>VWZG01009713.1:1319144-1338208 GCA_013396735.1 Grallaria varia
AAAAAACAAAAAAAAACACCAAGGTGCATGTAAATCCATCACTGGCACTAACCTTCTCTTCAGGCCATGTCAGGGAAAGTGAGGATTCTCTTGTACTCACCCTGCTACCAACTAAACATAAAGGGAGCTGGATCACACATGCATGGAAGTGACTGCCAATTCTAATCTAGAGGTAACAGGCACAGTATGAACAGTCTCTGTAAGTCACTTTGGGACTTCTGAAGACTAAAATCAGTACACTGTTTAAAATATTTGTGTTTGTTTAAGCAGTGTCAGGTATAGTATCCTACCTGTTCTACCACACAAAGGACTGAAATCTACTTTCCCTATCACTGTGCATAATCCTGTTACTCTACACTGTATATATATTCAAAATCATGACAAGATCTACCCCAAAACCAAATGTCTTGCCTTTATCTCTTCAAGAGTTTTCCAATGTTCTTGCTGCAGGCATCTTTCATCTCACATGCAGACTAAATTTACTCACAGCCAGTTTATACCCTTCGTTCTTGTGCTAACCTTGCCCTTTAGATCTAATAGTTCTTTCCCCTCCCTGAGGTTCACCCCTCTGATGTATTTATAGACAGCAGTCATACTCCCTGTCAGCCTTCATACTGTAAAATAAACAAGCCAAACTTTTAGTCCCCTGGTTAGGCAGGCTCTTCAATCCCCTAAACACTCCACTAGCCCTTCCCTGCACCTGTTGCAGCTTGAATTCCTCCCTTGCAGACAGGCAACTAGAACTGTACAACACATGCCACAGAGGGTCCAACAAGGCATTGTACAATAGCATTAGTACACTCTTACCCCCACGAAAATAAATCTCCAATAATCTGCCTTTTCCACTGATGCATCAGCTGTGACCCTCAGCCTGCAGTCAAGCAGTACCCACCAAGGTTTCCTGAGAGCTGGGTAACTGTGTTAGACCTCTGAATAAATCCTGGTGCCAAACACTGAAGTGCTGCAACTGATATGCTACACCAGCATTAAAGGAATAACTTTATCCTCTCAATTTAGTAACCTCAATGGTTCAGTCTGTTGTGTGTTGACCAGACTCCCAGCCCCAAACAAGAGCCTGTTTGGCCTTGCCAGTGCTAAGGCAGCCACTCTACCAAACAGCCAAGAGAAAATAGATCCAACAAAACAAAACAAAACAAACAAACAAACAAAAAACACCAAAAACAAACAAAAACCCAAAACAAACAAACAAACAAACACCAAAAAAAAAAAAAAACCACCAATAAAAAAGGCAGCCATAGAAAACAGTTGCTAGCCCCAGGACTAAAATCCTATAGGGACTTAATTTGTTGAGAAAATGAAAACAGAGGCTCCAATCTCTACAAGCCAGAAGGATATGCAAGAGAGACTTTTACTTTGTATTCCATTTTTCCACTTACCTCTCACCATCCATTAAGGGCCACCAAGAAGCTGGACACCAAGTCAGCCAGACCTTGGACGTGCCACAATTTTGCAAACAAACCTCTGTCCTATTTATTTCAACACTGGGTTTCCACTCTTCACACTCTCTTGGGATCCTGTAGGTTCTCACTATTTATATTTGATTTGATAATACCTTGGCAAACAACTGAACGACACTATTGTCTGGTACACTGAGGCTCACAACTCTTTATGTCACCAATAGCACATGCACATTGTGCATAAAACAACCAGAAAATATTACTACTCCACTACAGTTCTTCCCACTCCAGCCAGAAAAGGACAAACCTTCCTGCTACAACCAGTCATTATTACCTTTTAAGTGTGAAGAAAAAGCCACGGGGAAACTAAATGCTGACTTGCTACAGCAGTTAATTTTTATCCTGCTGTGAATGCAAAGGACTGAAGGTAGTACTGCATTTGATCTATCCAAGCTGCTCCCATCTCCTATTCTACACTACATCCTCTGTGGCACCCCCCACTCTGCTGACACCACACAGGCAAGAGCGGCACCATACTCCCATCAAGTTACCACACAGAGTGTTGGAAAGGCAGGCCCAGCTTCTGGAGCCAGAGAAAAAAACAACTGATCAGCTAGACTGGGAATTAACATCAGTGCTTACAAAAACCTGGATATCCTGGAGCCAAAACTCTGCTTTTTCAGAAGTTTAAGGCAGTAATATCCACCTATAAGGAGCATGCCAGCACAGAAGCCTAAAAATAAGGACTGCACACACTCCACAAATGTAGTTCAAACTCCATGAGTTTTAGCCCTTCCTACTCTTGTCCCCACAAGGAGTCATCAAAAGCAATTTGTCAAGATACCTTTTGCAATATGGGCATATACAAGGAAGAGGCTCTACTTGCAAGTCCAGGTCTCAAGATCACTCTTCCTCCATAGTCCATTTCTCGTATCAAAACTAATTTAATTCATTTAATTAGCAATTTTGGCTTCATGGTAAAGATGTTTTAAGGGATGAAAGTGCTAAATGACTGTATAAATTATTGATCTTCATGTACCCCCAGCATTCCAAAACTCACCAGCTAACAGTAGCTGCTTGGAAACCCTTTACAAGTCTCCTTTTCTCCCCCAGATAGTGAAGTCTTTATCCCTCATGCATTAAACACTCAATAAAACACACCAAATTATCATATCAACCCATAACCATGCATGATAATTATTTCTTAAATCAAGACTTCTTCCACCAAATTTCAACCAAAATAAACACGGCATAGAGAACAAATGTATGCTTATAGTGAACAACCATTCATCAGCTTAAGTAACTGTAATGGATGTCACTTCAAACTAAGCCTGCACCATCTGTTCTACCCCTCAATTAGCAAAGAAAAAAAAATAAAAATGATTCAATACACAGTTTAAGAAAGCCAGCTAATTTATGTACGTAAGTTTTATTTCTCTTCAGTTCAGTGAAGCCTGCTCCTGTAATGCTTGATATTCAGAAAGATCAGAATGGAAGGCTGTTTTCTCTTAACATTGTTAGGAATTCTGTTAGGGAAAATAAAATTTCCCTGCAATATTCCTCCATACCAAAAAATTTCTCTGCAATATCTTACCATATATTTTGTTTTTAAGAGCATGATGTCTCCACAAGTAGCATCATCAGCTGGGAACTAAACAAATCCAATCTGACGTCCTGTATACATGAACACAAAGCAAGCTTAGGAGATAGCCCTGCCTGACAGACTGGGCCTACCAGAACAGCAGGAGGCTGTGGAAGTGTCCTCAGACACAGGGGTCTGTTAACCACGTCAGTCCCTAAGCCCCCTCTCAGAGGCAAAACCCAAAGTCCTGCAGGATGCTGGGCACAGAGCCTTACACAGATAGAGCTGCACTGAGGCAAAAAGATCATCCCATGCAAGGGCGAGATACTCTCTTTGGAAAGTAAACCCTGTCCAGTGAGAGCAGTGCAGAGCCAAAAAATCACTACTTGCCAAAGTGCATGAAAAAAATAAAAAGCTTCATCCCATTCCCTACTGCAAACCTCCACCCAGTTTCACTTCAAACTGGCCTCTCCTACCACTCTCCAACATGAGAAAACATTGAGTAGAATCTCTCTTCAATATGTTGGACTCTGACCCACTTGAAGACTGTCATCACCAAGTCCCCTTCACTCTTGCATGTTTATCAAAAACAAAGGGCAATAACAAGGGCTACTTCCAGTGTAAACCTCAACTCCCAACAGCACACGCCACACACCCAGGGAGGAAAAACGTGCCAGAGACCTCACTGACATTGCTAAATGGGGGCAACAGTACAATACTGTTGTGCAGGTCACTACTAAACACTCTCAGTTCACCTCTAGGAGTATCAGGTTGGTAGAAAACTAAGATCCTGGACATATTGTTTTACATTACACCTCAAGGGAGTACATCAACGGCACATCCTAGTCTGGGTAGTGAGAAAGGCACATCAGCCAGAGATGAGCCAGGAGATCCTGTACACTTAACAGCAACATTATTAAATACTGCCACGAGCAGCTCAGAGGGAGATTGCTCACCAAGGGATTACCAACCATTTCAGCTCTCTTCCTTGCTGCAGGATTGTGCAGGTGGGACGACATGCTGAAGCCCCTGACAATGCTGGGCTGTTTTGCTTCACGTCTCAAGACACACAGGCCTTAGTTATTGTTCAGAGATTCAAAGCTCAGCAAAATACCTCCCTTTTATGCTTAGCAGGGGGAGAAAAGGAGTCGGGCAGAATCCCCATCCCAGACCAGTACAGAGCAAGCAAACAGATGACAGGAAAAACCAGAACAGAGGCAGGATTTCTCTTTGGTCTGTAGCATCCTGCAAGACCTTCCCCAGCCCAACCTCGCTGGTGTAACACAGAACTCCTGCTGCCCATGCAAACACAGGCTGCCTGCTCCAAGTAACTGCACTCCAGTGAGGAGAAAGAGTCCTCAGTAAGAGCCCAAGTTCATTTTTCACTCTGCATCATTCTTCTGTCTCACACAGAAATGTAAATACTGCTGGGAAAACGCAGGCCAGGCAAAGCCTGTTGGGTGCAGTTCAAGCACTCTCCTGGCAAGCGCAGACGCTCAAATGGCTTTGCACTGGACCTCAGCGCCTCGTTTCATGTAACGTCCCTTATGTTTCCTTAACTTAAAAAGCATCTTCAACTATTCAAGCGACTTCTGCACCTAAGGCAGCTGCTTGCTACAAAGCAGGAATCAAGATCATTTATTACAAGAGTTTCAGAGTGCTGAGAGCTATCAAAAGCACCTTAGGTGTTTCACACATTTTTACAGACTTGGACTGCGACAAGGAAAGAAAAGCATCTCTGCCCTCCATCATTCCTTTTTGCTGCACTGAAAACAAAGATTGCATTGTCTCCACTCAGGGTGCTGAGGTCAAGGACTTCACAAAATAGTGTCATATTAAAATAGAAACAACACACAGAAAAACACCAAAGCTCAAATACACCAACAACGGCCACACCTTACACAGTCCAGAATCACAAGCCAATGAAACAGCTTGAGCCCTTTCTGTAAAGGTGTAATGATTTCATCATCGGTTCAAGCTCATTCTAATCCAAATGGACTTGGTTTGTCTTAAAGATGTCACTTCTCTTTGCTCATATTTCCTCAGTGATAACATGCAAGCACAAGTGTACAGCTAGAAGAGTCCCAGACAAGCAGGCGCCATGAATCAACTGGATGCTGTCCCAAGATAATGGGTCTGTTATACAAACTAGGTCTAATTCTGAGAGCACACACTTTATCACTGAAGTGTAAGGAAATTTCAAATCATGCTGATGATCTCAGTCTTTAAACCAATACTTTTTCAAATGAAGGGACTGAGGTGAGAAGGGAAACAGATTACGGATATAATGGCTTTTTCAATTGTGACCAAACAACTGCAGTTTAGCTCTCCAGATGGCTATTGTAGGGCAGTGATGCTTGGCCTTTCACTCTCAAGGTTGACACACTAATACATGAACTGGATTCAGATGACACCAGCTTTCCCGTGCTCCCTTCACACCAGACAGAGCTGAGTTTATGAACCCCCACTCCACAAGCAGTCAAGATGAAAGGGAACAAAAATGCAGATACAGGCACTAAAACAAAAGGAAGGGATTGGCATATGATGGTGCACTAAGCCTTGGCTGGATCCTGAAGCAGCTCTCACCAGACCACTAACCTCCAGAAAGCCTGATTGCTCCACTGAAAAGCTTTGTATCCCTTATTACACTCATTCACTGAGAAAACACACTCCAGACATCTGAGACACGTCTCTGTTATGCTTACTAGAAATTATTAATCACAGCAAATGCTATCTATAGAACACACACATTAATGAACAGCCAGCTCAGC
This sequence comes from Grallaria varia, assembly GCA_013396735.1. Lineage (NCBI taxonomy): Eukaryota > Metazoa > Chordata > Aves > Passeriformes > Formicariidae > Grallaria > Grallaria varia. The sequence goes on from VWZG01009713.1 coordinate 1,324,916, forward strand.
AGCATGAGTTCTGGAACAGAGTCACTGCAGTACAAAAGTGCTACCAGTTTGTTACTGGAAAATGAATACCACAGTGATCACTGTAAGCACGTAGTTCAACAGACAAAAGACTGGGGAGGGGAGCAAGTTATCTGAAAAGAAATTCTGCAAACTAAGAGTGACTCTGGAATTGCAAAGCACTGCATAGCTCTGCAATCCACGTCAGTTAGTAAACAGCCATGCAAAGAGCACATTTCGTAACAATTTCAGTTTTGCTGTGATTGGGTTACCCTTCCACTGGCAATCATGGAAGTCTGAAAAAGAAAGCCAATGAGCAAGAAAAGGGAGAATAAGAATGCGTAATACTCTCAGAAAAGTCTATGTACACTGCTTGTTCATGACAGCAAACTAAAAAGTTCTTTATGTGCTCCACCAGAACTGATCTTCTATTAGACCATACTGGCTTTCATGTTTGTGTTTTTACTGTTTGGGTTTTTTAGCCCGACACACCAAACAGCTTCTACCATAGCTGCTTGTTGACAAAAATGTAGAGAAAAAAAATGCAGCTGTGCAGAACACATTGACCAACACCCTGTAAATTCACACACACTTTCCAACCACGATTTCTGCTAAAAATAAATTAATTTGAGGATGTTGAGCTCCAGAGCACTTGCAATCTATACAGCCATTCCCTCCTTCACTTCCCCAGGTGCAAACTCCAGTACAACCCTCAGTTAAATATTTTCAGGCTCAGCTCTGTAGAAACTTTCACTCTCAGACTTTCCTGGACTTATTAGAAATGAATAATGTCTCCTATTACATCACATACAATGTCATAAGTACCCCTACTACAGTTGTCCAAGTGCCTCATGGATAGACCAGGACACAAGTCTTCCAAGCCACAGCTGAGAAGCCCTCCCCACTCCCGCAGTACTTGCTTTGGTAGGACTTCCTCACTAAAACCTGTAGGGATATGACACAACCCAACAGGGATAACAAGGTAGTGGAGTTCCATGTCCTACCAAGTCATTTCAACACTATCACATTCAACAGAAGATATGTACAAACACATTACCTTTCTTGAGACAAGTACAATTGACCTACTGTGTTTAAGTTGCACACAGAAAACAGGAAAAAAAGTCCAGTGAGATTTAACTACCATGAAAAATCCTACTGTTTATATATGCTTTTTGTAGTTTTAGAAACTTTGTTAATATGGCAGGAAATCAACACTGCTAACTACTGGGATGATCAAAGTGTGCCACCATCTAACAAGGTACACAAAGATGCCAGGATATCACAAACTGTGAACACCAAATGTAAATCCACTTGCACTTAAAACAATATTTACTGAATTCTTACTATCATGAGTCCTTGGCAGTTATCAGCTACGAAGATATGGAACAGCAATGGTGGATTCACCGTAATTACCAGCATACAGAACAGTCTAACAGAATGCCTACTATACAAGTTTCACTTAATCAAGTAGCACTTGACATCAAACCTTGACTGTAATCACATTCCATCTAACAAGTCTTACCTTATAATTGCTGGAATTAACCCAAGAAGTGGCCAGTCCATCAACCATTTTATCCAGCATAGTCTGATCATGTTCAAGATCAGCTGACTTCTGTTTATCTGAGAAGTAATCTATCAATTCCTGGCCAACTTGAAGTCTCTTTCCAACATCCTTCTGCAGCACCTGCGCTAAGCAGTACTCCATACTGGGCTCCATGGTGTCTCAGAAATACAGCACCAGCAAGAAAGCTAGAGGGCAGCAGGTCCAAAAAATTCCTCTATAAAAGTACGCAGGAGGTCGCCTCTTTTTTCGATGAAGGTTACTGAGGGTCTGGGTTTCAAAGATGCAATTCTGAGAATGGCAACAATGCACCATGTGTGTGTGGACAGCAGCTGGCAGGATATTAAAAGTCCAATTTAAATAACTAGTAATAGATGAAGCAACGAGCAGTACTGTACTGTTGAGTCTGCAATAAATCCCAATTCAGCAGTCCATTCTGAAAGAAATGAAAAAGAACATTATTACAGGTTAAATTAAGACTGAATAAAAAAAAAAGACTGAAAGCATGTCACAAAATAGGTTATTCATATACAGCTGCAAAGCTCTGGTAAGTCGGATACGAGCAGCATTGTTCTATTTTCAGGAATCAGACAAGGTAGGTCAGGACAAAAACCTTTGGTTATTCTTTACAACAGCAGTTATCCATCAGTTCCCTAGAAGTTTTCATGACATACAGTAAATCTGCAGCTTAAGTAACAGCTGATTAGTAATCAATATTATTGCAGCTGCCACCATCCACCCACAAAGGTGGGGACAAAATCCTTACGCAGGTCACCAGGAAAACCTATCTACTTTAAGTGAAAGCAGGAAGAGATCTGGATCCTGTTCTGACCGTTGGCCTTCAGCAACTGATGTCATCAGCTGGTCAGCAAGATACAGCACTAAAACTGGGCTCCAAAAATGTAAAACTATCAGTCTGAAAAAACTAGGTGCTCAAGCTGTTCCAGGCTGAATTCTGTTACATCCCAACTACAGGTGTACAGGAAACAGCACTGGCACAGTCTAAATGCAGTTCAACCAATACTGCCTATGGTGCCCTGAAAACCAAGGCCATACACAAGGAAGGCCAGGCCAAACTTTGCCACCACTCAGAGGCACAACATCACCTCTGAGGTAAACTTTTGGCTTAGGCATAAAAAATTTACTAAGTCTAGGGTTTGATTATGTTCCTCAACCCTAGAAACTCTCCCATCCAAGGACTTCATTAGGGACCCAGTTGCAGCTCTTTTTTTGTCCCTCCTTCTGTAACCAAATGAATCCCTCCAGGCAGCCAGGGAACAGACTAGGGGGACTGTCCTCCACCTTCCCACAGACCAGGGCTCCTGGCATCACCACATTCCTTCCTGAAGCACTCCCTCATCACAGGTTAGCTCTTTCAGGAGGGGGTGATAAAAACCCAGGGTGTCTTTTTGTTTCCTGGCTAATAATACCCAAAGCTAGAAATCTGCCCTACTTTTTCCACCAGTATGAGGAAAACAGGTCAAGCTCAGAGCAAGGGAAGAGGCTGTACAGCAGACACCTGGTTCAATAAACAACTGGAAGGAAGCTGGAGGCACAAGTTCACTAATTGGAAGCACCAGGACAGCAAATCTAAATACCTTCTGTTTGAACAAATAAGGCCTTTACAAAAGTCACCTGACAGCAGACAAGATGCACACAAGAATCCCAGCCTGGAAACAAAAGCACCCCTCGCATGGCAGAGTATTTCAGTTCATTATCTCACCTCCATCTCCCCTGGCCAGACTTACACACTGCCACATCTTACCACCACCAAGCACAGCATCTAGATTCAGCACTGAGGTCTTAAGCTTCCCTAACCCTACAAGAACTACCAGATGTGTCCCAGCTGCCCACACTGGCTACACAGGAGCCACCAGAGCAGGTCACTCCATTCCAGACAGCCAGTTCAAATCCCTGGTGCCTGATGGTGATCAAAACTGGTTCTGTACATCCAGGGACCCACCTTAGCCAATTGCCTGGAAGATCCTACCCTCAGCCAGAAGGGACTGGTTGCATCTGTAGGCTGAACTCTCTCCTCACCAGAAAACCTTGCTCCCCAGAACAGCAAGGAAGCATTAGATGCAACTGTAGCCACAGCACCTCCAGCTCTGAGTTAGTGCTGTGATAGCTTACCGATGAGCACTACCCCAGTCTGAACCATCTCAAGGGCATACAAAACTCCCACTGTTTCAAGACACTTCAAGAGTGATTTGACTTTAAAATTCTCAGCATCCCACGTCCTCCCAGTCAATATTCTTAGAGCAATGCCTTTTTTCTTTCTAAAAGAGATACACTGGTTCCAAACCAAGTGCCTCTTTTATTGCTGATGCTACAGTTTCTCACTTGATCAGTTTAGCACCAACTCTGAAAACGGTGCTCTGAGCCTTCCCATCCTCACCTGAAAGGGTGCATGAGACATCTCTTGACTACCCATGGCAGCACAGGCGCAAAAATAGGGCCACTTCCACCAATTGCAGAAGTGCAGCAGAGATTTCCATCCAAGTCTCCCTGCTTGCAGCTCTGAATACTGGCCCTTGCCCTCTCTCAGAGGCTGGTCTTGCTCCTTGCTGCAGGCACTCCATCTAAGTGAGGCAGAATTACACACAGCAGTGTCAGAGTATCTAATCAATGGGGTTTCACTTAGTACAGCAGCATTTTACTGGGTCCCTCACTAGCACGGAGCTACTGGAGAAGGGGCAGGGAAGTGGTATTTAGCTGCTACCATGTTCTAGCTCAACCTTTTCAAGTCAGCTGTGCAGTTTGCTTCTGGACTCCAGAAATTGCAGCCATGTTCTGTTAAACTGGATAGAACATGGTGAAGGAAGTCTAACTGCTTTTAAAATGTAAATGAAGAATTTGCTTAAACTTGGAAATTCAGATTACAGAAGGATGTGAATGAGTGTTAGTTACCACAGAATAGCCATTTTTTATTAACATCACACATAAACAAGTCTCAACACATCCAAAAAAAACATTAGCTGGCCATAGTGCCATGAGAAAGGAGCACTGAAAGTTATGGGTCTTTCTTCTATGTGGTTTTCATTTGAAAGTTTGTAAGTCTCTGCCAACAAGCCCAGAAAAAATCTTTTAAGCACACTAATGTAAACAAAGTTCTGGACTTTCAAACACATGAAGGAAGGCATTGGGTAAAAATCATGATGCATTACAGAAGAACAGATTTGTGTCACAACGTTGAGGATTGTAGTCTAAAGAAGATCCACTATACATTAAGGCACCACTACTAAATGTATGCAGGGGAAAAGAGCCAGAAACACCTTTGAATCCTGTGGAAAACAGTAATAGTAAGCCAAAAGGAAAGGCTGAAGCTAGCTTATGTCTACCAGCCAACAGATTTTTATATAGCACCTTACCTAAAAAAGGAAAAAAAAAGAACTTTTCGACACATGTTAGGAAGTCTGTTGACTCCCTCTCTTCCTCACAGAAGGAAGTGGAAAAAATACTACCTGAGAAAAACAAGTCCCAAACTGACAAAAAATTAACCTCCCAGGCAATGAAGCATATGGCTGCTACATCTCATCAAGTTTGAAACCAATCAGGCAGATGCTTCCAACTTAACAAGCTTTGAAGAAACACAAAAGCTACAATCCGAGCCCCAGTGGCTCACTTCTGTTCCTGCACTTTTCAGGTAGCCAATGTTACAAGATACAAACAACTTTAGATTGGGATTTTTGGTTACAACTTCTTCCCACTGAAGAACAGTCATGCAGAACTCAAAACTAATAACTCAGTGGCACAGGTCCTGCGTTTGGAGCTCCACCAAGTTTTGAGAAAGGTTGCAAATATAAGCTCCAGAGCAAGGGTTTTCTACAATCCTCCTCCTAGGCTTGCAGTTTACACTTGAAGAGACAGGCAAGGCTACATCTAACAATGACAATATGTAAACAAAATAACTCAAGAGAAAAAAACAACTTCTCCCACCCCCACTCTGTCACTGCAAGTGACACTAATAAGACAGCAAAACTGTGCTTAGTCAAAGCCTCTGTCAGTAACACATGAATTTTCCACCAAGAGCTATCCAGCAGAAAGCCACTATAGAGAGTTTTAAGTTTAATGCCACCTTGGAGCTCAAAATTATGAACTTAAAGGAGAAAGATGACAAAGACTCAACAGCCCAAAGCTACTCAGCCCAGATACTCCACCATAACATCATAGAAGCTGGTACAATTCACAGCGAAGCAACTGGCTCAGCAGTTAGAATAAGTCAATTCAAATAGCAATAAGGAAATACTTGCTACCTCAGCTGCTGTGGCAACATTAAACTGGATACATAAGCCAATGAACTTTTTTCAGGACTTAAGAGAACCCCACTGAGCCCTGAGTAAGTGAAAGTGCATTATCTGCGATTCTCAAGTAAGACTTTATCTTAGGGTCACTTCACAGGAAATTTTAAATCTTCTTCCTCTTGCAATGAGAAAGAAAACCTGAAGCACATAAACACAATACTACTCTTTTGGGGGCTTGCCTATACTTGGGAGCTCTTTGACTTTAAAATGATGTCCCACTCTCTTCTGCTCTAGTCATCAGATTATCATCTTTGTCCTGTTTCACTGTCATCTTCATGTGCCAAAAAGTCAGTGCAGTCCATAACCTCCCCAGACAACTGCTCTACCACCACTGCTCCAGACACAAGCTTGCAGAGATCAGTTTCTTGCTGCCACTCATCATCACTGCAGGCAAGAGCCAGTGCCACACAATAACCAGCCCTTTCTAGTCGTCTTCCTGAAGGCATCTCCCTACTTCCAGCCAGTAAGTTTAATTCATAAACAACTTGTAAATACGACCACAGTTCTTTGGTGAATTTTTTTTGTGTACATGGTTAGCTGTAGCCCAGCAGCTGTAGATATAACACAGCAACACCATTGTACTAACAAGACTCCTTTTTCACGGGTCTCAGGACCTAATTGCATAGTCACTTCACTTTAAAATTAGTTCAAGGTATATTAGACAGACATTTCCTTGAACTCTGACTTTCCAGAACAAAGAACGCCTCTCCTCCTTCAAGAGATCTCCACCCTAGTCAATTGCAGCAATTTTTTCCAGTATAAAACTACCAGGCATCAAACCTGCAGTAGCTCACCACTACTGAAAGGTGGGCAGTGTAAATACAGAACTAGTGGGTTTGCTAGCCAAGTCCCCTTGGGCAAGAAGTTCAGAGCTATCAGAACAGCACCTGGAAATTGTGTGCTGCAAAGATTAAGTGGAGATCTCATCAGCAAGGCAGCGTCAAACTGCAGCTCTGAAGAACGGGTGGAAGCTCTCAGTCCCGTGTACAGTCTTCTATTTTTGCTTCAACTGATACAGCCATCCCCGGCCCAGAGGGGATTTGGTGTCACGGCACTACAAGATATGACAATCAGTAACCACTCAATCAAACCTACCCTTCCCTCAGTGTGCAAGTAGCAGTGAACAAAGCAGTTGTATTGACAGTTTCCAAGCTCTTATTCTTACTTGTTCAAACCCTCTGAGAGAATGAGGAGACAAGTACAACATCAAGTGTCCTACTTGAAGAAAAGAGCAGCAATCCTTTTCTGGAGGTAAGGGAGTTGCAGGAAAAACCCACCCAGCAACTGACAACCGGGCCCTTCCCACTGTTCACCTGTCTCCATAAGCAGATAATAATGTTTCTTCAGTGCCAGAGAATATTGCACAACCACTGTGATTGTTTTAAATCAGTAATTAGTGTTGCCTTCTACTTGAGCCTCCCCCTAATCCAAAGATGGTATCTTAGATTTCCAGACTGACAACTCATGCTTTTCTAATTAGCTGGCAGGACAGCCCCGTGCTTATCTCGATGTCCAAGTGTCTCTGCAGGCACCCGATGCAAGGGTCCTTCCACACTAGCTGTCCTCAGAGAGTACCACAGCTTCTCAGTCCAACCTTGCTGATAAGCAAAGCACTGCCTATGTGGATGCAGTTTCTTTGTGGGAAGGTTTTCAGAGGAAGGTTTCTTTCTCTTCCCACAGCACTGGCCACGCTAAGGCAATGTTTGTAAAACTCTCTACTGCTGCAGGCAGTTCATCCTCAGAAGAGCCACGTCTGGCTGATGGCTTGCTAGGACTCTGCTAAATAGTAGCTGGTCCTCAGACTTGCCTGGAGTCCATTAAGGGGTTCTGTTTCATGTTCACAAGTACAGACACAAGTAAGGAACCTACGACTCCACCAACATCAGGAAAACTGAGGCAGAGTTCCAGAACAAAGACAGCTGAAAGATTTCCAGGGCTTAAGCTAACTATGGCCTTCCAGCCCCTACACAATCCTTCTAGACCAGATGCTAGCTGTGAAAGTTGCATTACCTACCCTGGGTAAGATGAGAGATAAGCTTCAGATAACTGGAATTCTTATGCCGCCACTTAAAGTTTATATTGCTGCCTTGGTAACTGAACATCTCACACAGCGATACCAATTTCAGCAAGGCAACAATCGTCAAAAAATCTCCCGGTAATGAAGATGCAACAAATCAAAATGACTTGCAGGTCACCTCAATGTGACTCCAATACCCTACATTAATGAAACCACTTTGCAAAGTAGGAATAACCCTTCCCGGGCAGGGTAGAAAATTAGATGTGCTTTAACATCTTTTATTTTCCTAATACAACACCTCTCTGAAATTAGTTTGGTTTTAACTTTGAGAGCAAGGACAAGTCTAGAATGAGCTTTCAAGGACTCCTTCCTTTTTAATAATTTTAGTGCTGAGATGCAATTCAAAATCCTATAATGTCAGGAGCTGCTCTGTATGGGCTCCCTCCTGTAGGCATCTCAGTTCATGGTTCCAAAGTAACATACTATGAGCAATTTATTAGGGGCAATGGACCAGTGGTGGTGGGGACTCACATGACTATCATCATGATACTTGATTCTGTGATAGGACTCAAGTTTTGGGTTTCTGTGTACAAAAACCCTCCTCTCCCTCACTCTAAAGATCTAACCTGATCTTAGAGCCTGCAGACTGCAGCTCTGACACGGTGGGACCCTGGCCCACAAACCACAGAGCACTGGCTCTTTACAACTTCCAGCTTGGCTCTGCAAGGCGCACAAGGTTCCCTGAGTGGCTCCAGTGACACATCCCTAAAGAATGGAAGGGGCATCCACCCCCTTTTGCTGCAACTAGGAGCGTGGAACAAAATTTTCTTGAGTCACATCCTAACACTCTCCTCCACAATCCAGCAGCACTATTGGTTCATCTGGAAAAACATGGGAAGGAAAGGAAGAAACTTGCACTTGTACGCTCAAGTGGGTAAAATGCTTAGCAAGGTCTGGAAGTAGAACACTACTGAGAATTAGAGCAGAGTGACCCATCACTTGCCAGTTTGCCAGCAGGACGAGTAGCTTCACAGCTCACATTTGAATCTTGTCATCTCTGTTTGCACTGCAATCGAAGTCCCTTGGGCTAAGATCACTAATTTAGCCAGTCCTGAGAAGGAAAGCATTTCTTCCTGTGCATCAGTTGAAAAGTGGTAGAATACCAAGAAGCTCCTATTTTATAGGCAGGAACAAGGTGGAAATTCAGTGCCTTCCCTAGAGTCACTGCAAAGCAAGTCAGCAGTGGGAACTGAGGGTGAGATAACACCTTGGAGAAAGAAAAAGTGATGCCACCAATGCAGGATAACTGAATTTTAAAGAGATCAGTGGGTTCAACATAAATTCCATACTCAAATCCTCCAGGACCTTGTTATCCTTACTGATATATATAACTGGTTAATGACACAGAAGTTTTCATGTACAAGTCCAAGCCAGAACTACCCTGGAAGGAAGTACTTGAGAGACAAGTGCTAGCAGTAAAATGACAGGTTGGAATGGCAAAATAATACACAAGAATCATACCTCGGATGCAAGCCCTCAAGGAACACCGTCTGTGAGATGCAACAGCAGCAGTTTGCAAGTCAACAGTTTTGGAAAAAGTTTATTTTCCTGGTCTCTCTTCAGGCTTCCAAGCTAACGCCCATCTGTCTTCATGACTCTAAACACAAATTTGTTTCCATGGCAAAACAGGGGTTTTTGCCTACCCCTGCTCTCCAGGGCTGCCATGGAAGCTCTTGGCCAAGGAGAGGAGAACTCTCAGCAGCAGCAGGATTTCAACTGCTGACAGGGCCAGCAAGAAACAGCACCTAGAACCAGTTCAGCTCAAGGGAGGGGAAGGAGGGTTACCCCCCACATTCAAGCATAAGCAGGTTCTGTTCAGCCTGGCATTTGCAACCACATGTAAGTGGATGGCCAAAGAAATCCCTCAACACAGGCTGCCAGGGAGTGCAGAAAGCCACTACAACACTTTGAGATTTATGAAACAGTGGGAGGAGGGAGCACAGGACAAGGAGCAGCAGAAAATGTTTTTGTTTGACAATAGATGAATTGGGCTGAACCTCTAGTGGCAGTGAAGAGACTTCTGGGCAACAAAATCACCTGCATTTAACAAGCAGAGAGACACACCTGCAATTACTCCCTTCAGCTCAGCATCACAGGTTAAAATCTGATTCTGTTTTGATCAGATCTTTGCCTCAAATTATTATTGGTTCAGTCTGGCTTTCTGAAATATCTTTAATCTAACGCATCTACAAGTAAAGTGTAAATCAAAGGCCACAACTTAAACCTGAAATACAAAAACGCTGCAGCAAGGACTGGCCTGGTTAGGCTGCTTAGTCTATTAACTTGCTGGCAGTGGAAACAAATTACAGTATTTTAAATCTGCCCACTCACTTCCAATAAACTAATGATGATGATGCTCTTCTAACAATTAATTTTGCGGCTCCTATTTGGCATACTTGTTTCTAGACGCAGAATGGACATCTCCCTCCTTACAGAGCCAGACAGGAAGAGATCTGATTAAGGAACAGAACAGGAAACCAGGTGAACTCAAAACGCATGAACTGAGATCAAATCTCTTGGGAAGCACCAGCAGACTCTCAGACCACAAAACCCATTTGTTGCCCTCCAACAATTTGAACAGTTACAACTCCATCCAGTTCATTTGGGTTTTGTGACGGGGGTGTTTTTGTGGTGTAAGAGTGCTAGTGCTGCCAAAGAGAGGAGAAAGCGAGGTCTCATGTGTGACAGAGCCAGACACCAGTGCAGTGCATAACGCCAAGGAATGTGTATGCCTTTAGCTCCTCAGCTTCCTGCTGTGCAAAGCTCATAACTAGCTCACATTGGGCTTTCAGATAGCTTTGAGAACTGGTAACAGGTTGGTCCAATGGACAATATCCAAAGTACCAAGTGAGATCAAAACAAACACATAATGCAAATATCAGTGCTCTATAGGGTGATGAAAATGAAGCAACTGAGCAAAGAGCAACATGAAGTGGATGCCATTCAACAGAGAGGTAATGCTAATGCTGTTCTGCACAACACTGTCACATCAACTCTTCATCAGGGAAAGAAGCAAGCCCCTTCCTCTCACAGTCAGATTGCTTATAATTTACTAAAGTCACAGTCTGAAGAAATTAATAGACAAGAACAGTCTATTTTATTCACTCAGGTGAGAGACCTTTATATACTTGCCAGCATTTTCTGTAATGCACTGGCAAAGGTTGCTTCAAGGTGTGCCAGAAGGAGGAAGCTTCAGTTACAACTGCCAGCCAAGGAGGCGTTAACAGCAGCAAGGCCGATCCAGAGGCATGCCAAGATTTCCATCCCTAGTCTAGGCAAGGCCTGAGATAATGAGAGGTTCAGGGTGACACATGAGCCTGATCCAAAGTCATCTGAGGCCAGAAGGGACCTGTAATGGCAGTCCACACACTTCAAAGCCACCTCTTAGAAAAACCTGCATGAATGTTGAAATGGGGAGGTTCATACAAGGAAGGTCACTACTTTATCCATCAGTACATTTCATGTCCAGCCTCTTGAAACTTCTTCTAACCTGCCACAACACAAAGGTTGTTGAGGAGATCTTGTCCTCATCCTTCACTGTAATGCTGTAAATCATTACAGAAGTGGCCAGACTTGCTGTCAGCTCTCATACTCTAACAACCAAGAGCCCTGAGCAAATTGCCTGATGGACAGAGAAAGACTGACTAACATAAGAGAAAGAGATAAATCATTTTGGTTTGAGTTTTATTGTTTAAATATATGGTTTTCTTAACGCCAAAGTTGTAGCATAAATTTGACATTCCTACAGAACTTCAAGGATGACTGGAGGACCAGTTCATTCAGTCATAGGCATTCTCTGCAATTGTCCCTCCAGGGAACATCATGAGAATTATAGAAACATTTCCATCTCCCAAGCACGCTGCCCTCTCACTTTTAACATTGCATGTTAACAGCCAAGTGAAGCAAGGCCAAAGTGTATAACTTCATGGCATTTTTCTGCTTGAAACAGAAGCTTTTGAAGCTGTTTGATCCTGTCTAAAGACTTCACAGGAATGTTGCAAGCACCATTGCAAAAACCAAAAATCTATGTTGGCAGCGATTGAAAAAAAATTAAACAAGTGAGACTATGAAATGCAGAGAGGATCTATGTGTGGCACATCATTCCTCTGTCCCTCTCGTAACTTCCAGGCTTCGGTCCCACTGACAGGGTTCAACAGAGAAAACAAGCAAAGGTGGGACTTTGCCAAGCCCAGGACTGCAGCACGAAGGCTTGCTCCACACAGTGAGCTACATTCCCATGAGAAGGAAGAGCCTGAATACAACAGTACTGCAGTTCTAGTAGTCCTTTCCTCTGAAGAAAGCTCACCACTATTGGAAGTTCTCAAACATATCCCCTCTCCAGCTGCAAACCTCTTAAATCCAATTCAGAATCCCCCATGGAAGCAAGCACCTGCACTTCCAGTGCCTTTACAAGAACTATTCTGAGTACTGCTGAGCTAAATGATGAATCTGTGTCTTCACTATCAAGCAACAATACTTTGGTTTGTCTTCAACAGCACCCAGGTAGCATCAAGAGGAGCATAAAACAGAGACACAACTGCACAAAAGATGCAGAGAAACAGGCCGCAGTACTCAGCAGCAAACTGGACTATGACATATTTGCCTCTGATGCCGGCACAAGTGATGAGCTGGCGACTACATCCCTGATCTATTAACATTGGCTCAGCACACGCTTCTTTACTTAACCCTTGCCTCTTACTAAATGCTGACTTACAAAATAAGTCCAAACAGGACAGAGATCCACTGGTCAGAGCAGCCCTCACATCTGGGAAGCCTCTGCGCTACTCCACCACAGGCTTCCCATACAACCCTCAGCTTGTCATCCTACCTCAATTTCCCACATCCTTCTCAAGTGGCTGTGCAGGGGGTTGGGGGCCAGCCTTCCCCTTCATCACAGGTATCCTTAAGCCACTCACATTAAAAATGCCTTAAGCAGAGCCCATACCGGCATGTTACATGCATAACTACGTTTTATTTACTCAGCCCCAGCATCTCTCTGAGGCTTTCCTGCAGGATTTGCCTAATGACCAACCCACCCCTTCGCAGAGGCACAAATTGCCATTCCCCACCCGACTCCCATCAAAAGCGCTGCCAGAGGCGCACGAAGCGAGGCCCGGCACGTGCACAAAGAGGCCAAGCTCCGGGGCCGAGCCAGCCGCGCACAGGACGCTGTGGGAGCAGCCCCGAGCGCCAGCAGAGCCCGCACGGCCGCGCCTCCCTCCCTCCCTCCGCCCCGCTGGTTATTCCCGAGGGGCCGCTCGGAGCCCCCCGGCCCTGCCCGGACAGCGCCGCTCCCGCACGGCCGTGCCGGGCGGCTCCGGGGCGGGGGGCGATGAGGGGCGGCCCCGCCAGCC
>VWZG01009713.1:1338405-1413165 GCA_013396735.1 Grallaria varia
CGCCCCGCGCGCCGGCGCGGCGCCGCCCTGCGGGCCCCCGGTGCCGCGGTGAGGTCAGTGCGCACCCTGCGCAGGCGCGGGCCGGCCGTTACCGCGCGCCCCTTCGCCATGGAGACGGCGCGGGGCGGGAGCGCGGGACGCGCGTGCCCGGGAATGGCGGCGCCCCGTCCGGCCCCCCACCCCTGGCTGCTGGGCCCCACCGCGGGGAATTCCAGACACGGAGCGTGAGGGCTCGGCCTCCAGGGCACTGCCCCTCTCCAGCGATCCCCCGGTGGGGGAGAGTGTCCCACAGAACCACTGAACGCGTCGGGTTGGAAGGGACCGCGGTGGGTCATCCCAGAGCACATGGCACTGCGTCCCGACGGTTCTGGAACGTCTCCAGTGAGGGAGATTCCGCAGCCTCTCTGGGTAACTTGTCCCAGTGCTCAGTCACTGCGCAGTGAAGAAGTTCTTTGTCATGTTCAGGTGGAACTCCCTGTGCATCAGTGTCTGCCCATCCCCTCCTGTCCCATTGCTGGGCACCACCGAGCAGAGCCTGGTGCATCCTCTTGACACCCCCCGTTTAGATATTTATATATGTTGATGAGGTCCCCTCTCAGTCATCTCTTCCCAATGCTGAACAGGCCCAACTCTCAGCCTTTCCTCACAAGAGAGAGACTCCAGACCCTTAGTAATCTTCATTGCCCTCCCCTGGACACACCAGGAGCTCCATGTCTCTCTGCTTTGTGCAGCCTTAGTTACAAAGCTGCATTTAAAAGCAACTAATTCTTTCTCCTGTGTGGAACGAGTTGCAGTGCTCCCACCACATAACTGAGCATGGGAAACAAATGCCCTGTGTGGAGGCTCTTTACCCAGAGGTGTCTGACTGTCCTCCTCCCTGCGCTCACAACTGCTTCTGCCGTGGTGTTGTGGGAAATGAACCTCCACCTCCCCTTGAGCCACCACTGTGCTCATCCTCTGTGCTGCAGAAGGCAGCTGACCTCCGTGACATTGTGGTTCCCAACACACATGTAGTCTGAGCCATCAAAACAGTGCATAAGGGAGAGCTGCATGTGGAACAAATGGTTCATTTTCATTCATAACTTCTTGAAATAATAAAGCCTTTCTGCTAGGCTTGCGGTTTTGGCACAGAAATTGCTTTTGGCAAGCCCCCTCCAAATAATCCTAGGTTTTCTAATTTGCTCCCTTCCTCCTCAGGTTCCAGAGCAATACAGAGCTGCTGCTCTGCATGGAGCCATCCACACAGGCTGAACGTAAATTCTGGAACAGACTGCACAGATGTCAAGAGAAAGCTGGGGATATTACTGCTTAAAAGGATGCCAGCTCTGGGTAAACTGAAAGCAGGTGATTACAAACCAGCTTTAGAAATTACCATGGTTCTCACCCCCAGGCAGTAACTAATCTCCTGAGAGCCCTAACTGGCTAAGCACTACCCAAGAAGAGACACAACAGCTCTGCTTCACCTATTGTGGCTTCCCAGTCCCCATGTTACCATCCACCTGCACCCACGGGGGTCACAGCCCCTGTGCCAGGTGCTTTCCTCCCTAGCTGGGCAGTTCTGCAAATAGGACTCCAGTTGTTTGCTCTCATTTTGCAGTCTCCCAACAGCAGCTGATGACAGAGGTCATAGGTACATTAATAAAGGACCAATCCTTCCACTTCATCTGGATCTGCTAGAACTACAGGCAAAGTTCTCTCAGACACTAGATAGTTCCCTCTCTCTTCCCCAAAATACCACCACATTCCATTTTGAGCAAGAAAATTAGATAAAAACTGAATAGTTCTAAGTTAGCTGGATTATGAGAAGCAATATGTCATTTAGTTCTAGTAATAAATAAATGTGGGTCACATTTGCTGTGAATTCATTCTCTTCAGTATTACAATACAGAGGCATTTACTTTGGAAATCTCCCAATACTGTCTTCTGATATAATTGTATGTTTGCCCTTTTTTCACAGATTCTTACTTCTGGTGACTTTACAGTCACTGTTTGGCAGCCTAAACTTTGTAAAGAAATGCTGAGAAATGCAGCTGGCATAGTTTTAAAGGTTTTTTTTTCTCCCCTCCTAGATAACACTTGCACAGAAAACATGTATTTTATTTTCTGTTTTGTTGGAAGGCTTCAGAGGACAACTGCACAAAACTTAAAAGCTTCTTCACTGTGCAATTAAGAAAAAGTTTGTGGACACGGTCTTTTTCTATGTGTTTTCTTCACATTTTTATTATCAAACAGGTAAAGTCTCTGCATAGAAATTTGTCACCTAATCAGCCCTAATGTTTTGATTTTTTTTCTTTTATTATGTGACTGTTTCCTTGGCTCCCTGCGGAGTCTTTTAGGACAGTTCATGCCTATATTTAAGATAACCAAATTGTTCCATGAGCAGCAGCACCAATGATGCCTGGTTTCCCACAGATCTATGTTCTTTGTCCCTCTAATCTGCCCTGCTCTCCCAGCAGCCCTGCCTTCCTTTGTGTGTCCTGTGACACTCCCCTGCAAGGGGACACAGGCAGCACTGTGTGCAGTTAGTCCTGTGCTGTATACATGTGCACATCGAAGGGCAGCCTTCTGCCAAAGGGATCACACCATGCCTGAGCTCCCCTCCTGCCTTCCCCTGAGGCTGGCAATGATCATTCCTCTCTTCCAGTTCTCATGAAACTTGAGATTCTTTCCTCCCCCATAAATGTCGAGTAGGAAAAAGGAGGGGGCTAGCCTGACAGCTGAATATCAGACAGAGAGACTCATCACATAAGCCTCATCTTCATTATGAAAAGAAATCCAAAATACATTGTAACCTGCAGGTTTTCTTCAAATTTTTTAAAAGTAGGAGGTGAAGGCATTGTTCTGATTCTTGCCCTTTAGATTTCTCAACATTAATCTCAGTATTCTTTAATTCTACTCCTGATTGCCCTGCACAGTCCATTGACTTTCCCAGGGACATTTATCTCCTTTAGTTCCAGCACACCTGTGACAGACCTGTGTGTCCATTGCCTGTGACGGTTCTCCATGGAAACCCATCATGATGGCACATCAGGATACCCCAAGGACAACCAGAACTAAGCTTCTGGATGGAATTCAATCTGCAGGATAACTCAGCTTCTCCAAACTTATTGTTAGGTAATGACTATGCTATTGCTAACCAGTCCTTGGGATTTATCCTGGGGTGCAGAAAAGACTCTCTAAATGAAGGAAACAGTAACCACTGGAGGAGCTGCTCCATCACACGTGATTGTTTGAGAAAGCCTTCACTACCAGTGGCTCAGTAGCAGGCATTACACAGTACCCTTATACATGAGCCATGGAAGTGTTCGAGGAGACGCAGGTGGCGGTGGTAGATGACCCACGACTCAGACCCATATAAAAGAGTAGACAGTACAATGGCTTTGTAGACACTGATCTTCATACTTTTCTTCAGATGTTTATTGCACCAGACTCTTCTATAGAGTCTTCCAACACCACTGTATGCTTTTGCTAACTTGTTGTCTATCTCTTTGTCAATTGGGAGGCATGGAGACACACCATCCATAACGCTGCTGATTCCTTTGAGAACGCACGCAGAATCAGCCTCGAGGAGAAAAGACAATGCAGAAAGAACCGTGCCCCACCAACACCGCCTATGGAGACTTTCTGCTGTGCCTTTCGCAGCCAGACTTGCCCATATCACATCAGCCTCTTTAGCCATCAGCGCGCTTGCAGCAAGCGTGGGTAGAGCCCTTCCCAAATCTTCATTCACAAAGCCCAGCCATGATATACATAACATACCTAAAAAAGGTACTTTGTGCTATGCTCTCATGTCTGAAAGATCTCCATTTACTTACCTGTCTCACACGTGAATCTCCAAAACAAACAGACTAGTGCAGTGGAAAAGTAGGAACACCTGTCCTCTGAGAGGATCCTGTTCCCAGTGAAGAAGCACCTATCTCTCTAATCAGTCCACCTGCAAAGTACATTGTTCCCTGCTTGTTGATAAAGGTCTGGTTCGATGCAAGGACCTGTGTGCCTATACACATACAAAACATGACCACCTGCAAGGTGAAACATGAGATGAACTTAGGGACATCTGCAACAAGGGCACAAAAGGCTTTAAGTAAGGGCAAAGCAAAGTCAGAAAGCTTTTGAAAATAAAGAAATGTAAGGATAGACTAGCTTTCAATTACCAACACTGCTCTCTTAAACAAAAAACACATCAATAAAACAGAACTAGTGGGAAGCAGAGGGTCTATTTCAGCATAAACACTAACTATACATGAGTGACCTGCTCTTCCCCTTTCCTTCAGGGCCCTTTTGCACCAGATCAGCTCAGGAATCTTGGGCCGAGTGCTCCAAGAAGAAATGTGTTCATTTATGAATGACAGTATGATGATGTAGCTGCCCATGACAGCAGAGGACAGCAGCATCAAAGCCTGGCTGTCCCTGGGTTGTTTCCCTAGAGTTGAGCACACTGCCATGCAGACTTAGAAAGCCACATTTCTTTTACGTGTTGTCCCAGCTTAACTACTTTCATGGCTAAGGAGCAGAAGAGCTTCACTTGATGTAGCATTGCATCTCTCCCTCTGCCATCTCCTGGCACTTAAATCTCCTGCACGCATCACCTGAACAGACTTCTGCAGTGCTAAGGATAAGGCTGAACTGCTGCTGGCACAAAGATAAATACCATGGGCCACCATGAGGTGAATCCCACTGGTGAATACTTCTGAGTGCTGTTGATCCCACTCTGGCACAGGGTCCCTGTGTGACTCACCTCTTTCACATCTCACTTACCTGTGAAACAGGGAATGAACTCCTCATCCATACTGTGTGAGAACAAACACTTGAAACAGGGAAAGCACTAGTACTTCAGATCAACATTAAATTTAATAATTCCTCGTTCTTTCCTTTGCACATGACAGTTGTCACAGCCCCAGATTTGAGCACTTTCAGCTCACACAATGTGCTCCTGCATTGCTATCTTTAATTGGCACTTTCCTGCCAAGCCTCAGCATTTTGCATCGGACTTTTTCCACGTGAGAGCTGCCACAAACAAAGCATCCCACTGACCCACTTAACTCCCACGTGAAGGCACATGAAGCTTCGCTTCAGTCACCAAACAAAAGAAAATGCAAAAGCAAAAGATTTTGATTAAAGGGAAGTGAGCGAATGGCTCCAAGGCTCATCGTGTGCACATGGGCACGTCTGCCTGTGTTCACTCCTTGCAGTCATTTGGCCACCCAAAGAGAAACGTCATGTACAAAGCAGGTAGTCTTCATGAAGTGCGATTTGGGTTTGATTTGAGATTTCCCATTGGCATGAAGGTCCTGTGAGCCATGCGACACCCCCATGGGCCTCTTCCCCTGACCTGGAGCGACTGCCTCCACAGAGGCAGGGAACGTTCATTTTCCCTGACCAAAACATCAAAGAAGGTACCAATTAGTGTTAATGTGACATTCTTTGTTTTGTGAATGAAGCCTGAGCTGAAACCCACCCAGAACTGAACACAGGCTACTGGCAACAGTTTTCCACCCTTTCTGGGCCACGCTAGATTTAATGCAGTAGCCTAAAATATGATCTGTGATCTTACCAAGGCATGGGCACTAGGTTTTGTATTTGCATCAGAGACTGTGTTTTTCCTGGCTGCCCTCAGGTACTGGGAAGAGACATTTACAGGTCAAAGTTACAGGAGTCCTATTTTCGTCCTGCACTTAAATTTACATTAAACAACATTTCAGCCCCATTTCCTCTTTCCTCATAATTTCCCATTTACACTGTTTCAAATGGATTTACCTCTTCCTGTGCTTGTTCTCTGTAGTCATCTGCTGATGTTATTATATCTTTTTCCATCATCCAAACACAATTATGTTCACATCTCCTTTTTTTTTTATACTTGCATATCACACGTGCACATACCCTTAGCAGCAGGGGTTCTTTTAATCTTTGAAAAACATTTCCTTGTTATCCTCACCCAAATATTAAGCCAACTGGAAAGTGACACATCAAGGTTAGGAATGCAGTCTGCTCCTGACAAGGGAAAAGTGCTGAGCTTTGCAAGAAAGGCTAAGTGGATTAAGATCCTTTTTAAAGATTAGGTCACCCTTCACCCCACATGCAGATTTCTACTGAAATTAATGGAAGCTCTTACAGAATGCAACGGGAGGGCTGACACTGAATGGCAACACAGCAAACATACACTGGCAGCTCACCCAAAACCAATTGTCCATATCACCAACTCCAAATGAGTCTTAACAACCAACTGATTGATTCTATACTATATATTAACATGGCGGGATTACATCTTGTAAAATTATGAGTTGATGGGGAAAAAAAGCTGAGCTAGTAGTTCTCAGGATAAAAACTTGGGCTGTGATTCATCTGATGTGGCTGCACTGACATTACAACAACAGACAGGTTTGCCTTAGGAGAATCCATAATGACTCTGAAACTAGTCCCTTGCACTTGGATAGCTCCTGCCAGACCAGTCACAAAGCTCCAGCAGCTCCAAACCTGGAATTTGTTTTTCAGGATACAATTCAATAGAATGCACTTTAAGCATTGTCCAGTTAATAAATCACAAACATCACGTCTTTGTGTGGGATAGCTGAGGGAAAAGCCTTACAGATTGGTCTTACATTTCCTCGGCCCATTGCTTCTGGGCAGAGGACCCCAGCCCTTCTAACAGGCAGACCTGCAAACACAGCCCAGCACCTGAAAGTCTCACCAGATCCCTTCCAGCTCTCACTTCAACAGAAATAAAAATGCTGCAGGCGACAAAGCAGCTGTGCTGCTTCTGCACAACTAGCACAGATGCTGCTCACTCCCCACTGCAGGCTGCCTTCTGCAACAAACAGTAACTTCTGCGAGTACCTGAGCAAGGAGGGCACAGAGGCAAAGTATGGCCTTCACTCTCAAAATGGTGCAACACTTTCAGCCTTGGCAGAAGTAACTCTACTTCCCTGCTTTTTCTTATTAAAAAAAAAAAACACACACATATGCAAACTTGCTGGGTTTGTGCAAGCCCTTGTGGGAAACTGACAGCAACACCACACTGCAGAGCAAGCAGCCTGATTTCCAGGTCTGTACCTGCTCACCAAGCCTCCTCTCAGTCAGCACTGGAAAAACACACAGAAAAAAACAGGGCGTTCCAAATGCAGTACCACAAACACCAGATTTATTTGTTTTTCTCCTTTCTGTTCTTTAAAACAAAAGAGCAAATCAAAAGTTTCAAATCTAAGCCAGGCCCTAGATGGCATGTAATGGGTCAAGTGCAGGGTGAAATGGGCAACCAGGGAAAGGAAGTGACCCCAGTGCCTGTGGCTCATTGCATTCACCCACTCACTGCCTCAAAGTCCTGCAGCGTTCATCCCCCTAATCCTGCCTGCTCTCTTCAAGACAATTGTAAAACAGCATTTTCTTCCTCGTTCAGAGCCAAGATTTGTGTAGGAGCATCTCTGTAGCTTATCCTTTCCCAGCACAGGAGAGCCACACGATTACTGGCCACAACTAGTCCAAGCCTCCCAGGACAGCCAAAATCTCTGTCCCTGCCATATGCTTAATTAATGCTGGGTGAGAGAAGTGAGGAGAGGCCTTGCTGCACCCTGCATGGGAGAAAGTGTTTCACTTCAGGAATTATCACTCACACAGTTAACCATTTCTTCAGCTTGCTCTGACAGCTGCTGGCCTTGTGCAGGGAGAGATGTGCCTGCATTAGCTGTGCCAGGCAGCAGCCTGACGCTCAGAACGGCCTCCTCACTGTTCCAGCAGCACCTCGGAGTGGTCACCAACATACCTCTGGCTAAGAAGGTGCAGATTATTGCTGCCTAGAGTTGAATGTTTCAAGAATTTGGGGGTTAGATTGTAAACTCAGGAAAACAGGATGTATTTGAACAGTGTCTTGGACAATGAAGGAGTCTGGTCCAAGGGGACTTGTGGGTATTCCTGGATAACACGCACTGGAGATCACATTCACTGTACTCCTTTCCCCTGCTCCTCCAGCTTTCACCTGCAGCACCCTGCCCAGGGCAGGGATGTGCTCAGCACCTGCCACAGCACGGCTGCATCCCACAGCAAAGGGAGAACCAAACACCCCAGCACTCTGAAGGGAAAGCTGGGAGAGGAGGAATTTGCTAGAGCTGCCCTCTGCCTTGTTGGTATGTCACTTGAGAGGAGAGCATGTCACCCCTCATGCCCAAGCCCTCCCTTGCACCACAAGATGTTTGCAGGCAGGTTTTAGCCTTGTTCCTTGGGGCTGCAGCCTTTTGAAAAGCCAGGCATGCAAGCAAACAGGCTTGGTACTGGCAAGAGCAAGTGTCACTTGCCCAGCCTGCTCTCCTTCCCCAGTCTGATCATGAGCAAGGATTAGCATTTGGACAGTGGTTGCAGCACACTCCTTATGCTCTGTGCAGCCTGGGCACCCCACAGCCCATCTAACAGGCAAAACAAGTAAGGAAGCATAAAACTGCATCATTTTGAGCAGTCTAACACTACCAAATTCACCAGTGCCTTTTTCTTGAGAGACAAACATTGGCTTCATCATTCCTTTCTCCTCTCTATCTTGCAGTCAATTCTGCTTTTCTCCCCGACCCTCCCCATAGCCCATATTTCTTATACTTCCAGTATTTCATGTGCTGGGAAATGCTGGGCACTCTCAGATCTAGCCCACCCTCTTGCAAAACAGAGAAATTGTAATAAATGAGAGTAAATTAGCAGGCTTAGCTAGCACGTAAGTGTTTCTGAAGCTTGAAAACAGTAATACCTATGGAAGTGTTCAGCAAAACAGCTCCACAAAGTCATTCATTACTAAAAGGCAGAGCATTGCAAGTCATGCCTCGAAACCACAGCCCCAACACTGCTAGCATCCCAGTGAAAACAACTCAGAGACTGCCCTAAAATCAGCGGCCAGGAGGTTTGTGTTTGTCCAAGATGAATGATCAAATGACTGGAAAGATGAGAAATTAAAATCAGTGCAGGGATTGAGGCATAACTCATGACACAGCATGTCTGTCCACTTGCTATGGAAACTATGTTTGGCAAGTATCAAGTGTCTGAATTTCTGCTTACGTACATCTCCCTGGACAGCAGTGTATTAATAACACAGGCAGCCTAAAAACAGAAACTATCACTGAGAAAAGCTGCCCTTCTGCCCAGAGTTCCATGCTGTAGAATTTTGTTTCCTTGCTTTTCAGAATTGCCACCTAAGCTGATCTCAATTGAAGGAAGATGAAAAAACAAAAGGAAGGGAAAGGAAAATTACAGCAGGAAGCAACCCTTATTGTAAGCACAGCATTCTTGAATGTCTTCCCATCGGGCTTGCACTGCCATGTGAACATGGAGACTCAGCATCATCCTTAAAGGCACAAACCTTTCCGAGAGACCTGCAGAAGACAAAGTCCCTGGAAGTCCATGCAGCCAGATAGGATAGCTCTGTCACTGCAAGCAGCATGAAGAGAAGCCACTGAGTCCAGCATGGAAGCAGCAAGTGGACACAGGCAAGGGCAGAACACCAGGCAAAGAGAGGAACACAGCAAGAGAAGCAAAGTAGGAACAAAGCAACTCCATATTCAAAATGCAGACCAAAGGGCTGGAATGGGAAGCACAGGAAGATGCTCAGGCTTTGGTGAACATGGAACTGCACTGGAGAAGCTACTCTAGACAAACTAAGTTTTCTTAAGGGCAGCTTTAACGCAATAGCCTAGGAAGGAGCATTTGTGGCTGTACCAAAGAAATGCGCATATTCAAGATCCGTACCAGGTTTCTCACATGTTATTAAACCCTGTTACAGATACATGAGTCACACCAATGCAGCCAGTCACTCCAAACTGCCTGGAGGAGACAAGTTTCTTTATAAACCAAGCTGTCATTTCGCAGGAAACCTTGTGCTGCAGCACACATCATCCACACAGCTGAGGCGTGCTGCCCCCCGGTGTCAGGCTGTGCCCGATGGATTCAGCTCCCGCCAGGAGAAGGGCCAGCCACATTTCTAGTTCATCCTGACCCAACAGCCATCTTTATTTGCCCAACACAAAAGTTAGGAACATGGGCTTTATAAGAAATTGCTTTTTTTTCTGCTACTCTCTGCTGTATGATGTCAAGGTAGAAGTTCTTTCGGAGCTGCGTGTCAGTTACAAACAGATAAGCAGTTTCTGCCAATGATTCTGATCAGCTGTATCTGAAACCTTAGCTGAGGATGTCTTTTCCACAGATTTGAGGTGAAAGCACTACCTGTTTCACATCAAATAACACACGGAACAAAGCCTGCAGATGTACACAGCAACACTGCTATTAAAAGGCAGAGTGTCCATGATCACTAGGCTGGTGAAGAGATTTCCCTGGTGTGCCCAAGGTGACAAGTGTTTGATGTAAAGACACACTCAGCAAGTGGCTTCCAGATAGGATGACAAAGAATAATGTGATTTGAGACAACAAGAGAATGTCATTACAATCTCATGATTATTCATGTGATCAGGCCAGATAGGTCAGGATAAGCCAGGCCAATGGTTTAGATTTCTTCTCCTCTGCCAGGACTCCAAGTCTTAAAATAGCCAAGGAATTAGTGCCAGCCACCTACCTGAGCAGCCAGTTATTATCACCTGGGCTTTCCTCTGAAATCTTCTGCCAAGCTTGCTCTGCAGCCAACAGCAGCAGAGAGCATTTAATCTCAGACAACAAAAGCTCATGGCTACGTAGGCGCCACAGAACCAAAACTGGAATTTCCACAGGACTCAGATTTGCAATAAAATCCAAATTCTAAGTTCACAGTCCAACTGCCTTTTCAAACAGGACTGGATATCTGCCATCAGCTCTATGACAAGCTAGTTGAAACAAGAATAAATCTTAATGCACAACAAAAAGCTACATTGAGTTCTCCGAACTCATACTACTGGTGACAAAAACCTGCCTTCCCATTCCTGGTTCACCAACCCAGATGCTTATTACAATCTTGCAATACACTTATTGCCCCCTGAAGCAGAAGATACCCTTGTTTCATGCAGGTAGTGAAACTAAAACGCAGGGACAAGGTGCTGCAGGGACAAAGGACAACAGAACTGCCCATAGAACCCCGACTGCTCTGATTACTGATGCATCTTCTTAAAGAGCCTTGGCCACTCTGAGAACAGCTGTACCTAAGCTAATTGTCACCATTTGCTCCTCCCCACAGCTCAGCAAGAACTCCCTCTAAAAGCACCCACACTGTGCAGGTCCTTTAACATTTTCTGAACCAGGCAACAGCATATTTGTGGCACAAAAAGCCCCCAGAGAATTAGCAAGTTACCTTTGCCTGGCCAGCCCAGAGGTAAAACAGTACGTCAGTAGGTGCCACCTGGGAGCTCTGCAGAGTTGAAAGGCCTTTTACAAAAGTGGGTGAGGAACAAAAGTGACTCTGGCTGAGCCACCAGCCCCATCCCCGCGTCGTCCAGAGCAGGGGACACTCAAACACAAATCTTTGGCCTGCACAGGGGAAGGAATGGGAATCCTGAATATGAGTAACTTCAGTCATCTGACTCTGTCTCTTCTCCCCATCTTCCTAATCCTAGGCCTTTCCAAGCCCTCTGCAACCACTCCATATCCTGGCAAGGGCAGTTTCCTGGGCATTGCTGAAACCAGGGCTGAAGGAACTGGCTTGTTCACGCAGTGTGGTGTTCTGCCTCTGCCTTGGACAGTACAGGCAGATCTTGACTGATCACAAACAGGAGATGAAAGTCACTGAATGTCTTCCTAGGGGAAAAAAATCCCTCACTCTGTATTTGTTCAAATATGTGAGAACTCACATGAAACACAGACATTCAGTTAAACAGAAGAACCAATACCAGAGCCAACAAAGTTGAAAAATGGCTAATTTTTTTAATAACCTGTCATTAATTATCAATCTAAGATACATTTGCTTTCATCAGCAAGCTGTGAGTGGACAGCCTCACACTTTCTTTCCAAACAGTGAGCACCAGAAACAAGTTACAAAATTAACTGAAGGTTCTGGCATGATTGTAGCCATATCACAGCACGGGCACTTGTGAGCACAAAGTCAAGAAAATCTTCAAAGGCAGACAAGATCATAGGTCGCCTGATGGCTACACCAGAGTGGGAAGGATTTGTGAGCAGAGTCCCTGCATAGGAAAGACTGAAACAGTCTCATCAGGATGAACAGAGCCAGGGCAGCAGAACCTCTAAAAGCTCCACCTCAACAGTTTTTAAGTTGAGGGAAAAGATGGCTACAGCCCCTAAATTTTAAGTCTATTTCTGTATCTTCAGATTTGGTGTTTTCCTTGGCAGCTTCTTTGGCCTCTGCACAGCTTTGTTAACACTGGCAGGGGGCAGTCTGAGAGTTACTTCATCGTCCTCGGCATCATCATCCACCTGAGCAGCTTTCCGGCGCTCGAGCACTGCTGGAGTACAGACTGGAGTAGGATCCTGAAGAGATCGGAAAAACAGGATTCACTGCAAAGCCACTGCCAGAGAAAGATGTCGCTGCTCCTGTGGTACCCCACGGCACCTCAGTCCAGCTGTCCTTCAGAATTTCCACATGTTAAGGAAAATTGTTTTCTTTTTATAACCAGCTATTTTTTTAGGTATTATTTATTCGGACAAAAGTGTCATCTTCAAAACACTGTATGTGAAATGTAAATGTAAATTAATTCATATTTTCTACAGTCATGCACATTTGCTTTCTAAACTTTGCATCTCCTGACTCAAAGCACCAAAAAAGTCAAGAGGAAAGACCTCAGGGTGACAGAGGTGAAGTGTATTTGAGACTGACATACAAAAATCCACATTCAAGCCCACAGCAGAGCTGAAACATCCCAGCTTTGTTATCTCAGTAAGTCCTCAGAACTCAGCTGAGAGAATGTGTGAGTTATCCTGTCCTCCTCACAATCAGCCATATCTCAATTATTACAAGTAAATCCAGTAACAATCAAAACAAAAAACTCCAACCAACTCACAACAGTGATGAAACAAAACAGAAAGGTTCATACCTTACAGACCTTTTTAGATTGTCAGTATTCCAGATCTCAGTCCTGATGACCTGAGCTTCCCTTTCACCCTACTGCTGCCCTTAGATGGCAATTGTTTCCAAAACACCAAATACCATGCCTGAAGAGCACAGGGTAGAAGGGACAGCACAGTGTGTACACAGGGACACACCACACTAGACTGCATTAACAGTTCAACTGCCTTTTTATCAGAACAGGCTGGCACTGTAACACAGTGCAAACCAGCAGCAGGATGCCAGCAAGGAGATGATTTTCTACTAGGTTAAAGCACCAGTGTAGGTGGTGTACAGGTGCCTCTCCCCAGCAGAGTGAGTGCTGAACAGCAAAGTCTGACACCACATCCACCACTGCCCGGGGGCACCACAGGACAGGGACGGCTGGTTACAGGATGCTGAGCAGAAGCCCTTGCTGCTGATACTCCCACAGGAGAAAGAACCAAGAGGATTGAACCACTCTCCTTCATTCAAGAGTGTTAATACATCTCAAAGGAGCTACTTCTGGCACAAAAATCTCCCAGGCAAACAATGTCAAGGTTTTTGAGATCAAGATGAAGATGCCAGTTGCAGACTTGAAACATCTGCCCCAGTGTGAGTGGCGGGGTGTGGTACTGGACACCACCAGGACTGGTCCATCTTACCTGGCTGATCAAAGAAACGTTCGGTTTTGTTCTCTTGGATGTTTTAATTTTTTTCCTCTTTTTGCAAAGTGCCTGTGTAGCCTAGGAAGCAAGACAGATCAGTGGATCACTACAAACTTCCTTGTGTGAAGTCGAAAACAGTCACTTAACAGTCTATAGGTTTCTTTGTCACAGCAAATTGATTTAAAGTAATAAACTGACTGACACAGAGGTGATATGGTTTGAATAAAAAACCCCAAAGCAACATAAGAAAAGCTGCTACTGTGCCTTTTAAAAACACAACATGTTAAACAGCACTGCTTACATCTCAAGCACTTGACCCAAGCCCTCTGCAGAGGGCTGACATCCCAGTTAGCCTGGGCAGGGGCTACGGGTGGAAGCTCTGGGCTTGGGACCTGCCTTCAAATCCCACTCTGCCAAAGCCTCCCACAGGACTCAGGCAAAGCCCCTGATGCTCTCCAGTGATCTGCACTCCAGTATTAAGCCAGAGAATATCCAGCTGCTTGTACCAAAAGAAAAGAAGGAACATCTCCTCTTTGCTGTTACTTATTGACCTCTACAACTGAATCCACAGGCACATGGAAAGTAGCCCAGCAACAGCACCACACTGATTTCCTGGCGCTTCCACACAGTTCTTCACACCAGTGAGCCTCCCTGGACCTCCAGCACTTTTGCCAGTTCCACGCAAAACACATAATTTTCTTGTGTCTAGCACAACCTTAGAAACGTGTTTTGCACAAAACACTCATCAAAACGGTGCCAAACTTACGAATCCCGGGAAGTCATAATCGAGCCCCTTTTCAGCCAGCCTCTTCCTTAAGAGCCTCTCCTTCCGCAGCAGCCGCTTTGTCATCCTGGCCTTCTCCACGAGGGAACGGATCCTGTTGTACCGCCGGACCGCCGGCTGGGAAGGCTGCCGGAATATGCTGTCACAACCTTTGAAGAGGTTTTCATGGACCTTTTCGGGAGGTAAGAACTGACCTGCACCACAAACATGGGACAGGTGGTCACGGCAGAGCTCCCCTTTTCACCAAACACACCCACACAACACTGCTCACCCCTTGGGACAACACTGTCACTGTCACACTGTTGCACCACACTGGTGCAACACCTTACAAACACAGAACACGCAGCTGGATATTCAGTCAGTGGGAGAGCTGGGGATGGATGGATGGATGGATGGAAAGTGCACTTTTTCAGTTTTACCCAGAAAAATCAGATAATTGTTTTACAACATACAGCCCATAATCCTCTACAAACCGTTAGTGTCACCACATCTAAGAAACTCACTGATTTCATTAATCTTTTAATCAAAAAAACCCTTACATCCTCAGTCCCACAGAAAATACTTCTGGGACAAAATTTCACTAAAAGAACCCCTAAGATTCTATGGAGAGTCTAAAAAAAATAGCAGAAATACTTATGCATTTCCTCTGCATGTTAGAGGACTTACACTTCAGCAGTCTTTCAGAAAACAGGTAGTTGTTCATTGTGTCTGCAACAATCTTGGCCACATCGTCAGACTCAAACTCCACGAATGCGTAGCCTTTGCTGGCTCCAGTCTGTGAGTGACAGCAGAGAGAAACCTGAAACAATGCCTTGGTACCTGAAAAGCTCCATTAAATTTATTCTATTCTTCCAAAGTCATAGCACATTCTCAGCTAAACACATGCAATCTCTAAAAGTTCAATGAAACAGTGAAAAAGCACCGGGTTTAGTCCTAAATTGTCATAATGTCATTTGCAAAATATATACTTGCACATGAAACAAACTGCTCACCAGCACCTGCTTGTTAAAACACAGAGCTGCCCTGCACTGCTGCTGTTCTGTTGCTGTTACCAGGCCTATACCGTAATGGCAAACCCAGAAATGAGAACAACTGAACGCAAAACAACAAGAAAGCTGAAGTGGAATCGTGATGTTTCATGTCGTACATGGAACTGGAGCGCTCCGGCAACACCCCCCAGGGGAGCGAATTTACTTACGGAGAAAGGGGCCAAAGGGGCCGCAGGAGCCGCGCTCGGGGGGGGGTGTCGGGCCGGGGGACCTGCCGGGAACGCCGCGTTCCGGTGGGGCGCGGGCAGAGCCCCGGCCAGAGCCGCCGGGGCTGCGGAGGCGCCTCAGAGCGGCCGGTGGTGCATGGAGGGAGCCCGGGGATCGCGGGGCCGGCCAGGCCCTTCCTCACCTTCTTACTCCTGGAGAGCCGCAGCCGCGTCCCCNGCCCGCTTCTTGCGCGACCGCTGCACCTTCTGCTGGAACTCGCGCTGCAGCCGCGGCTCCAGCGCCAGGAGCGGCGGCGCCGCCGAGGCCGGGGCCGGGTTCGGGATCGGCGCCTCCGCCGCCATCGCCGCCGCCACCACGCTGCCTCCGCGTCGCTGCCGGAAGTGCGTCACTGCCAGCGCGCCGGCGCCGCGAAGCCCGACGCCGTCTCCAAGCAACGGGGCCCTCGCGCGGCCCCGCCATGAGGGCGGCCCGGGGACGGGCACGGACACGGACACGGCGCCGGCACCGCCGGGGGAGCAACTCCCACCCCGCCGACACGCGTTCCCCGCCTCTGAGGCGAGCAGCCCGCCCGAGCCGCCGCTCCGCTCCCTGCCGGTCGCTCAGGCGGTGCGCGGGCAGCCCGTGTGGGCGCGGTGAGGCGGCGGAAGGCCCCGAGGGCGGCAGCGCCATGTCGGTGAGCGACATGTTCGCGGCGCTGCAGGGAGCGCTCGGCCAGGACCAGGACATCCGAGAGGTGCCGCGGGCACGGGCGGGGCGGGGAGGGCACGGGAGGAGCCGGGAGCGGCCGGGGCTGACGGCGCGCTGTGCCCGCAGGAGATCCGGAAGGTGGTGCAGGCGCTGGAGCAGACGGCGCGGGAGATCCTGACGCTGCTGCAGGGCGTGCACCAGGGGCCCGGCTTCCAGCACAGTGAGTCCCGCTCCGCCCGCCCCGAGCGGCGGGGGCAGCCGGGGGTTCCCGGGGCGGGCGGCTCTCCCGTGGCCGGGCCGTTTTTCCAGGCTGGTCCGTCAGGCCTTCTCGGAGGCTGCGGGAGGGTTTCAAGGCAGACAAGGAGCAAAACTGCCCTGGGGAACGCCGTTCTCTCTCCCCTCGCCGGCGTGCTGCGCCCCTGTCCCAGCGCAGAGTGGTGTGTTCTTTTCCAGGTGTTCCCTTCCTGGGCTGCTGAATTGGCTCTTGGGTGTCGCTGTAAGTGGCACGTACAGGGATTGTTTCGTCGTCACTTGTTGGGCCTTTGGATCAGTGTCCTCGTCCCACCCCTTCACGCCCCAGAAAGCTCTGGGGTTCTTCAGAGTAGACAGAGAAGGGGCTGGACTTCGATTTCTACAAAGCAGATTCTGTGTGTGTATATAAAATGTTGCAAAATACTGATGGAATTTACAAAGGCTGAAAAAGCAGGAGCTGCCCTTGATGCGTGTTTGGGTGGCAGCAGGAATTGTTCTGCTGTTTCTGAGGTTTGGGTTGTTCCTAGCCTGGTTCCAGGCTTTCAGCCCAAATTTGTTTAAGATGTTTGACAGGATGTTTCAGGGCCAGCCCATTTCCTCCAGGCCCTGAGAGCAGCACTGCATGTCCAGGTGTCAAAGGTGGTTTTTCTGCTTGCCTCTTTCTCAGCTTCCTGGTGAAGCTACTGGAATAAACTTAAATATGTGACCTAAAAGCTGCATTTTTTTAGTCAGTATCTCCTGAAAAGAAGCAACCATTCTCACTTTGTTGGAAACTCTTGAGAGGAATTTGGGCAGGCCACAATCTGAAGGTGAATAGAACAGGCCTCCCTAGGTGCTGTTTTATTCTCCTGCAGAGCTGACTGGTTGTTTTCAGCCTGGTGACGCTCACCAGCACACTTCTGGAACTGGAGGTCTGGGATTCCTCTGGCCTCACGGAGGATCTGTGTTCACAACACCTGAGGTTTTGTGCTGTCAAGTGCAAGTCCCACCTGTGTGGGAAATCTGTCAGTGCTGAAAATCAGAACTGCTGGTTGGTTATTTAGATAAGCAGACACTCAGTTTTTTAAGCTGGGAAAACCCACAGATATCGTGTGGATGAAGACTTCAGGGGTCATTTCCCAGCATTTAATAGTACAGGCCTGTGTCTGACTCTGTGTATTTTCATTGGATTTTTAATTCCTGGGCAGAACTGGTCCTGGAACCTGCAGAATCTGAGAAAAGATTTTGAATAGTTAAAGAAAAAAGAAAAAGAACAAAACTCACTGCGAAAAAAAACACCAAAAACAACCCCCCTCAAACTAAAAGCCGAAAGCCTCAGCTTGTAATTCTTGTAATATCAAAAATAATGAATTCATCCCTAATAGATTAAGAATTAGCTCATGGCAACAGACCTGTCAGTTTGTCATCAGTAACAAGCATAGTAAAGAAAGTTAATACATGTTCAGATTGATAAAGGTTTATGGCAGAATAATAGAATGCAAATTAACAGAAGCATTGTTGGGGAATAAATAGCACCTGTCAGATGTCACATACTCAGACTACAGTTTGACTTTATAATGGTTGTAGTTCTGCAGTGTGGTACCTTAACTGTCTAGCTTCCTACAGCAACTTGTTGTTTGTCAGGACCATGTTTTTGCTAAGAAACTAGAATGATTCTTCCTTAGTAGATTAAAAAGGGCCAAACAATGACACCTGTAACTATGAAAGAGAGGATTATTCTCATTGCAACAGACTTCTGGCTGTACTTTGTAATATGAAGGTTTTTTTTAGCTTTATACTTATTTATCCCAGCATACAAGGAAAGCTATTAACAAACCATATAGAACTAGTAAGATACTAAATGATAAATAAAGTATATAAACTAATAGTAAAAGGCAAAAATACTATTACTTACTACAAGTTCACAGGTGACGGAGGAACCAATACTGAGTGACTGCAGCTGTATTGCTCTGAATTGCAGCTGCAGCTGGTGCAGCTCCAGCAGAAGCCCTTTTGCCAGTTGTGCCCCATCCCTTGTGCCAGCAGAAGTGGGAGAAGATTTGCTTTCTCCTGCAGCCTCCTGGTAACTCCTTTGTTTATTCCTGCATCATCGACTGAGGGGGAGTGATGACAACCCAAGGAAACATCAGAGAGCCTTGAGAACAGGGAAAGGGTTTGCACAAGCAGTCTGTCCTAAGGGTAGGGGCTAATGTGAACTCTGTCAATAGAAACACGGGATGGTTGGAAGTTTGATGGAGGACAGTTTGCCATGCCAACCAAGGGCCTTTAAAATGTCATCTTGCACAAGCTTCCTATCCAAAATGGAGTTTGAGAACTGCTCAGAAAGTTGCCAGGGCAGTGTAAGCATGCTGATAGCTGACATCAGTCAGAGTGACAGGCAGGGTCTCCACAGCCTGAAAGTCACCTTGGTGTCTTTGCTCTCAAAACACGTGGGATGGGGCAGAGCAAAACTTCAGAACTGATACCTGAAGATGTACAAGGATAGTTTGAATTGAGGGGTTATGGGTGTATCCTTGGGCAGTGTTGTCTAAACCTTTACAGTTAAGTCTGTTTATTTTTGTCACAGGTTTCCCTTGGTAGAAGCCAAAATGCAAGTATGTTCCTCACTCTGTCCCCCCCTCCAGCCATGCGATGGGTCACAACTGAGGCAGCCCCATAACTCTCAGTGAGCTTCACATGGGTCTTTCATCCTGGCTGCCACACAGAGCACTCCTTCTGCATCCTGAAGCTTGTATTTTTTTAAGTGTTCTTCTCCCTCCCTTTTTTTAATTCTTAACAGAAATTATGTTCCATTAACTGAAAGCAGTTTTATAGACACACTTAAGTGTGTAGGGCCTAGATAAAAACCTAGTAGGCCTAGTAGGACCTAGATAAAAACCATTACAGCTTTCAGATTTAGCTTCTGTGCATGTTGAGTGAATAATCCTGGATTCTAGACATGTAGGAGAGCCTGTCAGGTTGATCTCTGGCCTTCCTTGGGCCGTGGCCAGGATTTGTAAGAGGGTTGGGGTGCAAAAGTTCTGATCTGACTCCTTTGGGTGGTTGCTGGTGCTGCGGGTGCAGCGTGGCAGCAACTCCTGCTGGCAAACAGGAGGTGGCAGTGGGTGATACGGAAACAAGATCGTTGCTCTGCAGACCTGTAACACACACTGGACAGGCTGAAACCCCGTTTCTTCAAATACATCAATAAAAAGCACAAAATGCAGTTTCCTGGAGGGATGTTGCACCTCATATAACCTAACTCTGGTCAATAAGAATAAAATAGGATAAGATTTTCATATGGCGAAAGAAAAGTTGCTTTTCCTTTGACTGTACAAGTTGGAAGGCCCAGAGCAGATCAGACAGCCTGGAACTCTGGAGCCTTTCTCCTTTACCTCTGTGGCTCAGGGTATGACAAGGAGTACTTCTTACATTGATTCCAAGGGTCAGGAGCCTATCTTGGACAACTAAGAAGCATAAATAGCACTGTCTGCACTAGAAAACTGTTTACAAACCCTTGTTCCCTGTCAAATATCCATTCCCTGAATATACTCATTCCCCGAATGCTGTGCTGGTTTCTTTTCCAGTCCCAAAGAAATGTCAGAAGGCTCGTGAGCACTTTAGTACAGTGAGGACACAGATGGAGTCTCTGAAGACCAAGTTTCCTGCTGATCAGTATTACAGGTGCGCAGACACAGCCAGACACAGATATGTATGGGAATTACCTGGGCATTTGGCATCGTTGCTTTGGAATAGTGATTTAAAGGTATATGGGCTGAATGCTTCTTTCTCTTTGAAAAGTAAATTGTGGTAGACAAGTGTGAGGTTTTTGTCAGCATAGATAAAAAAATGCTTTTGCTCAAATGCTATAACTTTTCACTGAAAATACTTGGTATTAAATTATTTTGCTGGAAACTTTCTTTAAAAAGTAAAAGTAAGGCTTAAGAAACTGATTATTTGTTGGAGCTGCCCTTGCATCTGGGAGCTGGGCATTTGCTGCTCCATTGATTTCAGTTAAGTTGTTCAGTTTGGGGCATTTCTGGAAGCAGAGCTCTAAATCTGTCATGAAATGGCTGTTTGGTTCTGCAGACACTAAATGAAGTTGTCACCTTTGTGTTTTGTTGCTGTCAGAAGGGGACAGTGTCTGGCAAGAACACTTCAAAGAACAAGGGTCTTGTCATCTCAGATCTTCTGAGGGAAAGTGGGAGGGAAAGCCTTGGCTGTCTGTGGGCACCACAACCTGGAGAACTCTGGGAGCGGAGCTGGGTGTGTGAGAGGGGCGAGCAAATGCCAGTGTCCAGTGCAGTACCCTGGGGGTGGAGTTCTGGAGTACCAAGGAGCTGGATTTCAGCTGGTGTCATTTTGATAAGCCAAGAATACTGCCAAATGCTGTGTAAAGGTAGAAAACACAACACACACATAGTGTGTGCTTGTTGCCTAATGCTCCAGTGATAGACATTACTTATTTATACCTTGTCTTGGTGTTTCTTCTGCAGATTTCATGAGCACTGGAGGTTTGTGCTTCAGAGGTTGGTGTTTCTGGCAGCATTCGTTGTCTACTTGGAGTCAGAAACATTAGTGACTCGAGAAGCTGTTGCAGAAATACTCGGGAGTAAGTTAATGTTGCAACCAAAGAGAAAAAGTTATCTTCTTAGACATTGTAGCTTTCAGACCTGCAGGGAAACGGCAGAATTTAATTTCTTTGCAAGAAATCGGTTCTAGAATTTTGTCTGGTATTTAGTTTCATTATATAAACAACAAATTCTTAGAAGATGGAAATTGGCAAACCTTATGTGAACAAAGGTATTTATTTGTTGTTAAGTTCTTCATTGATGAAGGCCATCCATTCAGACTGTAAAATTACCAAAAGAATAACATAATGATGTGAGCTTATTTTTTAACTTTTTGCTTTTGCTGTTTCAAAAGGTTGGAAAACATTAAATTCTTTGCCATAAAAGAACTGTGTCCTCACAAAGCAGAAGATTTGAAAAAAAATAAGGAAAATATATTTTGTGTATTGATGTAAATTCATGTATTCTGTTGGATCGATTATAACCTATTGCACATCCAGTTAAGGATGCACAAGATAATGAATAAAAACGCTGAGGAAAGGTAGTTATTACATCACATACAGGAAAATACTGACTTATTTTGTAATGTTATTTCATAAATTTGATATTTCAAATTACCTCCAGTAAACAAATGCAATTTCAGCTGGCTGTGTGTGCTCATGCTCAGCACCACCTGATTACTGCTCTATTTTTGTCTCAGTTGAAGCTGATCGAGAGCGGGGCTTTCACCTGGACATTGAAGATTATCTTTCTGGTGTATTAACTCTCGCCAGTGAGCTGGTAAGGAATGTCTTTGGATGCATGCCTTTGGATTGAAACTGACATAAAAACCCAAAGTAATGTATTTTTTAGCTTTCCCGAGTTGTTCCTGTAAGTTCTGATACATAATACCTTGATCTAAACTTCTAGCAAGGTGCTTCTCTGCATGCTCCTCACTGATACTTTTAAGATTTAAGTTAGTCATTTGAATGAAAATACGGAATTATGGTCAACAAAGAGGTGGATCTAAGTATAAATAATCCGACTGCCTGGAACACAGGTGCTTCATTTGGTAAAGTAGCTGGCGGGGATGGTGATGTGATTTGGGTGGGTGCTCTGCCGACGTTCTCCTGTGTGTGTCCTCTCGCAGGCCAGGCTGGCAGTGAACAGTGTCACAGCTGGTGACTATTCCCGCCCTCTCCGCATCTCCACCTTTATCAACGAGCTGGATTCTGGCTTCCGGCTCCTGAACCTGAAGAACGACTCCCTGAGGAAACGCTACGATGGCCTGAAATACGATGTCAAGAAGATCGAGGAAGTGGTCTATGACTTGTCAATCAGAGGACTCAATAAGGAGGCAACAGTTGGTGCGGGTGGAGAGAAATGAAGGATGCTCATTTTAACAGCATCATCCATTACCTCAGATGGTTGCCAATTTAGGAAGTATCTAGTGAAGCCTTCCTACAGTAGTTTAGAAGAACTGCAGCTCAGAGCTGCTCTCTATTTTCTTACAAAAGATGTGGTACAGGTGTTAGATGTTTTGTAAAATCATGTCTAGATTAGGGCAGGAGGCTTTCCGTTTCCAGTGGAATTCCTCTGTCAAACACACGGTGCTGTTCAGTGCACAGCAGCAATAGTCAGTAACTCCCATGATCCCATTTGTTCTGTAGTGTTTCTTCCCTGCTCCGACAGTGAAGGGCTGTGGCTGCTCACACACCTTCAAAGACATGTGCACAGCACACAGCTCAGTGCAGAGACACAGGATGTTTTGAAAAACACAGTGTGTAAATATCTACTTTTTTTTAAGACACTGATTTTTTGCCTTTTTGTTTCTTAAATTGAACAGATTTGTGTAACTGTTTATTAACCAGATATTTTTTAATGGTTTCTGTCAGTATATCCCCCTTAATTGAGAAATTAGTGAAAATATTTCTGAGAATTCTTCCATTGGAACTGGTGTCTGGCACATCTCTCTCTCTCTCTCTGTCTCATTTTTATCTTTTCTCCAAAATTTCAGTTACCATGGAAAGCAAGGTTTTCTCAAACACCTGCTTTCTCTGGTTGTTTTTTTTTTTACTGACATGAGTAAATGCTGAGTTTTAATATGATATTTGCCTCAAGAACTCAGTGTAACCACTCTTATGTTTTGTTTTTTTTTTTTTTACTTCCAAGATTCCTGAATAGAGAAGTATCTGAGTTGTGACAACCTGTACAGGCCACAACTGTACCTGTGTCCTGGATTATAAACCCCCCCAAAACTATAGATCAGGTCGTAAATTATTTGAATCTTGAGCAAAGGGAAATTACTAGTTTCAGATAATTGCATGTAAGGTGTTTGCAAACACCAACTGCCTCTTTCATCTGTGCAAGTGGACAGATTCATGGCTCCCAGTGTGCTTGTTCTCTTATCCTGAATGAGTTTGAGTTTTTCCATTACCCTAATTTTGTGGTGCAGGACTGTAAAAGAGAACAGCTAACTTCTTTAGGGGGAGGAATGCTTCCAGCAGATGAACATGAACAGTCAACTTCACGTGGGGTTTTTTAGTGTTTCAGTTTGTTAGCAAAGATTTACCACTGTTTCATTTAGGGGGTTGATTTGTTTTTTGGAAGAAAATGGTTTCTTTGTTATTTTGGCCAATAAAAGCTGTTCTTTGATTTTTGGCCATTTGGTACCTCTATCTGTTGTCTGATCATCTTCTGTTATTTGCTTCCCTTCCTGGGAGCCTGTTCTGCTATACTGGCATTTAAGTTATACCCAGATGGTAATATCCCTCTTTCAGAGGTGAAGAAAAGGAGCGTGTAACTTCCTGAGTCCTATGGCGGTGAGACCATCTTTCAAAGTACTTCTTTGTTCTTGCCCTGGGCTACTGTTTGTTCCTTTCTCTGTTTAACCCTGTGGAGGTGGGAGGAAGGAAGGAGCTTAAGCCAGTTTCACTGCTAAAACCAGAGACATGGGGTGAAACAACACCCTGAGGCTCTGAGACACAGCTGTGCTGATGAAGGTCACACAGGAAACGTGTGGGAGCAGGGAATTAGAGAAAGGTTTCCTCAGAGCCATCAGTTTGGGGTGTCTCCAACTGGAGGATTCCTGGCATGTGAAACTGAGATGTGAGGCCACGTGGCAGGGTAGGTGTTCATTAATGCTTTGTGCTGGCTTGTGTCCAGGTGCTCCAGTTGCATTTGGTCATGCAACAGGTCTGCTCCCTGCCACAGGATCCCATGTGCCTCATGGACGTTTTCAGTGGATCCCAGATCCGCCAGCTCATGCATCTCTTGGTGGTTTCCAAGAGCTGGAAATGGAGGAGCACTTGCCACAGGTGCAGGTACTGGGGGAGGAACAACTGGAAGAGCAAGTCTCTTACTTAGGGCTTAAGAGGTGCAAGGCATGGGATCCTTCTAAGGCTCTGTGAAGAGGAAGAGAAAGAGATGCTCCAGTGTTGTGTTCCTGGAGCATGTTAGCAAACATCTCCTTTCCTCTTCCTAGGTTTTGGGAGAGCTTAGCACTTTCCTCTGGGAAGGCATTGTTTGCAAGAGCCAGGCTGCACAGTGCAATCCCAAACTGAGTCTGGAGAGAGGAAAGGAAAACTGGCTCCGTCTAGGCTGCAGCAGGGAAAGGCAGGATGTGCTTTTGTAGCTTCCTCTGCACCAAGGTAGCCTCTAGGATCTTGTGGCCTTGACTGTAAATCTGCACAGTACTCTGATCCTGAATGATAAGTTGTGTTTCCATCC
Source organism: Grallaria varia (assembly GCA_013396735.1). Classification (NCBI taxonomy): domain Eukaryota; kingdom Metazoa; phylum Chordata; class Aves; order Passeriformes; family Formicariidae; genus Grallaria; species Grallaria varia. The sequence continues at coordinate 1,363,197 of VWZG01009713.1, forward strand.
CTGAACTGGGAGCAGAGGGAAGTCAGGAAAACACAGAAGGATGGGGAGGTGTCTCTTCCTTGACCCTTCCCTTTCCCAGGGGGAACAGGAGTGGGTGAGCCAGCAGTGAGCTCCAAGGACTGCAGAGGCTTGATGGCTCACGATGAATCAGATGCACTTGAACTCTGAACAAGTAACTCCTGTTGCATTGAATGGACTGCGCAGTGCTGACAGCTGGGAGAGAGTGACTCAGAGCAGGAGCACTGGAGTGGTGACTCAACAGCCAGCCTGGCTGTTCCCTGAGCCACTTCAGCCTCAAGAGTGTTCCCAGGAGCACTCTCTTGGATCATCTTTGTATTCACTCATTTGTTTGGTTTTTGTTTGGGGTTTGGTTTTTTTTATATCTTGACGTGTTTTGTTCTGTGTTCTGGGTTTTTTTTAATGTCAGTAAAAAGGACACTTAAATAGTTGATTAAGTGCTCCTTATTTTTAGCACTGCCTGTTTAAGCCCAGCAGATCAATGAAAGTGCTGACCTGAATCGGTTTGGGAAGCAAGGGTGAGCAGAGCTCCGTGGCACAGGATGCAGAGTAGACCTTGGGGCCTGGCTGCTGAAATGGGCTCTAGTTGATTCACTGCAGCCAGAGTCCAACCACCTCTTTAAACTGGCACTTGTTAAAGGACATGTTATCACCTCCAGCCTGCCCATTTCTGGTGCCAGCAAACATCTTTGTGCAGTGAACAGGATCAAGGAACTAACCTTTATTTTTCAGCAGTGTCTTCTCCCCATCTGGTGCATCACACAGCCCCCCCCCCCACATGCTGTGCCAGTGTGTGGAGGGAGGCTTCCTCCTCTCCCTGCAGTGCCAGCTTTAAGTGTTCTCTGAGCTGTAACACTATGTGGTAAACTTTGAATTATCTTGCAGTAATTTAACTGCTTCCTGTTTTGTTAGGATTGCCAAGGATTTTCTCTCTGAGTAAATTGTCTTCATTTCACTGCAAAGTGAGAACTTCTGTGCTATAAAACCTTACTCAAGTTTTTCAGCCAGTAAGGTCATTACACACCAAGGCAATTAAGGAGAGCAGAGAGTGAACATGGATGACTGCAGGGGTCTGTGTGTGGATGCTGACCCCTTACGCACCAGCAATCCACCTTTCCTCATTAAAGAACTGCCTGTTGCTGGATGCTGTGGTGCAGCTCTACTGAAGAGTGTGCAGGGGCTGTTGAGAACCTCCTCCCTGCTGAATTCATGGACTGTTGTCTTATATGGTATGTATCTTCTGTCTGCATGTTGTGAGTCAGGCGTGAGTTAGGTAAGATGGGTATTTCCTGGCAGGTTTCACGCCTGTTTATTGTCACTTCAAGCTGCACTTCTGGCTTGCACTAGGTAGTCATCACTGGGGGCTTGTCCTGCCCAAGGAGAACACAGCTGTCCTAAAACCAGCCCTTTCTGGAGAAAAGAGCAAGCAGTTAGACTTGTCTGAATGCCTCTTCCACCTGCACTTTCACACTACAGGCATACAAAGGTCTAGCCTGCTTCTGTTGGTGAAAATGTAAGAGCCTGAGCTCTGTAAGGGCTCTCTGCTGGCTCCCAGTAGCATAAGGGAGAGTTGGCTGGCTGCTTCTGGGTCTGCACTGGGACCCTGTGCAGCTCTCATAGGCCTCTCAACTCTAACAACCACTACAGCCTGTTGGAGACTTGCAACAGGGACTGCAGAAAGCCTTGAGGGAAGAAAAAGAGATTTCAACCCCTGTGAAATGGTCCAGGGCTGTAAAGGCCTTGTGCTCTTTACATGGTTTGATTACCCCAGGCATCAGTCACGGGATCTGCTCTGTGAATTTCTTGTGACCTCCAGGCTTGCTACTCCCATCTGCCAGCCCTGCCCACAACACCCAGAGAGGTATTTGACACACATCCTCCCAAGGATGTGACTGGCACTGCAAGGGAAGTTCCTGCACTAGGAGGGAAGGGTTCAAAACCACCTGGGGCTCCACTGCCACTGAAACAAAGGGTTCCTTTGCCTGATTCCATGCAGAGAACCTTCACAAGGTCTACTCAGTTTGCAGACTGTATCTTCTCATATGCATAGATAATTTCCTAGGGAAGCAAAGTCTGCACTGGTGTAGAGCGCACTGGGGCAGGACTTGAACTGGAGAGTTGCAAATCATAATTACATTACCCCTGCTAATAGATCTAGAGCCTAATGCCAGCTTTTCAACGTTTTTCATCTGTGTAACTGCTCAAGCCTGGAGGAAGCTTTGCCTGTGTTCTGATCCCTCCAGAGTGTTCCTCCATCTCTGCTGAAGAACAGGAACTCTTATGTTGCTATCGCTCAGCTTTTCCATCATGTTGTAGAAAGCTTTCCCTCAGTGCATCACTTTCAGCTTCCTGAGGGAGATGCTTTCTTTTGGACTGTACAGTGTTATTGTCAAAACTTTTTTTTTGAAAAATAATGCTTGTACCTGTCTCCAGTCATACTAATATCCTTCAGCAGCCTGAGAGATACAGGGCAATGTCTTTGCCTGCCTGATCAGTAAAACTTTTTGCTCCTTCACACACCACTGTAGTGACAGCTCACTCAACAGTAACAGTGAGAGCTTTAAATATTTATTTGATCTCTGGGAGAACAGCTTCCTCCTTTGCTTTTGGCTCCAGGTTTTTTCCAATTTCAAGTGAGAGAATGTCAACCTAATTCCAGTTGAATCTCACTCGGTTCACCAGCATGCATTTAAGAGGGGACACGGCAGTCATCACAAAATGAAAGTGACTACAGCTGCCTCATCCATGAGCCCTGAAGGGATCTTTGACATAGTGCTCAAAGATTTCAATTATTTTCCCTTTGAGTGTGTCAGGGACAAGCAAGAGACTGCAAGATTCAAGAAAATCTCCTGCAGATCTGCCTTCCTGGGAATTTTGCTGCATTATAAATTCACATGCAGCGAAGGCAGGAGATCGGAGATGATCTTGGAGCTCTTTTCAGGATTTGGGAATGTGCTGAGGTCAATCTCTCAGTCCCCAGTGATGGCTACACCAGCTTCTTGCTGCTGGACCAAAGCAGGGGCTGCATTTCAGATGTGTTCTTGGTCATAGAGTGGATATCCCTACCAAATGCCCCTTCCCCATCTGCACCTCTGTTAAGGACAACCAGGAATGTACAAGGACCCCATAAAGAAGATCTCTATTCACCAAAGCAGAAGTCTCTGCCCTCTAAAGTATTTGCTGTTCATCTCCCCATGTTTTTTCCAGGCTTTCCCACCCAGCCTTGTGACTCATGAAGGAACTATTCTTTCTTTCCTTGGGACCTGAGCTCACAGGGGGCTCTTAATCCAGTGTTTTGTCTTCTTGTGTGTCTGCCTTCAGAACTCAAAACTACATGAACTCTATAAATAAAGCCTGCCTTTTGTTGTCTTCCTGGTAAATGACCAATAAGGCTTATACTACATTCTTGTTAAAGGTCATTTTTGAATTCTGGTAAGTTAAGGGAGTAACCAACCTTCTCTTTTTCCCCCTGACGTGGTACTTCCAGAAAGGTCTGTTTGTACTAGCTGGGTACTCCTTCGTTGGGCAGGAGTCTTGAAAAGTAATCTTAGTACTTTGTCAGTCATGACAATGAGAGGCATAAAAATATTACAGAGTCCTTGGACAGCCAGTTTGGAACAAATAATTGCTTTCTTGGCTTGCAGACAGCCCTGTTCCCAAGTACCCTGTGTTATAATAGCATTTTGTCAGTTTGCTAATCAGAAATGGAAAAATACAGCACAACTAATCTCCATGGCTGCCAAGTGAGATATGTACATGTGATGCTGAAAGACCTGGAACTTCCCAGGAGTGGGGGATCATCCAGTTCAGAAAGGTGTCTGAGGATTATGGAAATCTACTGCCTTGTCAGTATGCTGGCACTCCTCGCCCTTCCTGTGCTGCCTCACCCCACACCACAGGCTCTCCAGGGCCTCAGGGATTGTTCCATGCGCGTGCTCTGTTTTAGCACCTGTAATTTGCAGGCAGGTAAGCAGCTGTGTACACACCAGACACAAAAAAGAAGCAGAAGTGTTGGAAGCACAACCTCTTGTCTAGTTTGACAGGTTCAACAATCCCGTCTCTTCTCAGAGCAGGCTGTCCCACATCAAAGGGCTTGGACTGTTCCCTGGCCGCAGGTTTTTTAGGACAGGGCCACAGCACCAAGTACATGTTCTGCTCAGAAATCAATACACAGGTATTATTTATGGACCTTCTTGTGGGGACACTTGGCCTGGTTCAGAGGAAATAGGCCATGATTATTTGGAGCCTGGCAGGCAGGTGCTTCCTGTGATACCTAGAAAACCCCTGATTCTGACAAACTGAACAATCAGCCTAACACAAGCTTGATGCTAAATATCAGACCTTTTACGTATATTTATTGTTCTCTAACCTTTTTGAACAGCCAGGCTGGCTGAAGGTATCTTGATTGTCAGATATGACTGTACAAACGGTCCATGGCTGGTTTCAAGCATGAATTGATGTGGAGAAAATCACTGTGCTGGAAAGTAATTGAAAACTTTCCAGAAAGCAGCAGCTTTGTGTGGCTGTGAAAGCCACTCGTTGTTTGGATAAATTAATCTGTTACACTTACTGTACCTATGCCTTGCCTTGTCAAAGCTGCCCCAGAGGCAATGAAGAGAAGGTGGCTGCACCACTGTGATCTTGGGAGAGAAGACCAAGGTACTACAAGCTGTTGCTTTTTGCTCTGAGGTGAATGGGGCCTGAAGGTTCATGTATGCAGATCTGTCACGACAGCATAAGAAATTCTCCTCCAGCAGCTGCTCTGCTCAAGCATCCAGCTCTGTGAAAAACAAACAGCAAACTAAAGCAATGCCTCGTGAACTGGCTGTTCAGTATTTTGGGAAAAACAATTTATTGTCTAGTGACTAAGAAATAGTTGGAGGGAATTCCAGCTCACCTGAGGGGGCCAGGCTGCTGCCCTGACAAGCATTTTGACAGCTACCGCTCACTGCATGGGGCCACCCTCACACCTTGGGTACCCTCAGGATGATGCAAAGCTTCCCCTTTCCTCTAGGACAGAATGAAGCACTAGAACACTGGATGATGCAGCTGAAGAGAAAATACAACAGCTGAATGGCAAATACAGTGAGAGACAGCACGTCTCACCGCTGGTGTCTGTCTCAGTGCCTGGAGCAGTGTAACAAGCCCTGGCAGCCGTGGCCAGAGGACAAAGCACGGGGCACCGTTTGAGGCCCACTCAGGTGTTGGGTCAGTGGTGACTTTACAAGACTAGGGCTACCTTTGTGAAGGTGGCTTCTGTATGCTTGCGTGTAGTGCCCACTGATGCTGGTTGATCTCTGGAGAAATACACAAATGTGCTTGCATGAATCCTCCTGTAAAATAAACGCCTGTAACAAAAATACTGTGTTGGTAATGAAAAATGCTGATTGGCTTCGTCTTTACCCTCCAGGCCTGAAAGACCATTTACAGGCTGTCCTCCAAGATCCACGAACCAAAATTTAGTCTCCCTTAATTTAGCCTCCAGGGCTGAAATCTGGCCTTTGCTGTGTAAGTCACGGCATGACATTTTGCTGATCTTGTAATCGCAAGGCAGGGGTCAGTGGTAATGTCAGGCTGAAAGGTTAAACCCTGTTTGCCTCTTTACCATTGTTCAGCTTCGAGTCATTTCCCTGCTGAGGAACTGAGAGAGGCTGGACCTTATGGGGGAGTGTTTGTGCCCTCAGTTTTGGCTCTCACGTCTCATGCACTGGCGCCTGACCTGCCCAGGCAGGACTGCAGCCAGAGCAAAAGATTTGGTGCCAGTCTGTTGTCGTCTAGTGAGAATTAGAGTAGCAGGTTTCTACTGTTCTCCCACTCCCATCAGGAGTAGCCCTTCCACAGAGCAGACGTAGGCACATTGTTCACCTGAATGCCACCCACACTAAGTGAAATACATACTCCAGAGTACAAATATTTAAAAAAACACCCACGTAAAGTAATTGAAACATAATTATTAAAACCTTTTATGTTACTCTACAGTACAATGTAAATTGTTTCTTTCAATTAAATTTTGAAATACACTAGATTACATCATTTAAATAATCGCAAACTCTTAAGTTTACTATCAGTGGTATCAGAGCTGTATTTACATATACTTCTGAGATATTTCAGATGCAGCATTATATTCCAGTGCCCAAGTCAGTTAAATAACAAACTTCCAGTAGGGCTATGCTGCTTCTCCAGGGGTTCTACACATATGTGGGGTGTATATGTCAGAGAGCAAAAACTCCTTTTATTCATGTTTGCCTTTTTTTTTCCTTTCTTTTTTTCTTTTTTTCTTTTGCTGTGTGCATGCAGCTGAATCTGAGCAAATTGACACTCACTTGATGTGGATTAAAGATGAAAGGCCTTTCTTTTGAAACAAGTATTTTGACCAAATATACAGAGGTGAATAATGAAATACAGTCCATAGGAGTAGTGATGGAAAACAATTTTCTCCAACTTTCATCCTCTGTTGCATAATACTGCACCTAATTTTGACCCTGACTTTACCTAATGCTGATGAAATATGGTCAGTAGTGGAAACCTCTCTCGTCAAGATTGGCTTTCAACACGATCCATGCAATGGCAAGCATCATACATCATTCTCCTGCAGTGCAATATTAACAAGTTAAACAGTATTTTCCTCCAGTGATCTGCCCCTCAAGGGGAGCCTATCTCTGTATGTACATGAGCCACAAACTGTTTGTGAGTCCTGAGGCTGGAGACCAGCACTAGGCTGTGATGCTGTTAAGAGTCTCTGGGGGCCAGGCTCCTCCCCATGTTGTCCATGGACCACAGCAAGTTCAAGCACTGAGGCTCTTGATGTTTTTGCATGTGGCACTGGTCAAGCCAAGTCTGCCCATGCAGGGCTCAGGGCCTGGTGTGAGGAGTGCTGATCATGATGTTGGGCAGCGCATTCCGCCGCTTCTTCCAGGAGCCCAGCTCCCTCGAGTACCTCCTGATCTGCCGGAACCAGTGGTGAGTCCGTGCCCGGTCACTGTCCCGGAACACAAACGCCTCCCTCCTGATCTCAATGAGTTCAAAAGTGTCGTCACAGTCAGGATCACTGGAGACAATGCAATTGCTCAGCCTCAAGGGCTCCCTGAGCAAATGGAACTTCCCGTTATTTTTGTCCCTGATGAGTACCAGCACAGCATCCTTCACAGGCCCCGGCTCGGCTGATTCCAAGCTGGATTCGGACACACGCTTCATGTTCACCAGGAGGAGGACCTGCATGTTCTGGAACTTCAGGGTCTTGCTGCCTTTCTTCACCCACTGGCCGTCAGGGGGCTGGGCCAGCTGCAGAGACCCCTCCATCACAAATCGCGTTTCCTCCCGCAGCCAACCAACGGTTTTGAGGGCAGTTTCTCTCATCTCAATGTTAATAACTTCCCTCTTCTTCTTGCTGTCCTGGCGGAAGGATCGGAGGGTCCACGTGTTCCCCTCCTGCTTGGTTTTCATGTTGATGTGCTCCAGGTGGGACTCGATGCGGCTCTTGGCCTCCCGCAGGCTGCCATGATCTGGGTGGTACTCGGTGGTGGCCTTGATGATTCTGCTGAGCAGCAGCGGGTACTTGGTGACCCTTTGCAAAGGGGCCATCAGGAAGGACCTCAAGTTCATCCGCCGCAGTGCTGTGTTGTCATTCTGGGACACATTAAGGAATATTCTGCAGGGATTTAAGAGGAGAGAATGAAATGGTAGCTGTTCTGCCAGCAGAACTAAAAGCAAATGACCAGCATGGTGCTGACAGCTGCTGGGCACTGCAGCCCCCTTGCTTTTGCAACCTTGTGAATTCTGTCTTCTCAGAGACTAACAACGTCTGCAGCTGAGCATAGAACTGTGACGAGGTGCCTGGGACACCAGCACACATCATCCTGACAGTCTGGTATTAAATCATAGAGTAGCAAGGGTGTGATCTTTCTCTCGTACCCACTGACTGAGACGTAAGGCAGATACATCATCTTATGTCAGATTATATTAATTTCTAGCACCTTTCATCATTAGATTACAAAGCACTCTGAACAAGAATTTGGTACTGTCATCATTTTAACCTGAGCAGTGGAAACAGAAATGATTTGCCTGATGTTGCCCAACATGCCAGAGCTAGGAATAGGAAACAAATTTAAGTCATGTGTGCCACACAGTGGCTTTCTCCAGTGGAAATACAACCTGGGATCCAGCACAGGGACTGGGAGCTGTTCTCAGCTGAGCATTATTTGGTGACAGTTCAGTGCAGGGGTCAGTGGGAAGACACTGCTACAAAACACAGTGTATGGCTGGGGACCAACTGGTTGCACCAGTGGAGATACCAAGGGCTCAGAATTTTTTGGAGAATACATTACTGTCCTCATCCCAAGAGAGTGTAGTGATAACTGAAGACCGTTTGTTAGCATCCAACTTTGATCTAGTTGGGCTGTCAAGGACTTCACACTCAGCCTGGTCCTGTTCTGTCCCCAAAAGCCTGGATGAATATACTCAGCCACTCTCTCACCTGAGCAACTCCTTTTCCTTCTCCAGTGCGTTGAGCATATTCACAGAGGAGGACTGCTGAAGGCAGTAGGTCTGAAAGGCCGGCAGCATGTTGACAAACTCTAGGAATATTTCTCCAATGCACACGGTCATCAGGTCATCGTCCCCCTGCAAGCACGCAATAGAGCCCCTGCTCAGTTAGCTCAGGAGAGGCACAGCCACAGAGCCTGCATTCAGTCCTGCCAGCATGAACCTGCTGCAGGATCTGGTGAGCCCCAGACCACAGGCGGAGCTGGGCTCACCCTTCTTGGTGGAAAGGCAGTGCCTGTGGGTCCAGGGGAAGCAGAGCATGGGGAGGGGAAGGAAAGCTGGTCTAACTGCTTGCTCTTCTATGCACAAAGAGCTATCTTCTCTCTTCATATGTGCTCAGCCAGCTCACCAGAGCAGGGGCTCAAAGGCTAGAGTGAGTCTCCTAGTCAGGAGGATGTACTGGGACCCTGCAGCATGGTATAAATTAACAGAGAGAATTTAGGAGGAAATGGGCAGGGGAGGCTTGTAACTCAGGTAACACACATGGCACCTAAAAACTTCTGCAGTTGTTCCCAGAAACTGTCCTGGCTGGGATGCAGTGTCCTTCAGTTGTGCTGTTCCTGGCTACTTTGCTGCCTAAATGGAAAAACAAATGCCATGGTAAATTGTCCTCCAATTTCTGGATGCATAAATTATGGGAATAGCAGGAATATGGTGCCATGTAATGTTCTTAGCTCTGTCGGGGTGTATGCTGCTGACATGGTCATTTCAGCAGCAAGACAGGGAGCAGGTTGCTGGCTGCTGGTAGTTCTTCAGTGTGGTACTGGGCTCTGACTGCCAAGGCAAGATGGAGGAGGTGGGGAAACCCATGTTTTTGAGAGGTGTCACTCAGTCTGACATGCAGAGTTTCAGAGAGGGAGAGGAGGGATGCATTTCCTAGAGAGCAAAACATCCCAGAGAAACTGACACAGCAACAAGTGAGGTTTGGTTTCTTGAAGAAAGGAGAGTGTGGAGCTGTTTTTATGTTTTTGCCATGACTGCTGTTCTAGTCTTATTTCTCTTTCTCTGCTCTCTGACCACTATGCTGGTGGGGCAGGAAAGCCCCTTGTGCGAGGCAGGATGCATGGGGTGGAGCACAGCCAGCACACAGGGCTGTAGAGCAGGGAGCAGCCTGTGCTGCCTGGCCCTGCAGCCAGCTGAGAGCAAAGCTGCAGCAACTGCATGCCAAGGCAAGCACAGCCAAGCCAGCATGAAGTGAGCCAGCTCAGGGCTGCAAGAGCATGGCCTGAGAGACAGACCAAGCTGACCACTGTGCCCCATGGTCACACTCTTACCAACATCCAGGCTAACTAGCTTAGAACTAACTTTGGTAATGGGACCATTAGGTCATGTTAATGGTATAAGTGAGCAGGACTGCTGATGGCCTGTGAGGTCAGTGGCATTGCCACAGCAGAGAGTGAGGCAAGCAGCCACAACCTGGCACACAGCTACTGAAATCACTGGTTTACATTAGCTGAGGATACAATAGCAAGGGACTAGATAGTTGACCATAAACCCAGGAGTCCTACCTCCTGTTCTGCTTCACCTGTGCTGCCCCCACTAACACAAAATCTATTCCTGTCTGCCCAGTCTGGCCCCTTTAGAGCACACAGCATCATACCTGGTCAAAGGCCTGATCGATCTCTTCCTGAAGTATCTCCAGAAAGCTCTCATTGAGGTCAATGAGCTCCTGGATGTTGCTGAAGATGCCCTGGAGCTGCTCCTGGCTGAGCAGCCCAGCCGCCTGCATGGGGAGGTAGAACTCCTCTTTGATGATGCGCAGATCCTCTCCATAGCTGGCCTCTGTGTTGACAAACTCCAGCACAGACTCCTTGCGCTCCGTCCTGCGCTTGCAGCACTTCTCGCAGAGGTCAGCCCGCCTCTGGTTGCAGTTCTGAACATCTGTCTCCACCGGCAGGTCCCTTTCTCCACAGTCAGTGCAGGGACGGTGGGCTTCCCAGGCCTGCAGGGAGCTCAGTGTTTCAGGTGCCCTGTTCCTCCACTTCCTGGCTGTCATCTGGCCAATGCCACTGTCTGCCCTCTCTACATCGGCTGACTTGGTCTGGGTGCCCTCGCAGGAATCCAGGTCACCCCGGGCATCATTCACACCAACAATCCCACTGTCCGTGCTCAGACTGCTGACATTGCTCCAATGGTGTCTGGAGCGCAGGAAGCCACGTGGGGTGCGGCGGGTCTCGTCAAAGCTGCCACCATGGCCAAGGTTGGCTTTTGCTACCACTGGACCTGAGAAAAGACACAAATCATTGCAGGCACTGCCAGCTGCACAGACTCTACCTGAGGAACTCAGGCTGGCACAGCCATGAGTGGTAGGAACCCTGGGGGGACAGGCTAGATGTTAAAGCAGGGCTCTCAGCTGTCTCCTCTCCCTGTTTTGCTGCTGAGACTGGTAACAGTCAGAAGGAAATGGCTCTCAGGTGAAGCCTGGAGCCTGTCACCCCTGCACTGCCCACACCTGTGATCTCATTTGGGCTGCCTCTTCCTCTGCCATCTGCCAGGCAGGGACAGAGCCACAGCAGAGTAGATCCTGATTTCTTGCATGCCTGGGTACAACCCAGCATCCTTCCCTCCCCCAGGTCATAGAGTTACTCCAGGTTTACAGCAGCACAGCAGGGCTCAGCATCTGGCCCACCAGCCCCCATGAGAGTGCTCAGTGTGTACCATAGTCTCGCTCCTGCCGGCGTTTCTGCGCGTGCTGCCGTGCTGCAGCTGCGATCTTCAGCTCCAGCTGCTTCCTCTTCACCGAGTCTGTCGGCATAGGGTCACTGAAGTGCGGCCGTAGCCGGCACTCCCGCTGGGCCTTGGCACCATCCGTGCTCTCGTGGACGATGTCAGAGCTGGATCGGCGGCAGCCAGGACTGGGGGTCTGCAAGAAAGGCAGGAAAGGGTTTGGAGCAAGACTGTGGTCAAAGTAGCACCTGGTCTGCAGTCAATGCATTTTAGTTGCCAAAGAAGAGGAAAGGCAACCCCTCAGCAGTGGGATTGTAAATACAGCTCTCCTACATGATCATGAAGAAATCTGTCCATCAGGTTCCCCTGTCGTGCTCAGTTCTAAGAGCAAGGACCTCTCTCCCTTTGCTGTTGCATAGCTCTGAGTACAGTGGCTCCGAGATGGTCAGATCATGGCTGTTACATAACCATGAAGGAGTCAACAGCACAGCCCTGGCCAAGGGCCCGTGCCTGGGAATCTCAGCTATCTTGTCTCTGCTCTGTAAAACTTCTGGTGCTGCGCATTCAGGAACTCCAGCCTCCATGCCTTACCTACATCAGCAGTGTCACCAAGGTGGGACTAGGAGGGAGTCTGATCTCCCAGGCACACTGGAAACCATGAAGGGGTTATTGCTGAACTCCCTGCAAGAAATGCAGTGGCAGGTAGGTAGAGGCACAAAACTGACTCCTGTTTCATTATGTGTAACAAAAAAGGCACTAGAAATACTTCTAACAGTTTAATCACTCAGGAGTTGGTGTGATTTCAGATTGCAGGCTCCTAGCCTGCCCAGTTCCTACAACCAAGGGATCCTTCAGAGCTCCTAATGAGGAAAAAATCCCAAACACACGCCCAAGATGAGAGATGAATTCCCCACCCTTACATTCCTTGCAGGTGGAGGGTCGCCGGTCGCCAAGTCATTGCTTGGCTTGTCCTCCCAGGTCTCTGTTGCCATGGACATCGCTGTGGGCTGCTGGCTGTTCCCCGCAGGTGGGAGATCAGCTTCCCTCAGATCACACTGTCCCTTGGAGGGGGATTTGGCAGCAGTCTCAGCATTGCAGCTGCAAGGGAAGAAGCAGACTCTGATGAACATCACGGATGCAGTTCTTCTGCCATTCCCGACACAGATGAGACTGAGCAGCAAGCCCTGCTTCGAACAATCACCCGCAACAGTTCAGGGAAAGTGCAGGCAAGAATCATGACGGGTCAGCATGGATGGCTGTACATGCATTTGAGGGGCTCGAAGCACAGCTCAGTTAAGGCAGTACAAATTCAGTAACTGCACTCGTGCCAATGTCAGACTGGGTTATCGAGTCTCGGGTGTTCACAGGGCATTTTTGTGTCCATAAAACATGAGGTTCTCCATAGGAACCAGGAAAACTTCTTTTTAAGTGGGCCATATCCATACTTGCTGCTATTTAAAGAGACGTTGTCAACACAGAGACCATATTGCTCATCTGGAAGAAAACCTGTTAAAAACCATAATACTTTGAAGGGATTAGAGGATTAAAGGAGCTTTCCCTCTGTTTTTCATCTCATATGATCCCAATCCTACTGAAACCACTGGAAAGATACCTCCTGCTTTCAGTGATCTCCGAATCAGGCCTTTTGGTGCACTTCAGAGATCTGAAGAGGTTGGCAGAGTCTATTGTTCTCGCTTGGCCATTCTGGAATGCCCTTATGCACAGCTGTCTGCTGCTAACAAGGGCCTGGTCTGGCTGATATGGGCAGACTGTTCCAACTCATGTTCCCCTCTCTCCAGACACCACCACCTCTCCAGACAGACACAGTCTGGTGCAAAACCACTGACTTGACAGAGTAGTTGACAGGCCGTTGTCTACTTGTGATACATTTTTTTAACAGACTCTCTAAGGCACCTTATTTCCATGCATAATGAAGCCTGTTTGGAAGAACATTATTTTTTTTTAAATTTTGGATTTACTTTATTTTTATGGACTTGGATCCCTTTAAAAAGGAAGGTTGTGAGGACTGGACATGGATGCTTGTATATCCAGGAAGCCAGAGTCTGGAACATATTGCAGGTTATGCATATATTTTATGCTTATTAAAAATCTCCTATGAGAAAAATCTGCTTCTTCTTAAAGGCTTCACTTGTGAACTTATGCTGATAGGTCATACTGCTCATGTGTAATTCCAACAGTGTCAGCTACAAGCAAACACATCAGACAGATGGGCATTCTCCTTACACTGAATGACAGTTGGCTCTGATAACAAACCATCAGCCAATACTGAAATTGCTGAAGAGGGAACAAACCTCCCAGAACACAAACTGTCTCTGTTGTCAGGCCAGAAAAGTTCGTTTGCATCTCTCCAGCTGATGCTTTTTCATCTTCCTCCATTTATGCTTCCAGGTCCCTGTTGACACTACCAGTTAAAAAGAGTTTAGACGTGGCTTGCGCAGCAACGCCAACAGTGCCAACAGCAGGCTCACAGCTTTTACTTTTTTGCTGTCACCCTCCAGGTCTGTACTCCCCAGCCTGCAGAAAGAGGACACCAACATCAGCACTGCCCCCAGGCAATCTGTAGTAGGGACTGTGTTACCCACTTACAGGGCTGCAGCAAGAACAGCGCAGGTGCACAGCAAGGCTGTGGTCACACCATGGTACTGGCCTGGCCTGGCCTGGCTTGAGAGATTCCTGTCTCATTCCTCCCTCCTGTCCCCAGCCATGTTTGGGCTGAAGGTGCCACTTCTTCAGCTGGTCCAGTGTAACTGTATGGCCAGGATCTAAAATCAGTCTTGAAATTTATATGTGTTTAAAAAATACACCTGACTCACACATTCCCAGACAGATCACTTCATCAGTGTTTCACTGAGTTGGGTAAAGTATGAACAGTTCAGCTGGGCACACTCAAGAGTGGGAAGGCACAGGTTAAGGAGCAAGAAAACTCTTGAGTAGGATGTGCCACGCTGCTGGAAGAGCACCCTTTCCAAAAGCTGCTCCTGCTCAAACACCTCCTGGTTGAAACACACAGAAAGAGACCATGCTGGGACACAGAGGATGTGTCCAAGGTCAGTAGCAGAGCTCATAACTGAAATATTATCTTCTTGATCACATCACCTACCACTACACAAACCATACTCTAAGAGAGATGCTGAGCTTTCATTTGTCATTTTCCCAGTGCTTCAAGATCATCCACTTAAATACAGGAAGCACTCCAGAATGTTACCGCTCCTTTAAGTGAAGCTGACAGCAGCTCTCTGCAGACCAGATGCCACCACTTATTGTGGTTTCCATAACCCAGTAGGGACATTTAAAAAAAATCTCCAGCCATGACCTGCAGTGGGAATAAAAGCCAATACTACCCCGAGGGCTGAGCTAAGGAAACATGACTGGAGACTGAGAAATTCAACCTACCCCATGGCTGGTCAGCTAGAGGTAAGAAAGGTCATGATGCAGAGCCCACTTTGTGTGAAAGAAGATTTCTTCATCCCTGGTTTGACTGCTCTATTTCTAGTTGTGATTAGAACACCCCTGCATGATGTACTGGCCGTGTGGTATAGGGGCAAGTGCTGCTCCACACACCACCAATGTGATCAGAGGGATGTGGGCAAAACAGAGAGGATACAAACAGTGCCATAGAACCACAGCTAAAGGCTACTCCTTTAACCTTTGCTTCTGGCTTAGGAGGAAGAGGAGACATTGCCAAGAAAACAGGATATTGCCCCTTTCTTCAGTCTCCTCTTCCTAGCAGAGATCTGTGTTGCCAACAGGTCCACACCATTGCCTGCTCAAGCTGTTCCCTCTGCCCTCATGCAGAGCTGCAGAAGTGGAGACTCTGGCATGTTTCCTTCTGTGGGATCAAATCACTTACTGGGACAGGAGTTTGTGCCTGTGATTGGTGCTAGTTTTTCCCATTTTTCCCAAGGCTGGTGATTCCCTTGGGCCAGTACAGGGAAGACATGTTAAGCCTCCGGGTCATCATCTCTGAATCTCCAGGAAGAAGTAGTGCTGGGAGTGTGGTGTACAGCAGGAAAGGCACCTGCTTTCCTTCACAGTCTCTGTGGGCCTCTTCGTGCTTGTATCATTGTCCAGGCCAGCGGATCCCAGCCCTTTTCACTCATTTCTGACTCTTTCTGACTATGGGAAACATTTTTGTGCACACTTTTCCTGCTGTCATCTGCCTTCCTGACTTGGAGTCTCCTGCTATGGGAAGTTGGTATTCAACCCACTACTGTGGTGTCATCCCAAATACCATCACCCTTTTCAGGAAGTCTTCTTTCTTAGTCATGTCCTCTGCTTCCTTGTGCAGGATTCTGTTGTCACCATGTCCCCCATTTCACAGACACAAACCCCCAGTCCTTGCATATCCTTATCCTGAACAATTCACCACTTAAACAATTTCAGAAAGTGGACTATATATTGAAATGCTTACAAGATTTCTACCTGGATCTCAACACCCCTTCCCAGCCAGGACTACAACTCAAGTTAAAGTCACCCAGTGACCCATAAGGGGCCTAAAGCCACCATAATTATGAGACTGAAAATCAATTCTTCACTGATGAAATGTTAAGTCAATTGAATGAGTCTTAAGTAATTAACTATGAATTAATAGAGAGACAGTTAACTTACAGACAAAACTGCTTTGTTAAACTGTGACACTTACATAGAACCACTAGAAAGAGATGACAATTTTAGCTGTTTTATTCTATGACACTCCATCACAACATCTCTATCAAAGGCTTGCTGAGCTCAGTATCAGTGGAAATGGGAGCAAATCCACAGCTTTCAGCTCATTTAATTTAAAACTTAGGAAAAAATGTGGCCTGGATGTCAACAGTCATAACTTAGGACCCAAAGCATTCACACAAAAAGTCTCCCACCTCTGCAGTGAGGATCAGCTTGAGTTATGAATATTCAGGCATATTACAGCCTCAAGTGAAAATAAGAGAAAAATGAGAAATTTCCATACAAAGGAAACTTGAGTTTCCCACTTACCAGTGCTTTGGCAATAACAATTACCATTAATTGTTGTTATTATTATGGAAAATAAACAGGTCAGACTGGTTCCTTCACACAAAGCAACCTCTTTCTTACTGGTCCCACTATCATTCTCATTTTTAGATCAACGATCTTTTGGGTTTTAATAACATCACTTCATAGAGTATAACAAATCCAACTAGGGAGACTGAACACATTCACAGAAACAAAACCCACTGCGGATATCAAAAGCACAGAAACTACACTGAAGCCATAGAGGCCCTGGGCAGGATGTGTTTGGAGGCTGGGAGAGTAGTGGGAAGAAAGATCATATGCACTACCCATTTCCTGTACTTTGCTATTCATGCACCTTGGGCTCCAGATACTAGTCAAACATTTGATGTGCATGGACATGTAGCTGTTCCTACACTCTTACTCATGGCCTGTGCAATTCTGGGTATGTCATTTGATATCCATGACAAAAATAGCCTCCTCAGTGCAAATGGCTGCACACCACAGCTTTCTCATCTGCTTCTACACTGGGTTTTCATGCTCTAGAAAGAAAGCACAAGTCTGGGCTGGACAGCTAAGGGGAGCATTCAGGGCTCTGACACCACCTACTCCCTTCAGATTATGAAGTTGCAGAAGCATTTCTGCTTGTCAATCTGCTTCAGCTCCACAGAAATTCTTTCAGATGACTCCTCCTCCTGGGCAGAAACCAATATCGTCTCCTCTAACACCTGAGTCCAGTCTCAGAGCCCATGCGTTCCAGAAATACCATGACAGCATTCAAGGTTGATGCCCTGGCATTTCACACAGTGATCTAAGATTGCACAAGCAGCCAGAAAACAAATCAGATGCAATTCTTTGCAAAGCCATTCATGAAAGCCAAGTGCATGGAAATACATAACTCCACCAGCACTTACTCCTCCTCTTCCCATCAGCCTTATCTTGTGATAAGACAGTGATAACTGCCCCAAATCCTTAGCTTCTAGAACTTTGCTGATCCCAATTGAGCAACTCTGCATAGAAAGAGATCCACTTCTCTTTGGCAGGAGGGAGGTAACAGGACTGCAGTGTCCAAAACCAGGACAGAGAAAAAGCAGTCCTTGTGGACATCTTTCCCAGAGGAGGGGAAAACCATGGTTGGAAACGATGAAGGAAGGCTTTACACAAGCATTTTCTGTCACTGCCTACCCTGAGCTGACAGAAGGGCAGCATTTGCAAGTGCTTTCACTTGCTGCCTGTGTGGGTCTCCAAAAGGTGGTTAAAGACTCATCTTGCTCTTGTTTGCTGGTTCACTACACACAGGCAGCAAGTGGAAGCACTTGTTGCTGCATGTCACACTATCTAAATTCATGTCCTGCAGCTGTGGGACAGACTCAACATCTTTCTTCAAAGGAATCATTAGTACTTTGTATCCCTCGCCTGTCTTCTACTTTTAACAGATGATTAAAAAAAAAAAAAAAAAAACCACGAAAAAACCCCAAACATTTCACAAAACGTGTGGGAAATTGGGGGTCAGAACTACTAATGATTGCTGTCTTTACAGGATTAAGGTACACAAAAAGGCAAAGTCTAGACGAAAATGCTTTTTGATGTTTAATCCTATGCAAAGATGGAGTTTAAGCTCAACAGCTTAAAGGCATGTCCATGTGGCTATCAGAGACTAAGATGAAAGGCTCTGCCAACAATGCATTTATGCTACAGGAATTAAATGTATATATCAGGAGAAAGACCAGATCATTCACAAGAGAACTGCTTTCAGGTGACCCCACGGAGAGTGTTACCTTTTCTTAATAAGTTCCAAGGCTGAACCTATGAATTCATCCTTCATTTTTTGTAGCTTAGCTCCATAGCTGGATAAGTCTGTGGCTTCTAACAGCAGCGATGAACAGCAAGAGGACTGGGCTTCAGAAGCCAGTGATTGCCCTGCAAGGTGGAGGACATCATTTAATTTTCTTGTCTCTCCTTTCTGCTGCTCGTCACTGGAGATCTCCTGCCCAGCTCTGTGTATTGCTACTGCCTGTAAAGGTGATCGTGGAATTGGACTGGAACAAATCGGGACTGGTGATGTGTCTGAGCTGGAGGCCTGGAAGGTTCTGCGTTTCACTTCAGGACTGCTCATCCTGAAACCGTCCCACGTGGCTGTATATTGGGACAAGCCAGCAGAGGTATGGTTTTCATGGAATACATTGTCATCATCCTCTGCTGTGACAGCAGATTCATTCACAGCTTTGGTCCCCAGAGCTTCTGGACAGACATTATTTTCCTCCTCCAGCATCTGGTTTGCAGGCAGACGCTTATTCGAGCAATCTGTTGTCCCACTGCTGCTGGCAGATGAATTTCCCTCCTTCCTTCTCATTTGCTTGAATTCCTCAAAGGTGGGTATATAGAGCCTCCCTTTATAGCGACCTTTCTTGTTCTGTCCCAGTGTGACTTTGCCACCTGTTTCCCCACTGTATTGTTCTAGGGTTTCTGCTGTTCTGGATTTGCCCATCTCATTGCTTTCCCCAGCATGCTGAAGGGGCAAATTGGGGGAGCTATTCTGTCTTCGCAGCTGAAGCCTCCTCTGAGCCTCCTGCTTGATGTCTTCTGGACTGATAATCCTGTGTGCAAAGCACAGTCCCTGTCTCCCTGTGAGGCTGTGCCTGAGAGCAGTGTGTTCCACCAAAACTGCGCAGTAGTCAACAGCACAGCCGTTCTTGCACTGCTGGCACACCTGGCATTCAAAGAACTCCTGGGCCATCAGGTCAGGCAGGGCCACCTGTGGACGTACTGGCTTGCAGGGCTCTGCCACCTTACTGTTGTGAAGCCTCAGCTTCTCCTTCAGCTCTTTTTTGGCATCCCCATGTAGGGCTCTCTCTTCTGCAGAAGGGATGAGCCACTGAGGCACTTTGGCAAAGGGAGGGAGGAGCACGTTCTGTGCCGATTGAGATGCCTGCTTAGCATGGAGAGAAAGGTTTCTCAGAGAGTCCGACGTGCTCTGTACCGGGGCCACATCCACAGAGCCTTCTGTCCACTGACTGGTGCCTCTATAGCGAAAGATGATCTCGTTATCCAAGCTCCGGCAGTGAGAATACAGCCCAGAGTCAGCAACAGTTGCCCAGTGAAGGTTCTCCACGCTCCGATACATCCGATTTTCCACAGGACTGGCCAAGGGTGCCTTGCCTGTGTGGCAGTAGTCTAGACTGTGGAAGTCCCCAGAAAAAATATGAGTGTCTAGGTTCTTTAGTGGATGCATGCTGCTAACTGAAAAATCCTTTAAGCCATGTTGTGCATAGAGCTGATTATTTTGGCAGCTCGAGATCACCCGGCAGTGTTCCTGTCTCTCATCAACACTGATGTATGTCATAGCAAATGCACATGGAGGCTCTAAGACAGTGGCGTTTAGGGGGAGAGGAGGGAGCTGGGGTGTTGCTTAGGTGCCAGTCAGTGTCCACAGACCACAGACAGCAAAGTGTGCTGCTGGGGACTCACATAATAGAGCTCTCACATGGGTGGAGTCGCCATGCGCAGAAGACCTGTGAATGGAAGGAAAGATGAGTTACTGAAGCAGCCTGGGGGTGACTCGCAGGATGCAACAGCAGGTCTGCTTCCAGGGAACGCAGAAGCCAACACCAACAGCTTGCGTAGGAACAGAGCAGCATGACTGAGAGATGAGCCACGGGGCTGAGGGCAGGGAATTTTTTCTTCTCTAGCCAAGCCAACAGTGACCTTACACTACCCATCTGAATTTGGAGAAGTTTATCCTACCTACCGTCAGCAGTTCCCTCACAATAATATTGCTCAACTCTAGTGACAAAGGCTCAGAAGTGCTTGCTGCAGGTCCAGCTTACTCACGCTGCAGCACTAAGGAGATGGCAGATTTACAAGAGATAGTGAAGTTCTTGTCCTCAAATGAGGCGCAGACAAGAGCGTGTGGGTTAAGGGGGAGGCTGGGGGGTGGGAAAGGATGGCATAACATTGGTCTCCTGGAAGATTCAAGCAGCAAGGAGGAAGAAGAAGGCTGACTGGTGGTGGTTTTGTGCCTGACAGTCACACTGCAGCCCCTTACTGCTCTGATTCACCCTTCACAGGGAAGATGCATGTGGTTTAGAGGCTGCATGTGGCAGTCGAGCATTGCCAAGGCCTTTGCAGTGCAGAGACAAAGGTACCTCAGACCTTCACAAATGCACACTCCTGACTCCTTAGCCACAGGCCCAAATGATCGCCATCCATGACAGCTCAGGGGTTGCCCAGAAAGAGAAAGGTGTGCTTTTCAAGGCTGTTCCTGTGAGCTGTGTTCAGCACTGTAAGGCCCAGCAAATCGAAGTGACTAAATCACCGTTCAGAGCAGAGAATTAAATCCCCAACCTCCAGTTTGGGCCAGCAGGATGAAAGCTAAGTACCTAAGTCATCGCTGGAAGTAGATGGAGCCCCCTTACACTGAATGCAGAGACTCCAAATTTCTCTTAAGGATTTAGGCCTCATGGACTTGCCAGCAGTCACACAAGATATCAGTGTTGCTACAGCCCAGTCCACTCCCTTCCTTGGCAAAGGGAACAAATGAGTGCTTTATGTTAAGGAGAGTAAGACTGAGCAGGGGATATGGGGTTAGCCTGAGATTCATAAGGGCAAGATAGAGGTGGGATGGTGGGGCATCAGTCTTTAATAACAAGCCAGGCAGGAACCAAGCAGCTTGAACACACAGGAAGAGGTCTTGGTAAAGCAAGACAGAACCATGTAAGTTACAGCCCAGACTATTTGCTCTGTGGTGTGGTTGATTCCCCCCACACGGCCAACCATTCAGGCAGCACAGCCACCTTGATCGGGATGGAAATGAAGAGGTTTCTTACTCCCCGAAGGCTAAGACACCTCAGCATCTAACCATGGGACACTCCAACAGGCAACTGAGGGGAAGTCTGAGGAACTGTATTGCCTGGAAACCAATCTTGGTAATGTGCTGGGAGCTTGATTTATCCCTTGCTTAGAGTGGATCAAATTAGCATACTTTCCCCACATTAATGAAACTGTCTTTAATCTAATCCCAGAGAGGGAAGGCTGAGCTGCTTCTGTGGTTCACCACCGAATGGAGAACATTATTTCCATCCTTTATAATTGCTAAAAATAAAAATTAAAACTAACTTCAAAGTGTGGCTGTTCCCCAAGATGTCACAGGTACTTCTCACCCGGTCTTGTCATGGTGGGGCTGCAGGTCCCCCTTCTTCACGGCTCTGGAGGAGCCCACAGGTGACAGCAGAGAAATGTGAGGATCAGGACTTTCTGTGATCATAGGTTATAACATAATCTGTCAAGAAAGAGAGAATTATATGATGTGAGACCCAGTCACTGAGTAGGGAACAGGGCTCCTGGTAGTGCTGAAGGGCTCCTGTGAGAAAGTGCTGTTAATAAAAGATGCCATGGCCTGTCAGTTTAGTCTGTGATCAGGTCACAGCCATGGGACTGGAAGCCACCATGTACTTTTAGCACTCTGCTATCAGGGAAAGTATAAAGAGAAAACAGCCCTTGCTGTAATGAGAACTGAGAATAGAGCTGCCCTTGCCCAAGGCAGGGAGCTACATACAGTAAGGCCTGAAGAGAAAGCAAGGCCCATGTGAGTCAGGCTCTGTACGTATGTGTGTGAGAGCAAGGGGGTCAGAGAAGAAAGTGCACAGGCAGGGGTAGAAGCAGGCAGGAAAAGAGCAAGGAAGCAGAGGCACAGAAACAACGGGGTGGGATCTGTCTGTGTCTGCTCCCTTCACCAAGAGACAGGGCAGCACTGAGAAGACAATTGACTTTTGTCCTCATGATCCTCTTCAGGGGGAAGTTCACTGCCAGGGCTCATAGTCCTGTCCCCACTCTGGGCTGCAGGTCAGCTACAGTGATGCCAGGCATGTGCGGTCAGGGGGCCACTCCACCCCTGCTTGCTCAGGTGCACAGCACAGACCACACAGGAAGGGTTTGCATCCCTCTGTTACTCAGGGGAATGCCTCAAACCCACTGGCAGGTGAGGGCATCCCTCTGCCCTGCAGGAGAGCAGAGCCCCATACTCCCAGTGGGTGTGAAAGGTGCCAGTGCCCAGCAGCCCTGGCAGGTAGCACAGACCTGCTGCTGCTTTGCCAGGGCAGGATTTTCCAGAAGATGAGCATGGGATGGCAAAAGTCACTTTCAGGGAAGGAGCAGCTTGGAGAAACCTCCTGTGGGCACAGTGGGGCAGGCAGAATGAGGGACAGAGAGTGAGAGCCAGAGCCAGGTTTGCAGAGTGGAAGAACCAGAGAAGGCAGGGAACAGCCAGAGATGGCTGAGAGACAGTAGGAGACAGAGACTTTCCAGAGGAGGCTGTGCAGAGTTTGCTGGCACACAGATAGGCACCAAAATTTACTGGATTAAGTAGAGGAAGATGGGAATTTTGTTTCCAAGTAATTTATTTTAATATTTGTCACCCATTAGATCTGAGTTTTCTTTCTCTAAAAAGAGATTTTTTGGTCTAAGAGGACACTTTAGACACAGGAAATCCCTTTGACACTTCCAGGAGAGCTCAGAGCAAAAGTGCACGTGGATGTAGCCAATGCACAGATGGGCATGCAAGGGAGTCTGGTGCCCTGGATGGAGCAAGAGGGAGCCTCAGAAATCAGATTTCTTTTTTGCCTCATGCCTGCAGGGCAGCTGTGGAGATCTCACAAGAGTCAGATTTCTTCCCTGCCACTCCATTCTTGGAAGGACCACCTCATTCCTACTGAACTCTTCTGAACTTGCCTGTTCTCCCCACGTCACTACCCTGAGGGCTGTGCACAGCATGTCAGGTAGCTAAGCTTAATTTCACCGAGCACCCTGGCCAGCTGCTGCCCGAGCCATGACCTGTGAAGGAGGACTGGCTGTGCTGAGGCAGAGCCTGCTTCCTGCTGCTCAGGGATGCTTGAAGCAGGCAAAAAGCAGTGGTCTCTCTAAAGCACCAGGTAATTTGTACCTGGCCTGTAACCAGGAAACACTGCTCCTCCCTCCTTTCCCTGTGCTTGTGCTCCATTCCTCATGGCACACAAGCAACAGTGTCATAGTTTCAGCTCAGATGCCTGCGTTTGTCAGGCCTTTGACACCCCCATAATGTAAAGTATGCATCTGCACACTCAGCTCTCAAGTAATAAGGCCACAAGCATGTTCTAAGCAGCCTGCTGGAGGAGAGGACCAGACGGAGACAGAAAAAAAAATCTGAGTTAATATGCTTATGGTTGATACTCTAAAGACGACCTTTCAGCACATACTCGCAGGCCCACTGTACATACAGAGTATTTAGCTACTGTCTTACATGGTCACCAACAAAGAAACATTGGGAACTACAGCAATATGAAAGAGTTTGTCCTCCCACCACCTCAGAGCTGTAACTACAGCCTATAGCTACAGCAGGTGACCCCACATATGGAAACTAGCAAATGTCACAGAAGTGTGAGGGAATGATGAGAAGTAAACACTGATTTCTCACATAGTCAGCCAGCTCTAAGTCTTAATTCACCCCTTCCTAAAGGTACACAACAGTCCTAATGCATCCTTTGCTCTCTTCCACTGAGACCAAACAGTGAATTGCCAGTTCTTTGTTGCTCCACAGTGTATGTGAGCACTGTGGGTTAAGGCTACACTCCTTCATTTACATACCTGGGTATTTCCAGGCAGTCCGGTCCACACTTCCCCAAAGCTCCAGCTTTATTCTAGTCCAGTAATCCTCCAGGACAATGCTGACTTATTTCAGGCCAAATAGTAAAACAGAGCTTAGTGTTGGCTGCCATTGTGACACATCATTGCTCCTCAGTCTCGTTGTCTGTGCAATATTTGCCTGTACTCTGGCTCAGGGACTAAAAAGCTCCTAGGGGTTATGAGCCTCATGCCTTAAGTGAGCATAAGACTCAAGGCAATGTGTTCTCAGCTTATTTTCTGCCATGTGATTCTGTTTAATCAACTTCTCCACTACTCTGATAACTGCTTGCTTGGAGACTTGCCACTAACCTCAATTTTCCTGCAAAATCCCCCCCAAGAACTTATTTCTCAAGGATTAAAGCTTGAAGGATAAATTATTCCTTCCCAAACGCATCAGAACCCTTCTGCCTGGCTGACCTTCCCAGCAAAGCACCAGACAAAGTGTCAGGAGGATGAAGCAGGCAGGCGCAGGATAAGTAGCTCACTGCTGATGACAACCACTGTGGAGAAGACCAGTAATGTTTCAGGACTCCAGGGACATCAGGACAGGGGAGCACAGAGCTTCACAAGGCCTCAGGAAAAGAGACCACCAAATCTGGCAGGGCTGAGTAGGTTTGTACTGCAGCAAGATTTGCTCAATAGACTTACTAAAGAAGGACATTTGTTCCATGAAATGGTGGAGAGCAGCTTGCTATTGTCTGGCTTCTCCTGCCTTAATCAGAGGCATCAAATGAGATGGGTACATTTTCCACTCTCCACTTTTACATCATCTCAGTCACAAGCAAATTAACTTCTGAGTCACAGCCACCATACCAGACTCCTGTTTCGAGGGGAAGGGAGTAACTGAGATACCTTACTCCATCTTGAAATATGAGATTAAACTAACCTTCAGGTTTTATTCTAATTTCTCTGCATTAGGTTTTGCAAATTGCATCACTGAACAGAGGCTGGTTTATTCTGGAGTACAATCTCCCTTTTATTTCAGAGATCTAACCAGCCAGAGGGATGCAAATAGCACATTTCAAAGAGCTGTACAAAGGATTTTAGCAAGCTACAATACTGCTCTGAGTTTTCTGCTGTCTGATACAGCAAACTTCATGGACACAGCATGATCCGTCTACTGCCATGTCATGCACATCACTTCAGCTGCTTAGCAGAACACCAGCAGTCTCAAGGGAAAGAATGCCAGATACATTTATCTTTTCAAGTTAAAGGTTAACAAGAAAAATAAAGGTGCTTGGCTGTAGTTGCTTTTTTAGCAGTTCTCTTAACCAGAGCTGTGCTGTAGAAACTGGTTGATGCAGCAGGATGATAAGGTGACTGCAGTTATATTTCTTGGGGGTTTGGGGTTTTTTTGTCTGTTTTAGCAGCTGAAACAGGAACAGGGCTTATGCAGTGTCTGTTAATTGCAGTAGGAGAGGTATAGCCACAGTAGTTTTCTAAACAAATACAATTTCCTGAGTGTCTTTTTCTTCCTAGAGTAAACTGCTGAATGTAAGTTTCCTTGAGTTTACAGTATTATCACTATTTTCATCGTCTGCTCCATGGCACAAATCAGAATTGTTAATAAGAGGAAGAACTGCCATACTGATTTCAAAACCAGGTAATAAAGAGAAAACAATAACCTTTATAGTCTGTTCACTGTATTTATAGTCCCTGACATCTCAGATACAGCTTGTCATGGAGAACCTCTGAAGACTCAGTACATCCCAGTACAAAGCTATTCAGAAAATTTTATGGACTCACTTAAGGCCTAAAGTGTCCTTGGCTCCCTTTCTGTGGGGTTTTCAAGCTGTTTGGGAGCTCTGGTTTATTGACATGAAAGGTTTCACCTGAGAAGCTGTACTGCTGCACACACATGTGCACTTGGCAGCAGTGCCTTTGATGAATTTTTCTGGCTGTTCTCTTAGTCTGAGCAGCTTCTCCTCCTTGTGTCACAGCATGGTTTTCTCCTGGTGTTCCTCCTTCAGAAAGGCTGTGATGATATGATGCTTCCAGCCTACCTCCAAGGGCAGGCATTCCAGCACAATGATTTCAGGTAGCATACTCTCAAGGTGACCTGCTTTCAAGGTTCCCTCTTGAGTCCTTGCTTTGGGAAAGGATACCCCCTTCTTTTTTTCACCAATGCACCACTCAATCTCTTGGACAATATTGCTCCAACAGTCCTGCTGACAATGCAGCAGAGGGATTGGAGCTTGAGAGGATTAGCATTCATCTTGTAGCTGAGGAAGGCTGAGTATGGTGGTTCTGTACCAAATGCTCCTGGAGACACCAGTGTGACACCCCCATCAAGTGCCCCAGCTGGACTTGCTTGGCATCATCAGATGTGAAGCATCTCAGGAGATGGCAGCACCTACCATCTGCTAAGCTTTTTTCAACACCCTGATTGACCATAAAGCTGCTTTGGGTGATTCCTTCTCAGGAAGAAGAAAGTCCCATTTGCAATGAAATTCTCTCACAGGACAGACCAGCCATGGCACCTGTGAACCTACAGGGTACATCGGATGGATGGATAGATCCTGCCCTTGCCTGTGATACCTTGCACAGCTGGAGAAAGAGCCCACAGGGTTATAACCAAGCAGAGCCAATCTCAGGCTTGAGTTAGCTGATGTTCAGGTAAAAAGCCAAGTCACACTTAATGGGAAAACCAAATCATGCCTTTTTTTAACATCATCACTTAATCCATTACTTAATCTCATGATGTGCAGGGTCTGAGTCACGATGCTGGATTTTTTTTCAGGGTGGAAATACTCCTGGCTGAACTAGCAATACGTGACCAACAGGGAACACAGAAACACAGCATTTCCCATGTCCTGGTACATTGCTTCCACTAGTTCCAGGAAGACAACAGAAAACCAGTCCTATACAGTTGGATCCCTCAGGTTGCTGAAGGGATTGCTAAGTCCTTGTTCTAGAATTGCCCCAAGAGCCTCAGCCTAATCCTTAAAACATATAGGGCAGAGATAAAAATCACACCTTAATTTTAAGAGTAGGTTGTACATCAAAAGTTTCTGCTTCCTTCCTTCTACCTAGAGGTCATTACTTTGCAGCACAGTCACAAGCTTCAAACTTTGAGTGCACTAGTGGCTTATTGCACTGGCCTTTGCAACAAGGCAATATGAACCCATATGAGTTCTCATTTCCTTCATGGGAAAAAAATGCCCCTAATTCTGTTGATCTCAGTTTAATAACTGCACTGGAACCCACTCCAGCAGTCCCCAAAGCTTGATGGTAGGTGGATGAGCAGAGTTCTTCCATGCCAGCAAAGCATAACTCATCTCTGAGATCAGAAAGAGGCCCGGGGGAGGAAGGAGGTGTTCAGAAGGGTGAGAGAGAAGGCTGATCTCATTCTATGCCTTGTTTGGTCACATCCCAAAGCTGCCATGCACTGCTGGCAGAGGCTGATGAGGAAATGTGGATGACAGTAGCATCAGCAGTCCTGGCCAGGCATGGATGGCCACGGGCAGCCACACTTCCCATTCTTCTGAGTGTGGGGGTACTTAGCAATGCTTCTGCAGAAAACCTGGGAGGACCATACCTGCCAGCTGTCTCAGCTGAGAGATGTGCCCTCAAAAGGTCCAGCGCAGCACGCTGCCTGCTACCAATCAGTGGGACTCCTGATAGGGAACTGGTACAGCTGGCCAGGCCCCACCTCTGCATCAGTCCCAGGGAACATCAAAAGCTCTTCCCTACCTACCACAGAGAATTTATTTTCTTCTTTTTTGCAGATTTCCAACTCCTCCCACAGGCCTCTCTAAACAACACCCTGCCTTTCAGATGCTGATACTTTTCAGCTGATTAAACTGTGGGCCAGACCATGAGCTGGGTGTAAATCAGTATTGCTTGTCAATGCTAATTTACACCCGCTGAGAATTCCCCTTCCTTCACCATTTAGCAGAATTATATGACATGTCTTTTATCTCTCCTCACAGTTTAGCCTGCCATTCCCTTTTCCTGGCCCCCCAGCCTCCTGCTTTGCTCCGAACTCCCTAGAGGTTTGCAGGATAAGTTGCTTATTTGCAATGTAAAGTGTCTCTCAGTGCCACAGCCCCATGCAAACAAACCCAAGAGCAGCACATTTATCCTTACTTGTGCAGCAAATCCAGCCCCATCTTTTCCTGGCAGCAGGTCCCTAAGCACACACTACATATGACTTGCTAAGAGAAGAAATATGTCCCTTATTGCCACTACACAACACAAGACTTCTCTGGGGAGATGCAGGGGATGGAGAATGAAAGATCTCTGATCCTACAGAGATCCTGAGCTCTCGCCTTTCTCAGGGAAGCTGAAGGCAATGGCTCACCAGCCAGCTCTGCACCCTGTAGATCCTGTCAATAGGCACGATACCATTAATGACTTCTTGTTGCTATGGCGATATTGATGGATAGTCCCTGGCGTTTGTGGGAATCCTGGGAAAGCTAGAAGAAAGAAAAAAAAAAAAAGGAAAAAAAAAAGAAAAATAAAGTGGGTCAAAAAATCCCCCAGGAAAACGTGAGTTCACCCACAAATGGCCATTTATGTGACATGCTTGACAAATTCAGTGGCACTTCACACTTCCTGACTCCTCCAGCCTCTTATGAGAACAACACGGTGTTCTCCAGAGCCTGCGCAAACACTCCTGCTCACAGCAGGGCTCTGGTGCAGAGATACATGGGTGCAAGTGGCTTTCATTACCACGCATTATTTTTGCAGCTTCACTCACCCTGGCAATTCATTTCACATACAGAGTAAAAATCCTGCCACCAGTGAAATCATTTGGACCTGTGCCAGTGGGCACATGGCCAGGATTTTCCCCAGCTCTCATGCTGCCTTATCACAAGCGACAATTTCATTCAGCTGCCACGATAGCCACTGGGAACCCCCTGCCTCTCCAGAGCAGTTTCAAGCGTGGAAAAGCCTCTGTTGCACAGTTTTTTGCTCTGTTTCCCTGTGGCTCAGCGCTGTGCGTTCTTCTCTCACAGCTTCCTACTCTGCAATGTGCAGTTTAGACTAATCTGTCACCCTTCATCCCAGCTGAGTGAGTGCTGCCAAGGACAGGCTGTGCTCCAGTCACATTTGGGCCCCTTCCCTTTGTCTAAGTGTTCTTGGGATTTGAGACACAGGAACCATCTTCCTAAAACACCAATCCTCTCTTTGGCCTTGCTTTCTCTGGGAAAAACATTCCTAATTCAGGTTGATGACACATTAACAAAAAAGTGATAAAGCCCCAGTGGGACTCCCTCTTACTCTGCACATGTTTTTTATCTAAGCTTGCCAAGGGGTGCACAAACTGCAAGATGCCTTGTTTAGGGGGAGATTTTAGTATTATTAGCAAATTTTAGAGTATTTTTTGTCCTAGCAAAGACTCTTTTTTGCTGTGTTTTATGTCTAGGATTTGCCAATGGATGTGTCAGCTTTTCCATCTATTTGCGTGTTCAGATCCTTTGCCTCCACATGAACTCAGAAACTGAAAATAAAATTACCGTGCCCCTCTCTTTTGCATATTTTGATAAATGTAGCTCTAATGGACTACGGAGTCTGAAAGCATTTTACATCAGGAACAGATCCCAAGAGAAAAATTCAGTTGGTTTCTTTACGTTACATGTAGCATTTCATCAAATTTATTAGGCAAGGTTCCTAGGCACATAGAGGCTGGACCAGCACTGACAGAGGCTCTCTCTTTTACAGCAACCCTTTCATCAGAAGTCAGCATCATTTATTTGTTTGTGTTTCATATTCTTGAATGCTCCAGTAAATTTCCCAGTTGACTATCAGAGGAAAAGGCTGCTCTTTCAAGCTGGGTTTGCACTTCTTCCCTTCCCCTCCATTTCAATTAGCTATGGAAATTATTTGGACTTTCTTTTTATTTCCTCTTGCCTGTCTGTCTGTATCAGAAGCTTTAGGAACACTGATGGCTGGAGAAGACTCCAGCTGATGTCTTGCCTGTTGTGACCTGCAATTAGCCCATCAAACTACTCTGCTTGACCTGCTGCTGGTCAGGGTGGAGAGCACAGACCCAGGCGCTGTGCCCTGCCTTTCCCCCAGGAGTGAGGGGATGGGAGAGCTGTGAGTGCTATGGGTGGAAGAAAGGAGCTACTACCACAAACAGGTAGGGCCAGACAAGGGCAGGAACCAGGTTATTACTCTGGGAGACAGAAGGTGATAGGGATGTAAAAGCTTCTTGAAATAGGATCTCTGCCTGTGGGGAACTGCTGTTGTGCTGCGTTTGCAGCTATTATTTTTCTGCTAACAACTCTGTGACTGCAGAGACATGACAGGCAGTGAACTGCCCACAGCAGCTCCGGGCTGAGCAGAAATGGCATTTGGAGTGGGCTGGAGCTCCGGGTTCCTGCACTTGGAGAGACCGGGGTAAACGCCTTCAGGCACAAATCCCATCACACCAGGAGGAGCGCACATTCCAAAGGGCTACTTTCCAAGTGTGATTTGCCCTAAACAGCTCGTCACCAAAGGTTTCCCATATTGCTATATCAAGACTTAAAACCACATCAGATGTGTAGAAGATAGGAGACACCAGATGGCATTAACTCCCAGGTGACCCCACAGGGACAGGATTTGGAGAGATCAGACTGGAAGCAATAGAGATCCACGGGATTTCTCACCAAACACAAGTGTCCCCCAGACGCATCATATCATGCATGGTTTACTGGAGATGTTTTTAAAGCCACCATTAAGAAGAAAATTCTAAGACCACTTAATACCAACACATGTACCCTTGGGATGTTCCTAACTGTATCCATATACTGTAACTTATCAATATTGCCAAGGGACTCTATCTTTTTGGCTCTCCACCAGATGCTACACTAGAGTGAAAGGTGATGGAGGAGGAGGCAGGACATGCCCCTTTGTTTAGAGCCAGCTGTAAGGAAATGGTTTGGTTTGCCCAAATGCACTGCATACTTTGTGCAAGCTGCATCACCTTGCAGTGCAAGTTAGCCACCGCACATGTACCATTGTGAAGAAAATTAGGAATAAACACAGAGTATTGCAGCTCTTTCTAAGGAAGTGAGGAAGAAGGACAGTAAAGCAGATCCTTTCTCCATGTGCTGGTGGTCTCGGATATTAGCTACATCACATGACACTACATCACATGATGAAGGCCCATCCTGGATCCAGAGTCACAAGACACTCCATGTCCCTTCCTATGCCATTGAGTTGCTGCAGGGTCTGAAGCTGGTAGCTCCTAACCAGCTCTGGGCTCTATAATTCCCTTGCAGTCTGAGTTTGGTATCATTGCTTCCATGCCATTTTGCAAAACCTTCCAAATGTCTCATGAAGGTTGCTACATTCTTGTTAACTTTAGAGTTTTTTTAAACTGGGAAAAAATAAGGCACAGATCAAGTTGCCGAAGAGTGCCATTGCACACACATTTATTTTATCAAAGCAGTGCTAAAAGCTGAACTAAGAGCATCACAGCAGAGCTGCAGGCAACCAACCACTTTTTTTTCAAAGTCGGCTCCTGCACAGCACCAAAAGTGTGCAGTCCTTGTGGTTGTCACAAAGTACCCACCCCACCCAAAGCTGAACACTGCACAGCAAGGAGAGACAAAACCACTCTGTAGATACAACTTCATAATATCCGTCAAAAGAGAGGAAATATTGTCCATGCAGACACCCAATCTCTTATGGGAAACAGATAAAAATCCTTTGTCAACATATTTTCGAAGGTGTACTCTGAGAAGATACGGTGGGAATGTTGTAGCCAACATGATGGTAAGGACCTCAAGCAATGCACCATCTCAGAAAAGGATTTAACCTCAACCTCATAAGTACTGTCCATCAACAAATCCTGCATGTAGCAATAACACCTCAGAAAGTTTAATTACCACTTAAGAAATGGAAGAGCTATGTGACCTTTCCCACTCCCGGTCCTGTAGGTCAGCATTATTTAAGACAACTGGGAGCCTGAAAAGCTAAACATTAGTGTTGGCAGATGAACAGATGGATGGATTGCTGCCAACATAATCCATTTTCCCACTTGCCTCTGTAGGACTGGGTGACATTCAAAGCTAACTACTTCCCCATGCAAAGAGAAATGCACGCGATGCTATAAGCAGGCTTTAAAAAGGACTCATCATCTGGCAGGACCAGTGGCCAAATGCTTTATGGCTGCTGTTTAATGTTGCAGGCGAGGCTGTAAAAGAGGCACCAGGCTGTGACTGGAGTGGGGACTGTAGTGACCACGGTGGATAAACTGTAAGCCAAACTCTGAGCAAGTTGTACAGATATGCCAGGATGCTGTCATTTTTCCTTTGTGCATAAATGCTCTAAATCTAATTAACCTTTTAATCAGAACAGACAAAATTGTGGTTTTATCATCAAAGGGGATGCTTTATCTACAGTTTCATGAAAAATTTCCATCTCTGCTCAACTTGCATTTTTTTTTTTGCTTGAGGCATTATGAGTAAATTTCCCTAGCACTGAAAAACAGAAAAGAGTAAAGTAGGAAATTTCTTAACCCAGCCAATTGCTATGCACATATCAGCTCGCCTGATGCAAGATGGGACTCAGTCCAGAGCTTTTAGATCCAGCTCAAATACCTGTTGCCTGAGCACAGGGGATGCTCCTGCTCCCCCACTGGGGAGGGCCCAACAGGAGCTGTGACACACTGTGCCAGTATGAATCACATCACCCTCCCTGATGGAGAGGGCACCAAAGCCCCCAGACGCCCACACACCCAGGACTTTCTGGTGTCCAGCAAGGATTCCTAAAAAAAGTAAAATAATCTCCGACATCTACCAGCTATGGCAGGCTGTACTGTCAGCTACTAGACTACAACATGACTTCTAAATTTTTAGAAATATTTAGATGTATTCTGCTAAATAATTTCTAAAGTTCTATTTTACAAAGAACTCTAACATTGTGCCTACAGTACCCCAAAGAACAAAAATTGCTGTCTCTGACTGGTCTACAGTATCACCCAGATCAGGCTGTATGTGGTAGAATTTTTTTACAACACCTGAAGTCTTCAGGATTTTCTGCATCTGCTGGCAAACATCAGTACCATTGACAAAATTACCCAGCTCAGCCAAATGCAGAAATAACTCCAATCAAGATCTGAACTTGGGACTCCAGGTTAGTCAGAAGCTTCCTGACTAACCCACTGCAGCATCTGCTTCACTGAACTTGCCTGTGTAATCTGAACCAAAAACCACTCAGTTCCATTTACTATTGCCCATATGCCACCTCTAAATATACTTGCATATTAGCATTTATGCAACTTTCAGTACAAAATCCATATGGCTCCTTTCAGCAAGCAGCAACCGCAAGAAGGATAAGTTGCAAACTTATCTGGAGATAGAGCTTCTAAAGATTTCTTTCTAAGCACCATGCAACATTTGTTGCAGATAGACAGTGATGGAAGTTGTTACAACCTGCTCCAGATGGGCCATGGTTTTTTTCCTTTTTTGCATGAAGCTAAAATGGATTTCTTTTATATGAAAGGTCTAGTAGTGATCACTCTAGAACAGAATTTGAGTAGCAGAGCAGATCCAAACCTAGCCCAAGAAATATTGGAGGCTCTAATTACCTTGACCAGCCTCATCTGGAACCCCTATCCTCGCTCCTGCCACCCACTGGGCCAGGAGCTACATTTAAGCCCTTGCCCTGGCCTTGCTTGGTTTAGGCTGAACATGCATGGGTTCTGACCTAATCAGCTTGACTTCTTGGGTGACATCAGAGCTGTGCTGGAGCTACAGATTTCTCTGGTGCCTCTTGGCTGAACAAAGACACATTCATAGGGCCCATTCTGCTCTTCCAGTTTAGGTGCAGTGGAATTGTGCCCCTTCTCTCAACCTGCCCTGCTGCCTGACTTCTACCTCATCTCCCTTCCCAGAGATGGTCATCCTCACTTGCTTCCTGACAAGCAGTTTTCCAAGCCCTTGTAGTTCATATTACTTTCCTCAGTTAAAGAGAAGAAAGAAATGTTCACAAGAACAATAGAGTTGAAAATCAAGAGTTTTCAAGGAAGCCATGCAACAAACACTGCTGGGAGTTCTTCCAGGATGTAGCAGCAAAGCAATTCAAGCCTGTCACAAGTGGCCTTCTGACTAGCAAACCAAATTAGAGACTGTGAATGTTAATGTGCTTTAACAGATAAAGGATAAATACACATTTGTTGTCACTGCTTGAATCACAGGAATAAAACATGGCAGCCAATTAAGTACTTCTACCTTAACCATCAAGACTTCCAAGACCATTAAATTTTCATATCCACTGAAAGAAGACGGCTACATGCCTGCAAGAAACAGCAGTCAGGGAGGTAAGTCAGGGGCTTCATGATGCTCTTACTCCCAGCCTTTCAGATGATGGGTTCTTAACTCCCAAAATTGTTGTATCCCTTGTGGGCACATGCTGTGTTAGACTTAGTCTTGACAGATAGCAAGGAATTGATCACAGAAATAAAACATAACTGGTTGCTTAGTTACCAATGATCACTACACAGTTACATTTGATGTCTGCAAACAGAGCCCAGTGCAAACCAATTATCCATCATTACAATTCTAAAATGTCAACTTCAGAGATCTGAAAACAGCTGTGAGCCAGGTAATAAAGGGAAATTTGAGTAGGAAAATAAAAATGATAGTTGGGAGCTTTTTTTTCCCGGAAATGTTTAAATAGCCACAATCCTGTGGCTGAGGAAAGTAAACATATTGGTTTGAAAAAAATTAGTATTCTTGTTTATTGGGAAAGTGAAAGCAAGCACATTATGTGTGTAAACACTGGGAAAATAGAAAGTAGTAAATAAAAATGACAAGCTAAGAATTGCACAAAACTGATATGGGGGGAAAAGATATAGGGAGAATTAAAGAGCTTCAGGATTAATGATGTCAATAAGGAGCTGAAGCATGTTAGACCCTAAAAACAGCATGGTGTCATTCCAAAAATGAAATGGGGACTGTGATGATTAGTGGGAATGGCTTGGGCATGGGAAATAGCCCTATGTCTGTGTGAGGCAGACTTGAAGAGCAGCTACAATGGTTGCAGGGATCTGTAAATTTCCCTCCCACTTCCTGAAACACAGATATATGGATATTGCTGTTTAATATGCTGTAAGAAGGACACTCTTTTTTTCTCACAATTATGGCCATTCTTTCATGCCCCATCCCCAAAGATCAAATCATTAAAACTCCCATAACTGTGACCTTCCTTTAGCAAGGTCTGTCTTCCATCTATCAATCAAACTGAGCCATGGTGCCAGACCTGTGAATAAACTGCTGATCTTGGATGCCTCACCAGAAGCACATTCATGAGAGTGTGCACCATGGAGATGCTGGCAGGTTAGATACTCATGGGCTCCCTGAGCGCACTGAATTTATCACCACGGCTGTAAACAATTCATTCTTAGCATTGCTTGTGTCCAGCCTCTTTCCTCCTCAGAAGTTCATCTGCCCTCTCCCAAATCAAATGATATCCAAAGCAGCTACAGAGATTTCTGCCTTCCTTTCATGTGCTGTAAAGTGCAGCTGTGGTATAGCTGATCATGTCCTCATGTTCTCCAAATACTGGAATAATCAGAGCTGGAAGTAGCCTTGGTAGAAACGGGTTTGGGCAGAAGGCTCTGCTTCTCTCCACAAAAAACTGCATGTCCTATGTACAGGAGGGATAAGGACTACAAGTGCTAAATCCTCTACAAGACCTGGGCTGGAGAAATACCTTGCCCTGAGTAACCTACAATTTACAGAGGTGAAGAGAAAGGAGGAAATAGGTCCTTATCACTTCTTCGTGCAATGCAGCACAATGTAATAAAAAGCAAGTCTATAGGGGATATACAGCACCTTTTTGCCTTTGACTCTATTATGAGATTGGTTCCTATTTGGCCAGAAGAGCAGAAGCAAAAAAGAGAATGAGCAATTTTGATGTTGATAATGAACAGAGAGAAGTGTGTTCCTGTCTATTGAAGAGACACACAGAAAGTGCTACAAGTGCTTCAGTGGTAGAAAGCATTTTCTGTTGTTGAGTTTGAGCAGAAGCTGAGGGAAAGGTGGGTCACAACAGTCACCAGAACAGCTCAGTGTTTACTGTGGGAGCTATTGCACTGTGAAGTTTATCAGCAGCCTGGACAGGATGTCTGCAGTGTACTGAGAGATGCTGCTGCCATATGCATTAACAGGTGCAACACAGATGTGTTAGATAGATGACTGGTCCAGGTAGGTGCTTTCTAAATGGGATTGATTCATAAACACCACAACCTGTCTGCTCTGGAGAAATAGTAGAGACATAGGAACAATTTCATGAGACTGAGTCCGTGTAAAAGATGGGACTTGTATCCAGTCCATCTGTCTGAAGGGTTACACTCTGCTCTGGGGGTCAGCATGTAGCAGCTGAGTCTGTTTCTGTAGATGCAAAGCCATCTTCCCTGTGTAAAGACAGCTCTGTGACCTCCTGAGCGATGGGGGACTTCTGTTGCCTCTTGTGCCCACTGTAGATCTACCCAAAACTGGCACTGTCTGCTACTAATCTCTTGTTTACTATCAAGGCCCTCAGGTATGTAAACCTGGACCAAATGGAAAAGGCCCCAGGAAATAAAGGGCTTACCTCATCATATCCCAGCTGGCAGCACTGCTGAGATCATAGTGGAAAACTTGATTTATTAAAATTGATGAAGGAACTGGCTAGTCTTGAATAATTCATTATGCATCAGCTGCTGCTGAGGTAATAGGAGCTCAGCAAGATCCTCTTTAGCAATGCACAGTGCCTAAAATCTTTAAATAAGATGAAGTCAAAGATTGTCAAAGTAAAGATTGAAGGGCTTTCTCCATGAGAAGTGAGAGGCCCTGATTCCTGTTGCTGAGGTCATCCAGCTGTGAAAATCACCAAGGTCTCTCAAATGGAAGCCAGCCTGCTAACATCACTGATATTTGCCAGGGCACAAAGCACTCTGCCTCAGCCATCAACTTCTGCAGAATAAAATGGCTCAATTTCTCACAATTCTTACTGAAATCATGTTTAGTTTTCCATATTTACCATAAGCTAGGGATGTCTGAGGGTGTTGGCTTGCTTTTCTGATCATTATGTATGAAAATAAATCAGACAGGGATGCAAAGAAGTACCATCTGAGCATGCAGATCTTAAGGTGCAAATCTCTGCTTCTGCTCAGAGCTTTTGGCAGCACCAGCAGAATCAAATTACCCACAGCCTGGGCAGTGTCAGGGCTGGATTTTGGAAGGATGTCAGAAGCCCTGGAACAAAATCTTGCTAACTTAATCTGGTGCCACTTGATGAAATAAGGGCTCTTTTTCAACTCTGCTGAAGTCAATAGTAAAACCTTTGATAAATGTACAAAAGCAGCAGCAAAAATCAGGCACTGTAATGAGATGGCTGATACTCCTCTTTCTGTGTGTTCTCCTTCAGAAGTCAGAGGAATTGTGGTTAATAAAGAGGAAAAATGGATAAATGCAATGAACATGGGTATGGGGGTCTCCCAACACAGTCACAATGCTCCCCACTATCCACAGCTAAAGACCTTCCTAAAGTCCATCACTTTTTCCTCTTTCCAAATGGTGATGATGGGAGCCCCACAGACCTGTACTATTTTCAGTTCCAGCTGTGGTTTGTGTTGCCTGCCTTTCTCCCCCACCAGGCACCAAGGAATTTGTGAGGTGCTGATAGTACAGCACCTCTGGATCATTAAGACAGTTGGACAAGACAGCCTTTGACTTAAGATCCTGATGAATACAGAGAGATCCTGATGCCTTGTTGATTTCCTTCAGCTAGATTTTATTTCCAGATGCCATTTCTGCTTCAGCCAGAGCAGCTGATTTTAGGCAGGACTCAACGTCTGAAGTATTTTGGTAGAAGTACTCTGATGTACCACTGATATCATGAGACATTTGACATAGCCACCAAAGACTGCCAGTTTCCTCTCCTCTCCAAAAATTCTGCTTCATCAATCACTTCCGAGAGTGTTTTAAAAATTAAAGCCAAGCCCCCTTGCCTTGAAACGGAGGCAGCACTTTCTCCTCTGGCTGTTAATAGCTCCTTGCAGGAGGTCACAGGATGCTGATTTACACTCCTGAGCTTTTTGGGGACATAGGTTAAGATCATTTGGAGAAGCCACAAACTGAAGTTGTGACGATGTGACTTTTCGCCCTGAGCATGTGAATGAAGCAAATACTGTAACTCTCACAGCTGCAGAGTGGGAGATGCTGTGAACAGACTGTAACCTGGTAACATATGAGACTGGCGTCTGGTCCCCGAGCTCACCAGACAAGACACTTCAATTCCTGTGTTTCAGCTCTGCTATCTGGGAGAGGAGAAAATAAAACTACCTTCCAGAATCTGCAAGAACTCTCTTTGCAGTCACTGAGCACCAGACAAGTCAGGTAAGGTTTCCTAAAACTGAAGTATAATTACTTGGAATGAACTAAACTCAGAACTATGTTTAAGTGAAACAGCTTTGAGCTACAGGCTGAGCCCAAGCTGGAATGACTCCAGCTACCTCGAGGGACACAGTGCCTTCTCCTCCGAAGTGGTAAGGAAATGCAAGTATGTGGGCAAGGACAGGGCTGTGGTATCAGAAGACCAGTCCATGACCCATAACTGTGTGTGTGGTTGTGTATTTGCAGCTTTTGCAGCTGCTTTTGGACCTTCATCATCTTCTTCTCCTTTTCCTTTTATCTTTCCTTTTTTTTTTTAATTTTTTTTTTTTAATCAGTCATCTGTGATCTTCTAGAAAGAGCACCTGACTAGTGATGATACACAGTCGCTCTGGGAGCTGGTTTAGGAGGCACAGTGGTGGAGTCAACTCCTGTTGACCTGCCAGACAACAGCAGTTGCTATGTGGCTTCCTCTGCTTTGTTCCTTCAGGACACCAGCTGGTATTTACAGAATTTTCTCTAACCAAGGCATCATCCCTGAGACACACTCAGGTGAGAGGGAGGTGAGAGTAAAGGATTTTATAATTAAAAAAACCAACCACAAAACACCATACCACCAAACCCACAAATCCTGGAGGAAATGCTGTTTCCTTTCAAGTGACAGTAAGGTAGGGACTGTAAGAGAAGTAGGAAAGCAAGAGTTTTATCGGTTCCGATACAAACCCATTTTTTTTCAGAAAGATATTAAAAGTCCATTTCAATGCAAACCATTTTTGGGAAAGGTGAGGTTGAAGCCTGTTCAAACACTTACTGCTTTCAGCTAGGATAGAATTCATTTTTTAGCCTAAAAAGTGAAAACAAGTTAGAGAAGGGCACAAAGCAGCCTAGTTCTTATTCCAGCCAGAAAGGAAGGCAAATGGTGTAAATTAAGAGACGCACAACTTAGATGTTTCTGTTAAGTTTGTTTGGGTTTTTTTAATCTAAAATATATAAACTGGATGTAATTGAGCTGAGTCAGTTTTGTCCCTCAGTTTGAGGACACCAGTGTGGCAGGGCTGGGATCACAAAACAGTCTGTAAGTTGCCTGAAGAGACATTTGTTTCCCTGAGGTACATGTGAAGGAGAAGAAGGGGCTTGCTCCCAGTTCTGCCTTCAGTGATGCTGAAGGCATGCTTGGTGCTGCTGACGGCCCAGCTAACTGTGAATCCTGGCTTTGTCTACTCAGCAGAAAGAAAAAAAAAAGAGAAAGGAAAAAAAAAGTTAAATGCTTTTTATTTTCTCTAAGGATATGGTGGAACTAAGCCAAAAGTGTGTATTTGTACTGCTTTGCCTAAGGCAGCATAAGCATCTTCTCTGGTGAATCACTAGGTCCCTAAAGCTTTTGCTCCTCCTAAATGGATGCCAAGTATCCTGGGGAAATGCTACCAGGTACAAGGACACCATGACACTTCCGAGCTAATGCATGATGGGTGTCTGTGGCTTAGGGTCTGCAGGACTGTGCCCGAAGCTCCCTAGGATTGATGAGGTTTGGGATCTAATCCTCGGTATATGACTTTTCACTGTGGCCCAGTTTACCTCAGTTTTTCTGCTTAGTGCTATTTTCTGATCTTCCATGAAGCCTTTTCCCAATCTTTTCTCCAGTATCTTTCAGGAAGCTGGTTAGAGAAGTTCTTCACTGTTCAGGGGCCAGCATGAGCAGGATGTTGGCCAGTAGGTGCACAGGGTAGTTTTGGAGGTGAAGGAAGACAGAAAATTGCTGCTACCATGATGCTACGGACAAGTTATGCATGGCAAGGTTTGGAAATGAAACTTGTGCAAGATGGAGATAAAGAGAGCAGGGGCAAACCCACCCAGATATATCTGAGGCTTCCTTGCAGCTACAGCAGCCACATTGATATGCACTGGATCGAGAGCAGGCTCAACTGTTTTAATGTTAATTGCCTGGCTGCTTTAATTGGATATAGGCTTCCAAGTCCTGAAGTCAGCTGTGTGACAAGACAAACTGGTATTTACCTCTTCACTGCTTTATCTTGGCTTGCCCAGTGCTGCAGAGTCAGTACACATGTTCCCATGTATTAGAATTGTCCACAGAGCTGATGGATTTTTTTGGAAGTGGATTTTTACATCTGAAGGGACAGCTCAGAGTCTGATTTTAGGCAAAGCTACTTTGGCCTAGGTTCAATTTCTGCTCCAAGGAATGCCTCCAAGGCACTGATAACCATCATCAACAACCAGATAACAATCACCGAGCTGCTGGGCTACTCACTGGCAGTGCAATGACTGCACTTGGATACTCAGTGGCCTCTGATTGATGATGTGACATTTGCATCACTCAAGCACGCAGTCAGTGTCCCTCTGGATTTGCTGAGGGGCACAGTAGTCTCATGCCATAAAGGACACATTGAGCTGGAGTATTTAGTTACCACAAAGCAGTGTTTTGGGCATGGCTGAGGACAAGGAAGCTTTCTAAGATGAACACCAGGCCTCCTGCTGCAGTCCATGCCAGTGGGCTGGCATGTGGAGTGATGGAGAGCTGCCGAGTCCAACTTCTGTTTTACTCCTTGGTTCTTTCCTATCCAAGACAATGTAGGATAGGAACGGCATGGGGGACAGAAGACACCCCTGCTGCTTATGAGCACTGCACTGCCCCATGAGGTGACTTGATTAGGTGAAGCACCAGGTCTGCAGCCAGGCCAGGAAAGCCACCAGCAGCTGGGAGCAGCAGGCTGTGTGGTGCAGAGTTAGCATATGGTTCCAGTGCTAGGGCTGGCTGTGCATTTGCACCAATTCACTGGTACACCCAGCCTGGCTCCACTGAGCTAGGAGTGTCTCCAAGTCAGTGGAACAAATTCAGTGAAACAAATCCCTGCTAATGGGGCTGCAGGTTTATAACAGTCACCTCTGTTATAACAGACTGTCTCAGCCTCCTAATCTCAGCCTCTGGTAAGGCTTTGTATTGAGAGAACTCAGACTCAGTTCCTCATCCCCATTACAGTTCCAGTGAGGTCAAAGAAAAGGGAAAAAATACATTAAATACTCTGCATCAAGGAGTGCTAGGTCTTTCTCCAAAGAAAGTGGAGGAGGATTCCTCAGTAGGGTGTAGTCCCACACTACTTTGCTGTCCTGTTCCCTCACTGGGAGTGAAAATGTGAGGATAAGAGTCTCCCTGCTGCTCCTCCTGCTGCTCTCCCCCCAGCCACCTTGTGCTGACCATCCATGCTTGGCAGGCACATGGGGATGGGGTAAAAAGGCTGCCCCTGCCTTGAGAGGGGCTGCCTGGACTGATGTGTCCTTGGAGGAGGGCTGCTGGGAGACACCTCTGACTGCAGCTTTCCTCTCCTTGCAGGACAATTCCCCTCAGTGCGACCACCCTTATGTGGTGGGTGCAGAAGCAGATTTATATATATCAAATGATCACAAAGCTGCCCTCACACTCAGTGCATCAAAAAGAGGGAAGCTGGGAGACCTGGACTATAATATGTAGAGAAAAGCAGTACCATAGGCTCAAGTTTATCCTCGTTTACATGGAGGTAAACAGCTTGCTCAGAAGCAAGCAAAGGTATCTGATTTTGGCTACTGCTGGAGTGAGGAGGACACTGCATGGGGTACAGAGCTATTAGGAGAAGCTACAGTGAAATTAACAAGCTCTTCAAGCCATTTACCACATCATGAGGCAGGATGAATCAATAATATGTATCGAGCTGGGAAAGTTAATCTGCATCCAGAGCATCGTAACAAATTAAAAGGAAATAAAATCAGTACAATTCC
This sequence comes from Grallaria varia, assembly GCA_013396735.1. Lineage (NCBI taxonomy): Eukaryota > Metazoa > Chordata > Aves > Passeriformes > Formicariidae > Grallaria > Grallaria varia. Next base: position 1,405,151 of record VWZG01009713.1, read on the forward strand.
ACTGGCTCTCGTTACTATCACAGTGGAGAGTAATTAAAATCCATAGGCCAAATTCAATGCTGGAAGATCTCTCCTAAAGCCAGAGATGCTGTACAAGGGCACTGCTTTTTCCAGATCCTATATGTTTCAAACAGCAGCAGGAATGGCAAAATGGGCAGATAGGGCGGGGTAAGAGTAGAATCTGTTCAGGAGCCAGGCATTCAGCTTCTTGCTCTTCCCTATCTGGAGTCATGCTGCATGCCTGCTGCTTTGGTGCTTGATGCACTGAATCTCAAAAGCTACAGGCATTTGTATGTGGGGCTCCTACTCAAGGCCATCCCAAATCAATACACAACTATCATTCATTAGCTCTGGCTGACATCCCATCCTTTCTGTTTCCTGCTTCCTATCTTAACCTAATCCCTTTGTGTGAACTCCTCTCTCCTCCCCACTCCTAAGCACAGCCACCCCTGATACATGCTCTCTTAGTTGCTACAGAAATTCCTTCTTCTACCATAGAGCACAGTTTGCTATCCTGTTGCCTGATAAGGCTCTTAACCCATCTTTCTGTGCTTTCCTATAAACCTCATCCACACACACATTCCTGATGAAGAAACTGAAGGAGGACTATCATCTGACCCAGAGCCACAGCCAATCGTACTTCCATTACATCTCTGCTCCAGCCCTGTATTAATTGTGAGCTAGAGTTGTACTATAAAGCAGGAATTCAAGTTTAGGCAGCATCTGCTGTCCAAACGTTGGTACCTTGTCCCTCTGTGAGGCTCCACAGCCAAGGCTCTGTCTGCTCAGTCCAACACCTGCTCCTCATTCAGTGGAAGGAGAATGTGTGAAGCACAGGAAGCACATCCCTCCTTACTACACCTAACACTGTTCAAAAAAATCAGCGTGAGGCGGGTGCACAGCCACCACACTGGCATCCAGAGAGGCAAGTGATGGAGCCAGCCAGTGGGATGGGAGATGCAAATGCAAAGTTTGGTTCACAGGGCTCATGGAAACTGCCATTAAAGGAGAGAGGCACGGCATAGAACAGATCTACTTGGGGAAGTCCTGTAGTTCATGTGTAGAAGAGTAGATGTCAGCATGCCTGTCCAGGTTTCACCTTTATGAACCTCTTATCTCCTGTTACCACACCCTGTGCATGGCTTCCACCTGTGGAAGCTATGCCAGTGACAGCAGGATTATGCAGCTACTAAATACCATGTGCAGCAAACTCCAGTCTGAACACGTACGTTGCTGCTGAGGACTTTTACACATGGACGTGTTTACCATACAATAATTATGGTAATCCACAGAGATAATCCAAAGTGGGTTGTTAATGCTATTGTACAAATTGATGTCCTATGGTCCTGCAGGTAGAACCACGGACTAAGAGTTGTATTTCCAGATATATCATGATCTTGTTCATCTGGAAAGGTGGATGTCTCACTTGACTTGGCCTTACCTCAATATGCCTTTCAAAAGTTCAATCACCCTATTAAAATATATGCACCTCTGTAACTGCATTCAGATTCACCAATGAACAGCACAAAAACCTTATTCTTAACAGTCTCCAGTGCCCATATTCACTGCCATATTATCACAGAATGTGCTTGATCATTTCACCAAAAATAAGTGCTCACATCTTCCCAAATAATTCAGCAAGGAAAGCAGAGACCCTCTGGAACTCTGCCCCTTAAATAAGCACCTATCTATGGGCCAACCTCCTTCATTTCTCTAATTTCCACCTGAAAATGGCAGACCATCTCTCTTGGTCCAGAAAGTCAGAGATCCTAAGAATGGAAAGTATGTGTTTTTTTATGGTGGTATAGGAACATAATGTGTAATGATGTGCTATTTAACATATATATATGTGAATGTGTGTGTGTGTGTATGTGTATCATCTGCCTTTCCTATTACAACAACTTTGAATTGATTTGTATAATATTTATACATTCTTCAAAGGGATTACTCATTATTGTAGTGTTAGCTTGAGGTATAACTGGAGATTTGACCTGAATATTGCTTCATTCAAAAAGGACTGTGCTCTGACACGTTTTCTATACAAGGTGAGATACAAGTGAAAGCATGGCTCTTATGCAATGAGGGAATAAAGTTTCCGACCCTCATCCCACTGGACAGGCCAGAGGGAGTAGGGAGCTTCTTCCCATGGAGGTCAAAAGCCACCCCCCCCTCCAAGAAAAAATATCCAAGCTATGCACTAATGCACACTGCACTGTCGTAAGCACAGAGGGGATGGCTCATGTGGCTGTGGGCTATGCTGGTGCCTGCAGTTTCTTCTAGCTGGGTTAGCTCTGTTCCGTGGACTTCCTTCATGCTACTGGTGTAATGAAGAAAGCCCGAGGAGTGTGCTGAGAGCCAGAATTAAAAGTGTTGCAGAGTTATTGCTCTACTGCCTACATGTGACCATAAATAGTGCAGCAGACCTGGTTCTCAGAGCCAGGAACGAGATGTCAGCTCTTCCTATACCTGCTGGAAGGTGTTCCGAGACTCCAGTGGTAGATCAAACAAGCAAGCTATGCACCTTAATCTTAAAAAGCCGATCAGCTCAGGGGCTGCTCATCAGTACAAAGGCTACCATGGCCTACTCTTTCAAAAACAGATATTCTTTTTCTCTCTGTTTTCTCTGTGTCTTTGCCTGATGTTTGTTCTCAGTGATACTAAGCTTTCAGGAAAGCTGAACTGCTGACTTGTGAGTTCTCCCTTCTCCCTACTGCAGGTATGGCTTCTGCAAGCATAAAGAACCAATTTCCAAAACTGTATCTGGCCCTTAAACTAGGAAAGAGAAGTGTTGCACTGGGGCTTACACACAGGTTATCTTGTGTTGTGGAAATCTGAGCCCTGATTTTCCACAGGGAACAGAGCTGTTGCAACAGCTGTGGTAAAAAATGGGGCACATCAGAGCAAAACAGTTAAGTACCGCAAACCAGGACTCCTGAGGGAGTGCTCTCATCTTCTTGTAATTGAGAGGTCTCAGTTCAGGCCTGAGGTTTTTTTCAGGTTAGACTACCACAGCACAGATTAATAGTGAAACTGTATTGACTCTTTACGAGAAGCAGTTACCTTCCTGGCTTTCACAAGGCACTTTCTTCAAAAGGGTCTTTGAAGAGGGACCTCCTCTTGAAAGGGGCTGCTTCTGTCTACTCCTAGAAGCAGGCTGGAAGGATCAGCCACATCACCATGAATGACAGGAGTATTTCAGCACAGAGCTGATTGATATCCCCAGGCATCAACACGCTGTTAGTCCAGGGGGCTTAGCTTCAATCCAGTACCAGACATGGCTGGTGCTAATTCTGCTCCAGCCAAACTCTAAACCACTGCTTTGCCTCTAGGCCTCTCTGCAGAGTTTATTCAGCAAGATGCCCAAGATGTAAAGATCCTTAAGATAAGCAAGGACATGATGAGAGAGAATGGTAGGCAAGTTGTCCTTGTGATAAACTACAAAGACAGCAGATAAATCTGTCATAGCAGCTCCAGTGGGTTGTGACACTAGAAACCAATGTGTATCACTTCTGCACTAGGTCTGAATGGAGTTGTCTCTGCTCAGCGGCTGAGGGTCTTTAATTCCCTTTTTCCTGGGGGAAGAACCTTGCATGAAAAGTTCAGCTGCGTGTACTCTGAGTCTTGTAATCACTTGCTTGTGGTCAAAGCCACTGTCATCTTTCAGTCACTAACTGGCTTCCTAAACACGCCTACAGAAACAGTCAGATTGCTGTGTGGTAAACAAATAACTTCTGACAGGATACGGCCAGCACTGCTCCCAGACGCTGGGGAAGCCACAAGATGGGCTGCACAGTGTCTGACTGGAGCAGTTCGAGCACTGCATCCACAGCTAGTGCAGTGTCAGGCTGCTCTTGCAAGCACTGACAAAGAACCAAGCCTGTAAACTCCCACTACCATCTCCTGAAGCTTCATATCCCAAAGGAAAAATGGATTTTTGCTTACACGTATCTTTAAGCATTTCAGCAGCAGAGAAGGAAAGGGCATAGACACTCTCTCTAGCTAAAAACACAATGCCATGTTTTTCTTCATAAGAAAAAAATTACCGCTGCTCCTTGACTTCCCATCTAGGACAGGAGATGGAGAAGAATTTCATAATCTTTAGAACCCTTAGTTACTTCCTGGAGAGAAATCCTTGGGACAGGTACTGTTTAATTCCTGATCAGTTTATTTCTAGGACGTGAGGAGACTGTCTCAAACACAGATTCCAAAAGGTCTGTAGAGGGCCCCAAGCTGTTTCAGGCCCTGAGATGTTACATGGCAAAATGAGTATCAGCAGACAGTGGAATTTTTTTTTTCATTTTCCTCTTGTGCTTCACCTTGAAGCAGCTGTTAGCAAAGCCAGAAAACTCCTCTGCCCCTCAGTGTATTTAACACAGCCTTGGCAAAGGGACTGCAGTCTGTCAGCTCATGAATATGGGAATTGTCTAATTCTCTAGCTATTCTTATTACCTCAGTCTGAGGGTCCCAGCTTTCCACAACTAATTCCTGAAATCACAGACTTTCCACTGTCCTTGCTGTCCTAGAGCAGCAAATTGCTCCTCCTCATATAACTGATGCTGATGTGCCTGCTGTGGTGCCACCGGTTTTCCCAGGGCCCTCCCCTAGCAGAGATGGCACCATGAGCAAGGCTACTGACCCCAGCACTCCTGTCCAGTTCCGGAAGTACTCACCCTTTGTTGCTGTAATTTGCAGTAGGATGTTTGGAAAATAACAAATGCTGCATGGCCCTGTGCAGTGGCTCGAGCTGCCCTGGAGCCTGGGTGGTGGGCTGGCAGGCTGGCAGCAGTAATGCAATCCATCCCCAGCAGCAGAGGAGATCCCTCTCCCTGTTCCTACAAGCTGCAGAGCTCCCTGCCTCCCTCTGCATCCCACCTCGTCTGCGACTCCCACGAAGTCTCGGCATTTGTAATGCCTCCCACCTGTCACTTAATTTTTCCCCATTGTCACATATGTTCTCAGTCTACCTTCCCCCTCTGTGCCCATGCACCAGTTTTCTACCTCTTTTGTTATTTCTCCTAACATCACTGATCCTGCCAGCAGTGTCCACCCTCCCAAGACTCAGAGCTAAAGCTGTTCCTGTGCTGGAAGGTGATAATGGCTGCCAGGAACCAGCTGTTAGGGCTGCTGTGAACTGCAAGGCAGATGGACACTGAGGCTGGGCTAATTACGAAGCAGGGACTGCAAAACTTGAGGAGATCCTGGCCAGAGTGCCTAGTTAATTCCCAGAGACAAATGGGTATATCCTTTGAATGTCAGCAGGTGACATGGGAGCAGGAAACTCATCAAACCGTGGACAATTTCCAATCCTGGCGATGGAGTGCTGCATGTGATTCCTCCTCATCTCACAAACACCCACGACTGCTGCTGCCAAGCTGCTCTGGACAAGGAGAATGTGCTCACGCACTGCAGTGGCAGCTGACGAAATCTCCATGCTGGTTTCAAGGGCTGGATTCCTGCATGGCACAGGCAGGTTAAAGCTTTTCTCGTGGGCAGAGAAGCAGCTACAGTAGCACAGGCTGTATTGCATCAGGATCATGGCAATGTGGAAAAAAAAACCCGTTAAGTTCTTCCTGTTTCTTTTGTGATACAGGGCTTTTTTCCATAGAGCTTGCTGAAATGGTGACTGCATCAATGGAAAATAAAAAATAGATTATGACTTCTAGTAGTTCATTTCTTCTTCATGGTTCCAAACCGGACCATTCAGAAGCCGCAGAATGAATCACCTTGGACGTCCATGGTTTTGTAATCAGAACCTCTCTCTTAATTAGCCATGTTATACGGTTGTAAATACAATAATTCCATCAATACTATGGAACAGTCATGTTGCATTTGTATTAACATAAATGAGTGCTGACGTGCCATAGAGCTAATCTGATATGACAGTAATTGGCTGATCCCCAGCCGTGGAGGCCCTGGAGCTACACTAAAAAAACTGTCCTCTGAAACAGTGGAAAGGAAACAAACTGTGATACCACATCTTGCCTGCCAGCAATGAACAATGGTTCTTGCACCTGCAGCACTGAGGTGTTTGAGGTTGGGGGGCTAATTGTTTGGTTAGAGGGGGTGTAATAAAGTGGAACTTGACCTCCTTGAAACTTAAATATTTAGAAACCAGGATTTCCAGAATACCTTGTTCAACTAAATCAGACTCAGCAAGCACCCAATGGATATTAAACTCAGAAAAGCCATAAAAGCATTCAATCTGCTCCTTTCCTCTGTGACTACTGGGGGCTGTACATCATCACCTAGTCTGCAGTAGGCTTTTCTTACACAGATGAAGCTTAAGAAGCTTAAAACTTTATAAATGGGAGGCTACTGTTGTTGTCCTGTGCAGTGCTCTACAGACAGGGACAAGTCTTAAATCTGAGACTGCAGCTGGGGTTCTCTGGTTAAAGGCCTTAAAGGAGATCAACACAAGCAATGCCTAAGGATGTGAAGCAGATCTTAGACCCAGTCCACCTCCTGTCTGGGACATGAAAACAAGTGGACAGACTCAAAAACAGGCTAGGGTCAGGAGTCTTCACAGTCACAGTCACAATATACCCTTGAAAGAGTCTTAGTGAGGAGAGACCATCTCTTTTTTGAGGGAGGCTATCAAAGAAATCACAGCAGATGCCCAGGCTTTTTGTATTTGGTTCATCAGCTCCATGCACGCTTTGCTGTCTGGCTGCACAACACTTTGCCTAACGCACCCTCGTCCATGATGGAGCTCTTGGATTCTATCTCAGTACAAACTAAAGAAGAGAGACTTGTATTAATCGGAACCCATTCTTCTCAACAGTATGGCTCTAAAGGCAGATAATTTTCAGCAATATCCAAGAGCAGTATCTCAAAATCCCAGAGCATACGTGGCCTGACAGTGCCCAAAACAGCTCCTGGAACAGCCAGTGAAATTAGGAGAGAATTTTGATAAAGGAGGTGGAAAAGAGCACCTTAAACAGAAGATCTGTGAGATGACGCCTTAGGTTCTGGATCTGACAAATCTTTCTATGTCTCTGATCTGCTCCTTCATCTGTAAAATGGGATCAATAAAACCTCCCTGATTTGCACCAGTGCTCCCAGTCTTAATTGATGTCTGTGAAGCATTTTGAGAGGGAAAGAAACCATTACTGAGCCCTCAGGCCTTACTGTAATACCAACAAACAAAACAGAGTTGTTTAAAATGCTTTTCAGTGCCACAATGACTATGAAATGAGAGAAGGCAAAAGTGTAGATGCACTCAGCGCTGCTTTGCTGCAGTGTAAATGAAAATGGTAGGAATAGGTTTTATAGATTTTCCCCTGGGGAATTCTGTTTTCAGTAATGCAGGAAAACTTCTACCTCTGTGGATCCAAACAGATGTCCTTGCTAACACCTCAGGTAGCAAAACCTATCATGAATTTGGGAAAACACATCTTGGAGTTGAAAATGCTACGAATCACACGGAAACGAATTAAGAAATTACTCGCTTGGACTCGGCAGGTTTAAAGAGCTTAGTGCTGCCCAGCCACCCCTTGCAACGACTGAACTCAGGCTAATACCGCACCCGGCACATGATTTCCCACCTTGCACAGGACAAAAAAGCCCCAGGCACCTCCAGGGCCCTGCGCTGCCGGTCGCAAAGCTGTCCGTGCCTGCGGGTGCAGCCTCAGGACGCGGGAGGAGCGGCCGTGTCAGTGCCGGCAGAGCGAGAGGCTGCGGGGTGCGGGGGAGCGTGCGGGACCCCAGCCCCGAGCGGGGAACAGCGGGGAAGGGCTCGGGAAGCGCAAGTGCCCCCGCTCCCGAGGGACCTGAGGGAGCGACACCCCGCGCACAGACAGACAGACCATGAAGCGCCCCGAGAGCCGCCCCGGGCGGGGGGCAGGAGGGCCCACCCCGGCCCCGCAGCGTTCCCGCTCCGCAGCCATTTGCCTTTGTTGCAGCCCCACGCCCGCAAGGTGCGGCGGGGCCGCGGCTGAGGATGGAGCTGTGGGGCTGCGGGGCTGTGGGGATGTGGAGCTGCGGGGCTGCGGAGCTGCGGGGATACAGGGCTGTGG
>VWZG01009713.1:1413757-1506413 GCA_013396735.1 Grallaria varia
GGGGCTGTGGGGATGAGTTGCTGCGGGGATGTGGGAATGAGGAGCTGTGGGGCTGAGGGGCTGTGGGGATGAGGAGCTGCGGGGATGTGGGAATGAGGAGCTGCGGGTCTCGCTCCCCGCGCGCTCTCCCCTCACAGCACCGCGGTGCCGACACCTCCTGCCAGAGCGGCTGCCCGGAGGGACCCGCCCGCCGCCCGCACCCACCTACCTGCGGAGCCCGCCCGGGACGCGTCGCCCGCCGCCTTTGTTGTGCATGCCCGCCTCGGCAGCGCCGACCGCGGGTTGGGAAGGCTCCGGCTCCGGTTCCAGCCCGGCACGGCCCCTCCGCGCCGCCGCTCCCAGGCCCGGCTTAGCCCGTCGCCACGGCAACGGCGGGCGCGACTCCGGGGACAGCGGGCCGGGCTCCGCCCCGAGCGGGACGGGAGGACAAGGCGGGCGGGGCTGAGGGGACACGGCCGGGGGTGTCCGCGGGGCTGAGGGGACAGGGCTGAGGGGACAGGGCTGAGGGGGCCGAGCTGGGGGTCCCCGCGGCGCCGGGAGGCGGTGCCGGGAGGAGGCGGCTCCGCAGGCTCGGCTTTAGGGCGCTCGGCTCTGTACGCCCGCCCTCCTCCCCAGCCCCGCGCTCCTCCTTCCCCAGCGTGCCGGGCAGTTCCGAGCGGGCCCTGGGTGAGCCCTCGGCTTCCCCTCACGGTGCTTGGGATCCCTCATTTTCCATACCCAGCAGGTTTTCTTTAGGCCGGCCATCCCGGGGTTCCCTCTCTCCGCTCACAGGTCGCGCGTTCTTTTGTCCTCTGGTGACTTTCCTGACCGTCCTCCCGCAGCAGCCGCCGCGGGCTCTTGCACGTGACGGGCGGGCTCGCAGGGAACAGGGCAGCTGCTCCGAGAATAAAGCCAAGGCGATGGTAATGCCTCCGGTTATCCCCGTTCTCGCGCATAGGATTGAGTTGTATCCCGCATTTGCAACTATTTTAATGGAACATTCATTTTAGGGGTAACAGTGACAGCTTGAATGCCTCTTCCCTTTCAGTCAGTCAGGACTTAGGAAATTAATAGTTACTTTGATTGTTTCTAGGATTATGTGCAGCAGTTCACTGGCTCTATCACGTAATGCTCGATTGAGCTGGGTCTTGTTACCCGCTTTGTACGTGTGTGTGTTCATCTCATTCTGAACAGTCAGGTTCTGGATCGGTGAGACATGTTAAAAGGGGATTCCCTGATCAGAACTGCTTGCGTTCATAGGTTTTATTAAGTGATCCAGCACAGATAAAGACATTGCTTCTGTTTGAGGACATAATTAGAGAAGAACTAAATTCTGCAGAGAAAAATTGACTATGAAGAGAAATAAATAGCATGACAACCCTGAGCTCTTTCTGTGTGTTCAACATCTGATTACACAAATATTTTTTTTTTCTTTCCAGGGCCTCTCTAACTCTCATTTCAGCTTAGTAGAAAGCCATTTCAGTGGCACTGGGCTCACAGCATCCTCCACTGAAGGCTCTTAAATTACAAATGCAACATATGAAACCTCCTCAATAAACCTCATCTGAGAGGAAAAGACAGAAACAGAATGTGCTCAAGGTCACAGGGGAGTTCTCCAGCACTACTGGGAAAAAATTGTCAGAGCTGCGGTGTCCTGACCTTGGTCCTCACCTGCCAGACTTCATCATTCTGTCCCAAGAAGGCACCTGGAATAAACCCAGCCCTGCCTTCAGGGAGGGCAGGGAAGAGGGGAGGGGAGGCACCTTCCTTCATGTCCCTTGGTCAATCTGGGCCCCTATATCATTCATGTGGTAAACAATCTCTTTATTAAAGGGTTTTTCACTGTACACAAGGATGCCCAGTGCTATTGTGCTGTAAAGAAGGATGAGAAGGAGAACTTGGAGGCATATTGTGATGGTCTTTGCAGCTCCCCCTGCAAAGAGTTGCCTCCTTTTCCGATACAGGATAACTTACAAATAGCTTCCATTTCGCTACTTGGAGAAAGCTTTTGTTTCCCCCTGTGCTCAATATATGTGATACTCTGCAGTGGACAGCAGATGTTTGTACCAGATCCTGCTCCCATGGAAATCGGACATAGAAGACTCAGAGGCAAGGGGTGAAATAGCATCAGGGTTATCTACTGTCCTCAGCTCTGAGCTCCTGTTACAGCCAGTCTGAAAGACCAAGAGACGCCCTTGGACTCAGCAGCACAGTCTTGAACACATGCCTGTGTCTCTGCTGGAGATGAGCATCCCCATTGTTTGCAGAGTCCAGTTACAGCTAAATCTGAAAAAAAAAAAAAAATCTGTCCGCATAAACAGGAATTTTCCTCAATTTCAGGAGCCACCAGAGGACACTGCTTTGTCTCTGTCTCTGAAAGGGCTGAGTAATTTTTAGCTTGTTTGTTTTGTTCCTTTTGCTGTCTTCTTCCAGCTCCATGACTTTGGTGGCACCTTTGGCAGAAAAACAATCATCATCCCTTCCATTTTATCCATATCCACCAGAGGATTTTGCTTTCCAGATTGCTTGCTGCTGCTGAAGCTGTAGCACTAGCTCCTGTATAGCTTTACTTAAGGGAGGGAAGAAACAAAACCACATGACAAATTGGTCCAATTTATCACAGCAACAGAAACCTGCAATTCAGCTGAATCGCCCCCACAGGCCAGCTTAGAAGGCATCAATATTTAATGACCTGAGTGACACTGCCTCCACAGCTCAGGCTTCACCTCTGCCCCTCTCCTCATCACAGGTGCCCCCCAGGTGTGTCACTCCACTGGTGTGCAGGGCACCTCCACATGTCCTCTGGGTGACCAGGGTCTGTTCTCAGCCTGCTGGGGAAGGCCTGCTCACTACCCAAAGGGGCACAGCCCAGACCTGCTGGGCACAACCAAACTCTGCCCCGTTTTCTGACCTTGCTTGACCACCTGTGCTGCAAGTTTATGCCCGAGTAACAGCTCCAAGCTTTCTGGGCATGCCTGTGGCAAACAGGGAAGTGGGAACAGAACTGGACATCTCAGTTCACAGCCTCTCCTACAGTCTTTTTTTTGTGTGTGATTGTATAACCCAGACTGGACTGGTCACCTGGTAGCAAGCTGGAGGAAATGGCTTCTGTCCAGCTGTCTGTACCTGCTGCCATTATTCAGGCAGGACTATTTTATTCTAGAAGGAGATGCAGTGAAACAAAATGCCAGCAATATGTCATGCATGTAGTGCACAAGGACTTGAAAAGAGGATGAGTCAAGCTACGCCAAATCCCTACCACAGTGAGCAAAAGGGAGCACCAATGGAGACTGGAGATCTCTTTTGCTAGGCCCAGGCTCCAAGCTGGCCCAAAACCATCTCCCAGCTTCACCCTGTAGTGGCTCCTTTCTGGCTTGCTCTGCCCTGGGACAGTAACAAGTGACAAGTTATACAGCTACATATGGCCATAGGCACCTTCCCTCATGGCTCTCGTCTCACTTTCCCTGGTCTGTAAAATGGAGGTGACTGCGATCTCCTGGTCACCAGAACAAAGTAAAACTATGCATTTTTATGAGGGCAGTGGCGGGGCAGAGGAATTCTTGCTGCTGGACCAGCAACTTTATTTCCTCCAGCAAGACAGCACCTTCCACTAGGCTCTCAGTTCATTTAAGCCTCCCCATTATCTAGCAAATTGCATATTCCAAAGAGGGAGTTTGTTATCCACTCCAATGGCAGTGATTGGCAGAGGTGATTCCAATAAATGGCTTTTTGGTAAGACAGCTCTCTAATTCACTTGGCATTCAACACTGGCCATGGTGGGTCAGCTCTTTAGCTAAGATACATTCACCAAAACCCCTTTGCAACCATCTCCCTGCTCTAATGAGCTGTTAGAATGAGGGTGATTAGGAATAACTGTAACACCAGAGACTGCTCTGTCAAAATAGTTTGGGTCAGTGGCTGCACGGCAGAGAGGATGATGATGGGCACAGAGGACTCAATTATTTAGGAGGGAACAGCTGCCCTGCTGCAGTTCACCCAGAGACACTGCAGTTCATCCAGTGACATTCCAGTGCCAGAGCTTGGCAGTTGCTGAGGAATACTTCCATCCCCTGGGTGACAGCTCTCAGATCCTCTGCTCTGGTTCTTGTAGGGCACCTGTCCTGTTACAGGCATAGCTTAAAACTAACAGAGCTGTGCAGAACGATATGTAACTCAACAGGCACGTGCAAGTGCCCTAGCAAACACTTAATGAATTGTTTCACCAGTTCACTCTCCAAGAAGGGAATTGTGAGCCAATTCAGTGCATTTCAAATCATAGCTCTAAAAAAAATCAACATACAGCACAGCTCTTCCTCCTGGCAGCTGCCCAGTTATTAATTTCAATGTGTCAGCTGCATCTGAATGGGTTTGGGCTTCCGCCCACTATTTCTATTTATTTGTTTTCCATTCATCTCCATTAAAATTGAAACTCAAAACCTTCTAGAAAGAATGGAAAACAAACATGCAGAACCAATATTGCTGCCCACACACAATCAGCAGAAACCACTGCACTTTTTCCTCCTCTGCAGAGAGTTAAGATCTAGCTGTTAAGACTCTGAGCCTGCCACCTGAAAAATAGCACAGGCACCTGTGGCACCAGTACAACTGCGAGCTCTTGTTTTGCGTACATGAGTAGGCAGGATCCTTCAGCCCCTGACTGTAGTGTTTACTGTCTTCTGGGTCACAGTGACTGCAGAGGTCCTGGGCTGGAGACCTTTCTGGTTTAAATGTCTGCATGGTTTAAGAAGACAGAGCTGATGGTCCAGATGGTCACACTGAGGCTACAATCCCAGGTAAGAGTTTGGACCATGCCCATCCTGCAGTGCACTGCATTGGCTGCGGGAAGAACTGCAGGCTTTTAAAGCCAAAAGGCAGCCCAAGAGAGCGCTGGTGACCTGTGAGCCCCAAGGAACCTGGTCTGCTGGCAGCTCAGGGTCCTTCTGGCTGGGCATCTTCAGTCACTGACTTGCCCAGCTGGAGAAGAGGACTTTAATCTACAGTTGCCAGGGGAGAGGACTCTCCACCCATCCTGCTTTTACCAGTTTGATGCCAGAGACAGCAAGAGATGCCAAGTCTGGAGAGGGATCACAAGTCAGCAGAAGAGCATCTGAAGAGCAGCACAAAGGAACTGCAGCCACTCCAGTCAGTAAGACCTTCACCAGGCACCCAGCTTCAATGCCCCTATGCAGATGCACACATGAGGAATAAATAAGAGGAGTTAGAGATATGGACACACCCACAGGGCTGTGATCTTGTGACATCACAGAGAAGGGTGGGATGGCTCCTCTGACTGGACTGTTGGAACGGAAGGACATAGGCTCTTTAGGAAGGACAAGCAGGGTTGTTGCCTTCTATGTCGATGACCAACTGCAGTGCATGGAGCTCAGTCTGGAGATGGATGAGGAGCTGACAGAGCTTATGGGTCAGGAAAAAAGGGAGGGCAGGGACTGGTGACATTATAGTGGGGGTGTGCCCCACCAGGAAAACCAAGCTGTTGAAGCCCTCTACAGACAGATAGGAACAGCCTCACTTTCACAAGCTCTGGTCCTCAAGGGAGACTTAACCACCCCGATACCTGTTAGATGGACAACACAGCAAGGGAAGAGCAATTCAGGAGGTTCCCAAATACGCTGATGATAACTTTTTTCTCCAAGAGATACAGGAGCCAATAAGGAGCGGTGCAGTGCTGTACCTTGTTCTCACCAACAGTGAGGAATGTGAAGCTCAGTGGCAGCCTGGGCTGCCATGACAATGAGATGGTGGAGTTCAAGATCTTAAGGGTGGCATCGGGGGCGCACAGCAAGCTCACTACCCTGGACTTCAGGAGGGTCCCTGATAAATTCCTTGATAAAAAAAGCCTTGGAGGGCAGACGGCCCCAAGAAAGCTGGTTAGTATTCAAGGATCACCTCCTCTAAGCTCAGGAACAATGCACCCCAACTAAAAGGAAGTCAGAAAAAGACATCAGGAGACCTTCATGGATGAACAAGGAGCTCTTTCTGCACAAAGCCTATCAAAAGGGAGCTTACAGAGGGTGGAAGCAAGGACAGGTAGCCTGGGAAGAATACAGAGAAAGCACTCAGCCTGCCCAGTGCTTGTTTGATTTTGTATTGGTGTCTTGTTTTGTTCTGAACCCAGCTTTATTTCAAACACCTGATAAAAATGTTTTGCTATAAGAGCCTTTTAAAATGGCCTGATTTTTTTTATGCATCCTAGTGTAAGAACTGAAAAGCCAAACGTTATGAACTTACTTTTAAAGTGATTCAAATTACAAAATATCTTCATTTATAACTACAGTATTTAAATCCTATTTGCAACAGCACAATCAATAGGATCCAGCTGTTAATGTATCAGAAAGGATTCTTACTAAGATAAGTAAAATGCACTAAAATAAGGCTTTGGTATTTTTCTGTCTTTTTCAAATATTTTCCATCCTTAAAAACACACAAAAACACGTGCATAGTTTAAGGTAGGAGTCTGGTTGAATACGGAATTCTTCTGCTTGTTACCTAAAAGGATTTTCTTCCACCAATAAAGAGACTTTCCAGTTCTGTATTTAGGGCATCATCAGGAACGACACCTTCCTCCATAAACTCATCTCCAAGCTTCTTCCACCATGGCCAGCGATTGTATTTCAGCATAGTGTTATGGGATTCTCTTGCCTTGGTAGCCACAGGGACTGATCGACTCATAAAGACACCAATATCTTTTTCTGTGGTCTCTGCTAACCCTGGAGCATCTGTAAGAACAAGGAGAAGAGTTTTCTGTATTTTGTTACTGGCTTTAAGTGTATTTCAGACACTAGAAGGAGCACTATCCTCCCGCTTCCCACTGTCCTAGGTCACACCTTTCTCCATGCTGGCATTCCAATTTTATGACTGCGTTATAAATCTGACTGGAGAGGTGATCCAAATAAAGGCTAATCTGCAAAAATAAATACATAACGGGGTAGAAAGAAGGAGGCAGAAAGAAGGACTACCTGGTGCAGTGGTGGCATCCACCAAAATGATTTCTTGGGTAAGTATGACCTAAGATGATGATCTGGTCACTACTGATGGATCAGCGCTCCTGGCACAGGGTGACAGCAGCAGGGTGTTTCCACTGCTCTGGAGCAGCAGCATTGTGAATTCCCTGCCTGGGGGACCCAGCACAGTGTAAGAGTGTGTTGCTGATTTGTCTGCTCAGGGAGCAAGAGCTGCAGTGACACAGCACTGTGACAGACTAAATAATGGAATTCAGTAACTTCCTACATTCTGCCCAGCTTGGGTGCTCTCTGGTGGCTGCAGTTCGCTACTCTTGTTCCTTCACTCTGAGCCACTTGTCTGGAATTAAGATATCACAATAGTGAACTCTGTTTCGCATAAAGCCAGGCCTGAGAAAATGAAAACATGACTCAGAATTCATGGCTCAAAGATCTCCCTCTTTACCTGGAAGGGGTGACAATGCTTCAACCAGCACCGTAATTACAACACAAGAAAAAACAAAGCAAACAAATGTAGAGGAATAGGTCATGCAAAATGCCCTTTTTAGACATTTTGATGCCTTTTACAGGGCCATTGCTTTTCTGGTGAACATATCAGAGAGAGACTTTTATCAGAAGAACAAGATGCTCCTTGAAAAGCAGGCGTATTTAACCCACAGCAACACTTTGACAATCTCTAACAAAGCCTGAATCTCAAAGTAAGGCATATGGAAAAGGAAGAAAGATATTTCAGTTTTGAAATGAGGCTTTACCCTGCTCACTCTAATTTTCTATATAAATTAGTTTAATCCAAATGGTAATCAAAGCTATGATCACAGCAGTCACATACTCATTAGCAGCTCCACATCAGTGTTGACCTGAGCCAGTAATGCCTCTCTCCGCTGTGCTGCTCTCTGATCCAGCCTGCTCCTCAACAGGAACTGCGCCAGCTTTTCCTGAGCCTGCATATGTAATTCTTTACTCATTTCTTCCGACATTTGGGAAGCCTGGAGGAAAATAACAGTTCGTTACCATTAAGATCTGGTTATTTAAAATCTTCTGGGAGCAGAATAATGCCTAAACAAGGAAGGCAAATGCTGTTCCTAATTGTAACTTAATAATTTTGCTTCCTCTGCGACTATCTCCAAAGTTATCCATCATCAGGTATATAAATTTTCCAATTACAGTTTGCTTTGACACTTTTTATTAGATTAATGGTTAAAATCCCCAATATCCTAGTGCCTTGCTGTCAAACAAGCAGGGTTAATACACACATACCTCACACGGATTACCTTGATCAGAATTTATGAAGCTGAATATATTTCATCCCTACAGTATTTTATCTTGCATCATTAATGCAAATTATGAAATGACTAAGGAACAGACCGGATGCAATTTGATGTAGTCATCCACCTTCTGCTGCAAAGCTAGTCTCTGCTCATCAGTCAGTCCCTTGGGTACTTTCCAAGGAGAGAGAGGTCTCTTCCTTCTTCGTTTTTCCAAGAATTTACAAGCCTTTGTAAAGAACATATGAGAATATGACAATCACAGGCAGGAAGTTTGTCTTCTGGCTTTGCTTGTAATCGATCAGTGAAAGAAAAATGTTTCAGTACTGCATCTGTTAAAGCCTAAGTGCAGCTGTGATGCCAAGAAGATGACATACAAGGTCAGCACGAACACTAACTAGTAAGTAACAACACTCATAGTAAGTATGTAGTGTGGTGACATTCCGGCCTTAGGTTTCAAAGTAGTAGCTCCTATACTGCACTTACAAGACTGTATTAGGCTTTGTAATCTATGCAAGGTTTAACTCTTCTAAGCAACTGGTGGCTCTAGACTGTCATCTGAGTAATTTTTTAATAAATTATGGCTACATTGAGAGTAAGAGAATAAACAGGTTTTTTGAGGCATCACAATAACCCACTCAGTCTTACCCAATGTTAGGACAAAGTTTATATACTCACTGCTCTCTGAATGATGACAGCTGCTTTATACTCCTTAAGAGATTGTTTCTCTTGATGAAAAATTCTTCTTGCTCTATATCCTCGCCAGAACCTCTGGATAGTTAATGCTGATTTCTCCTCCATTTCTTCCATGTATTTATTTACCTGACCTACAAATGTAACAAAAATCCACTTACAAGACTGTGCATCAGAATTTCTTAACAATTTACATTGTTAATTCTCAGACTAGATAGTGCTAAGGCTTCAGTGCTCCCAGCTAAAACCCCTCTTCCCAAGGTCCACTAGCTGTGGGCCGTGTCTTGCAGACCTGTAGCTTCAATGGAGCTTTGTAACACAAGAAAACTGGCTCTCCCCTTTCCCTGCACCATTCTGAAGGCAGCAGGTCTTGATCAGTAGTTACTGAGCCCTGGGGGAACTAGCATGTTCTCTTTCAGATAACTGGGTCAGAAGAAGAGACAGTAAGACTACCGTGCAAACAGACATGCAAGATTAGGACATATATTTGGGGAAATTGTTTCTAAGGAGTCCCAGACAGTTTAATCTTCTACTGTAGTTTAATACAAATCATACTGGCATGGACTCTTTCCAGCAATGCCAGCTGTCGTTCATGGAAGAGTCTCATGGCCCTCTGTCTCTGAAGTTGCATTTGCAGTTTTAGAGCCTCATCTTCCTTCTGTTTTGTTAAATGTTGCAGCTCCTGTTCCCGTTTAGCTCTGCAATACACAAGTACATTAACAATTACCTTAAGTTGTACATTTCTTTAAAGTACTTCTTCTCTTTATGTTAAATGGTCCAGCATTGAGAAGGAAATCCACATTCTAATCTGCTACCCCAGCTGCTGGCTGCAGAACCACACCAAGCAACAAGAAGTCACCTGCAAACTAACAAATTACTACACTGTCTTAGATTGATGAAAAACTCTGATCCAAGTTATGAAATCAAAAGATAAATTTTTACCTAGGATACAGTTTTAAGAACCCTGAAGGGAACAATGCTCCCATGTGGGGCATTCACAGCACAAACTGGAGCAGCAATTTTATTTCCATCAGCTGGGGAAGAGGTAAAGCAACATCAGCCATCTGCCCCAAGATGCACTTTTTCCAGTCCACCCATCAGCATGCATGGCAACTGCTTCCCACAACACATATTACTTTCCTACTGACTGCAAGAAGAGATGAGAATGTTGGCTGTCAAGCCTCACTTGTTAAATCTGGTGGGATTTTTTTTTTCTCCAGGAGACACAGACTGACACACTTTCTTCATCAACTTTGTTAATAGAACAGTATGAAAGAATTTTCTTATAAATTCCTCCTGATCTGTACTAGATTTGATGTTAGGATGTTGCCCTGTTGTGCCTGGAGCTGGAAGAGCCCCAGCAGATGTTTCACGGATGAGACAGCTTAAAACTCTGCAACTGGCCCAGCAGTGTTTAAGCTAATAATAGCCTGTACATCAATTATATATACACTAACATATCAATATAGAGACAAATATATAAATACTGAATGTACTGATGTATCAATACTAATAATTACTGAGATCACTTTGACATGGTCTCAGTGAAGTATGAATGAGGAGGGGTGAGCTAGGACTCCCTTCACTGCCCCTTCCCATCACAATGGATCCAACCTCATTAGCAGCTTAATGCTGAGACTTCAGGAGTTTACCCCAAAACAAGGTAACAGTGTGACTTCTCTGCTCCTACTGCGGCAAAATCACTTGCCCACTCAGGACCTGAGCAACCCAGCTGGGCCCACAGCCCTGAGTTCTGCCCTTTGCTAGCACTCTTCCAGAGACAATGAAAGAAGCGCTTAAAGCATAACGAAAGAAAACCAATGGACAGAGCACAGGTACAAGATATGACAGAAAGGAGCAAAAAAAGTCTGTAGATTAGAAATAAATTCCAGCAATTTTGGTATTGCTGCATGTCGTATCTTTAGACTCATGCTGCCGTTGAGAGATTTGTGTGTTTCCCATCACTAGTGTAAAACTGATTTGTAATTTTTCCACCAACCATACTTTCTCTCACTCTCCATAACTGGGTGGTGAAAGATGGGATGGAAGTTGTTGTGTAAAAAAGATGCTCTGGATTTAAAGATATGACCCTAACTGAAAAGCCTCCACCATAACCTGGCAGACAACAATCATTTTACAACTGTAAAGCAGACTTGAACCGTACCCACATACCTACCTACAGAGACAGATCATGATACATGTGATTATATCAGAATGGTTTCAAGTAAACCAGAGATTTTCAGCCCCTACATTTCTGCAAATTAGAGCTGTAAATCTTTGAATTTTTAATTCAGGAAATTAATATTTTAATCCAAATACTATATTTCTAAGGTGAATGAAGCCACAGGATCAAATAGGACTTTTGATGGCATTTTCTCAATATAACTATTAATATTTTACCCATAGATTTTTATCAGCTTCACTAGGTTGAAAACTACAAGAATGTTTCATGAACTTCTCAGATTTGTGAAACTCCCAACAGTGTCTGTCAGGTATTTAAATGTTTCTTTGATACTGATTCTTTCAACTGTAGTCTGCAAAACACATGCTGCTCTTCATTCTCTGTTCCTCCTAATGATAAGACTTATTTGCTCGCACAAGACCACACTGCAACAGGGAAATGCCTCTGAGCATGCATAAAGTAAGGTTCAAGCTTCCTTCAATGGCACAGATCAGCTGCCCTCCAAACAACTCTATATATAAAATGGTTTCATTTTTGATGCATAATTTAATACAGATTATTGCCATTTTAACAGCCTCACAATTAGCTATGTAAGAGTGAACTAACCTCAAGGACAGATTACAGGCTTTAATGTTCTCTGAGGAGACATTTCTGAAACCCCAGTTTCAGAAGTTTATAACTTGCAGTTTAAGATCTTCCACTGCAGCTGCAGGTGAGCCAAGTCTGGAGTTTCAGCCTCAGCAGTATTTAACCACACTTGTTCTAAAATAAATCTGTGAATATAACCAGACCCTGACTGTTAAAAATTCAGAAGTCCTGAAAGCCCTTCCAAAGTCATGTTTACAGTATTTCAAACACTATTTTTCAGCATAATGCTAACAGCAGTTGACCCAGACAGAAGAAAACCAACACTGGAGCTGTAGAGTTACTGTATTTGCTTGGTACACTGGGACTGACTGAGCCTTGAACACACAACTGTAAGGATATTAATAAATTTCCATTCCTCTCCATATTAAACAAACACTTTCAAAAGTCCATTTAAGTGACTCAAGAACTACTTAGGAGGCACACTAATGCTTGCAGTACTGGAAATATTACACAAGGGAGTCAAGCAGCTTGTTGATTGCTGATAGCCATGCCACACTTTCCCTTCTGCTTTACCGTGTTAAGTCTTGGCCCAACATCCAAATTTTCTAGGCTATGAGTTTGGCTTGCAGGCTTGCAAGGTGCCTGATGAGGGCAGGAATTTTGGTTTCAAGTGTACGGTGGAGTAAAAAATAGCGACAAGGTGTCATTCTTGGTGTTTTAGTACAAAAGCTGCAGTGACTTGTGGCCCTCATTAGACATTCTACATGCCCCTGCAAATCTTCCAGAACGTAAAGAGTACACCTTAGATAGCTCAATATCTTCTTAATGCCAGTCTAGACAACAAATCATAACTGTTTGCTTGCTATCACCTTGGTCACAATGCAATATGATTTGACATTGATCTCAAAGGTATGGTTTTGACACAGTAATGCTCAACATGCGCAAAAAAAATTGAAAAAATCCAAACTGTTGTGAAGTCTGAACTTGATTTAGATCCTTAACCTGTGTTAAATTCACACTAAATTTCTCAAAAGACTTAGCCTAATGTGCTAACATTACTGCTGAAATCTTACTTCAAGTGAGACAAGCATTATTTACATAGCTTCATTCTTCTGGGCTGCTCCAAGGCAGAGGATACTATTTCTAGGTCACTGAAGTTACTCCACTTCTGACACAAAGATTTCAAAAATTAATGAAGAACAAGGTCTTGCAAGCACTACAGGCCTTGGTTTCTGTAGCACTCTGGCATGTGGAAACTCCAAGACAGCTTCACCTAAAATTTACAGTGCAATTTTGTGTCAAGTTAACTGTGAATTAGTTAACTATTCTACCACCAGTACATCATCTTCTAGTGCTGTTCAGTGCAATCCCATGCTACAGTTTTCCATATGCCACAATTTTTTTACACAGAAAACATAAAAGCATCACAGAATTTTTTTTTCATGGAGAAGTCTGGCAACTGGGAAAGGGACAGTTGGAGCTTTTGGCACCAGAAGTGGCAGTTTGGTACTGCTGGAAAAGCACATTGTTTGGATGTTTCTGCTAAGAGAATCTGTAGTAAAACAGCTCATATTGGCATTACATTACCTTTAGGTTTCAGAAATAACAGCTGACTGGAAAAAGGAATCTTCAAGATGAAGGAACACTTCGTCAGCCCAAACTCAGGGCCTGGAACGTGGGAACAAACTCTCAGGGAAGCTATTTCCAGCAAGGACAGGAAAGTGAATGGGAATAGCCAGCACAGATTTATCAGAGGCAAATCACATTTGACCAGCCTGATTGCATTCTGTGATGAGATGACTGCCTCTGTGCATGAGGGGAAACAGTGGATGTCAGTTTCCTTGACTTTATCAAAGCTGTGACCACGATCTCCCATGCAAAGCAGGGCTGACACTCAGAGAAACCTCCACAAACACATAAAATTGGTCAACAGAAACCACAGGAAGTTCAAATGGGAAGTTCTACACCTGGTACAAAACAATCTCATGAACAAGTACAGGCTGGGCACCGACTCCCAGGACAGCAGCTCCAATGAAAAGTACCTGGTGTTCCTGCTGGGATTACAGGCTGAACACAAGCCAGTAGCATGCTCTTTCAGGAACAAAGGCTACAGCTGCACTAGCACAAGCAGAGGCAGCAGGACAGAGATGATGATTTGGCTTTGCTCAGCACTCTTGAGGACACATCTGGAATATCTGTCACACTCTACTGGGACCCCCAGTGGAAGACAGATACTGACAAAAGAGAGGGATAGAGACTGTCCAAACAGACAGTTAGGGCTATGGAATGTAGGATATAATAGGATTGGTGAGGTTTGCTTAGCAAAAAGAAAGGCAAATCTAATTTCTGTCTTCCTAAGTGCTATAGAGCAGACACAGTCAGACTCATGGAGGTGCTCAGAAAAAGGACAAGAAGCAGAGGTAAACAGTGCAACAAGGAAATGCCCACTGGCTGTATTGGAAGAATTCACAAGGCAAATCATCCAACACCAGGAATGGGGCCGAGATGGTGGGATCTCTGTCCCTGGAGACCTCCAGAAATGGATATGGCCCTGAGCAGCCAGATTCCATTTTGAGGTTGGGTCTATTTAAAACAGGACATTGGATTAGGTGACCTGAATTTTTCCTGTCACTCTCTGACCTGAGAAAACCCAAACCAACCCAAACCTTCTTAATATATTCTACCCTTTACTGTTTTTCATAAAGCCACACTGTTTACCTGAAGCTTCTCTGTAAAGTAGTCACTGCTTGGGGCAGCTTTTTCAGCCTTTTCCTTGTCTGAAATCCTCTCCACACAGCTTGGATAATACAAGCTGCTTGATGCTGCTTCTGAAATAAAACAGTTGGCAGAGTATTTTCTATGCATATAAAACCACTTCAATACTGCTTGCATAATTGGACAATTTCAATATTTGGCCACAGCCCATCGGTTTTCAAATGCATCAAATTCAGTATTTGTACAGCTTGGGGAATTTAAGGTCTTGTAAGACAGTTATTGTCACAAACTCCATACTTGCCCCAAAAGCAGCTCATCTGATCACTTGTATTGATGCTTTTTGTGGCAAACAAATGAATCTACAGTACAAATACATATATAATCAATGTTAGAATTTTGTCTTTAAAACACCTGAAGCACTGGATATTTCAAATGGTGATTCAGCCAAAACAACTACTCTATAGAGAAGAACAAGTTTGGAGAATTCATGGCAGGAAAAAATGTTACATTCGTAGCATGATCAGAAGTCACTGAAATGAAAACATGGAAAAAAAAAAGGAATTCTATTCTTAAATGGATTAAAAAAAAACCACAAAACAACACAAACACAAACCACAACCACCCTGCTCTGTTGAAGATGAAGGCAGATCTCTGCAAACGTAACTCTGATTTCCTTTAAAGTATTGTCTCTAAGAAACTGAATGTAAAATTTTTTAATGAAGCTCATAAAACACACATCGTCCCTTTTATTAGGAACAGAGCCCAGGTGGTGTTCTTACTGCACATTTTCTCTATATGACTTAATTCTATGTGAATACTGCCTAGAATTCAGAGATCTAAATTTGTAATATTGATGTGATAAAAGCAGATACAGCTATTTTTATTTTACAATTAGCAAAAACCTAATTACTTTCCCCCTACGGTGGTATTGAAATCTATGGTGAATCTGCACAGAAAGTCTATCTCTTGAGTCACGGTCCCATATCTTAATCACTGAGCAATGTCTTAACATTTTCAAAAAAGGGAAAAAATTAACAAACATGAAATCTAAAAATCCATAGTGAAAAAATAACACAGGCTTTGAAAAATCATGGAAGTGATAGATTAAATCTAGATTCTAAATACAGACAAATCCCACATAACTAAGATTTCACACACAAAAGTCTCATTAAACTTAATCACCTGCCTTTCTCCTTTTCCATTGGGTTGTTCCAAATACAGCATGTCCAAGAGCTGATTGAGTTCCCTGTCAAATCCTTTGCCAGTCCACTGTTCATTTAAAAGCCCTTTTAATCCTAAGGGAAAAAGAAACAGTATGTGTTACCACTAAGGTGAATCTTTTTTATCAGGATGTCAAAGGAACAAACTGAAGTCAACAAATAAAATCCAATTCCATGTGCAAAGGAACACTAGAGCTGAACACCATCAGCCACCCTTGAGTTTCGATGCAAAATATTATCAAAGACTATCTGGTGCTACAACCGTCACAGAGAAGTATTATCGAGTGATTTTGTATGTCCAAGTCAGTATTGTGTCTACATAACAGGCAGTTAAATTATCAATGTACTTCAGTGTCTTAACAGTACGTCATTTTAAGATACTAAAAGAATGTAAAGCATCACACAAGGGCTGGGTGTTACTAGCACTATTTTCATGTTTTTCACAATAAAATTCATTTATTTATAATTATTTGATGTATTATCTGCATAGCACAGTCTAACTGTGAGTACATGCACATTCAATCCATGAGACAAAACAGCTTTTTGGGTTTGCAGTAGCTAACAATCACACTTGTGTTCCCCCCAAAACTCATACACACACTCCCTCCCTGTGCAAGTAGACAGCAAGATGTGCTAAAAGCTTTGTATCAGACAAATTCCAGAGTCTGAGTTCTGCAGCAAGTTAGAGGGAAGAGGAAGGAAGGCAGAAAGCAGGCACGTGTTTGGATAGCCTCCTGAAGAAGTGAAGATCCAAGTAACTTTTTCATCTTCAAATCATTGTCCATAAGCATATTCATACACCAGGCAACTCCAACACTCATATATACTTACAGGATCTGGATGCAGACCATCAAGTCCTCCATACAAAGAGAAATGGCACCTCTGTGGCACCGTATACACCATTTTGGAAACACGATGACAATTAAAACACTTCAGGACAGACACAGGTGAGATTCTAAATGGAGTCAGAGGGTGCCCTAAGGCTGCCTGAGCCCTGCAAAAGCCAGTAGCCTGGCTACACAGGGCAGCTCCCTCAAGGAAGTGCAGTGGGTCTGACACAACCATTTGCCAGTCTCTGTACACACTATGCAGCCATATGCACCTTTCAGCTACTGACAGGGAGCACCCCTGGTGTGCCTCTCAGACGTGTCAACCCATGCAGACAAAAGACCAGGCCTTCCTGGAAACCTGGCATAAAGACTGTGTAAGTTTTGGGGATGTGAGGCTCAGGTAATGTCCTCACCTCAGTCAGGCTGATTCCGCTGGCAAAGCTGACACTGAAGCACCTCGCACTGGGCAACAGCTCCAAGCCACTGAGAAGCCAAGCCACTTCAGTGAGATGGCCAGATGGTGGAAACACTGTGATGCTTTCTTTGTTGCTGTTATACCTCAAACTATCTAAAGAATTCCAAACCTGAGCAAAAACTAACATCAGGATTCTAACTTGAAAAAAAAAAAAAGGAAAAAGGAAATTTTTTTTTCCCATTTCTTAGCGGAAAAAGGAAATGTACAGAAGAGACAATGAAGAGTTTCTAAATGACTGTGGCATATTGTGTTTCTAGAGCAAAACAAAGCATAATCTTTTGATGGAGACTTACACCTCTTTAGACAAGCCAGCAATCTACCGCTGGAATGATCAGACCATCACAACAGCTTCACAAGAATCCACAATGTGAGAGCAGCCTTAGGCTCACTAGATTTAATTTCATATCAAAGGGGAAGCCCTCCCCTCTCAGGCAAAAGGGTGGCAAAACTGCCCATCTGGTCCAGAAGTTTATCTGGTACTTGCCTAATACGTAGTCAGCACAAGTGTAAAAAATGGGAATTGGACATTTTAGTCTATCATTCCCACTTCTTACTGTCCTTGTCCCCAAAGGGCTGAGGCTGCTCATCAGTAGTTTTGACCAAAAACATAAAAGACCTGGCAACCACTGAAGCCCCTTTCTTAGTGATTAGGGGTGTCAGAGGACAAAAGGGTTTCCTAGAGCTCCCTACTAGGCTAAAGACAGAAACATTGAATGGGACATCTCATTAAAGAATAAATACCATGGAGCAGATTATAGGGACATGCAGCCTCCTCATCTAAAGGCACCAAGACAAAACGATAAAGTAATTTCATGAATTCTTGGAAAGAGTTCATTCCAATTACTTGGAAATCAAAAGACAATCAGCTTCTCAATAACAGAGCAGCACCTATCAGGTGAGCAGACCTCTAACAACCAGGGGCAGAAGTTCACTATAAGAAAAACTTAAAGCACAGTGACAGATGTCTGACACAGGGCTCTGACTGTGGCAGTACAGATACCCTGCTACTGGGCTCCCTCAATAACCAACCTGCACAGGGAAACAGAAAGAAGTAAAGCCCATCAAGCTGGAAGTGACAAACAACAGGTTTAAAAGACAAATTACCACATGCAGAGTCCTCAATACACAGAAGAAAATAAATCTAGGAAACAGAAAGAGGCACAATACCTTAAACTACAATGAAAATGAACAGAAGAGGAAGGAAAAAAAAAAATCCAAAAGCAACACAGCACTGCAGTTTCCACTTGTACTGAATAGCTATTGAATCAAGACAAGAAACTTCCATCTTCGTATTCTTACAGTGACTTAAGTCCTTACAGGAGGCTGGGTGATGAGTGCCATGTATGTTTACAAACCTTTGTAGCGAGCTGTGAGTAACCGCACAAGCTGTTTGCACAATTTCACCACCAACAACAGCAGCTTTGTGACAGCACTTCCCACAGCAGGATTGGTGGTAGATGAAAGTTTATAAACAAGTTCATCCAAAACAGAGTGAAGGGTCTCTTTATCAACTTGAAGCAAAACAGAACTTGAAAAAGAAGAAAGGGGGAGAGGGGAAGTGGGACAGAAGAGAAATGTTAATTAAAAACCTTGAGCTTTTTAACAGTGCTTATTTTTAGGTATGCCAGGTCATATAGCAAGCCAACATGCCCAGCTAGCTGGGCCAGCAACCTGATCCAGGCAGTACTATCGTTTCAATCAACCAATTCTAATTCACTCAATTTAACGAGATAAAAAATCCCAGCTTTTTAGTTTTTTCTATTTCTACAACAGAAACCAGGGGGAAAACCCAAAACAATAAAACAATAATTCTTGTGTATGAAGAAGTTTTATTTTACCAAGCAGTAATGAACTGAGTTTTAAATTTATAATTCAGAAAAATAATTATATGAAAACAACTGACCTATCGATCCTCAAAATAT
The DNA here is from genome assembly GCA_013396735.1 of Grallaria varia. Taxonomy (NCBI): domain Eukaryota; kingdom Metazoa; phylum Chordata; class Aves; order Passeriformes; family Formicariidae; genus Grallaria; species Grallaria varia. The sequence goes on from VWZG01009713.1 coordinate 1,432,607, forward strand.
TGTGCAAAACAGACATCATTATAATTGCTGTTTCAATATCATCTGTTATTAACAACTGCAGGAAGCGATCATTTTGCAGTACTGCAAAAGAACCCAAAAACAAGCAAACAAGAAATTACACGATCAGAACCAGACATGAAAATACCATAAACCAAATAAACTTCATTATGGAACATAAGCCATAGCAAATAAAAACAGATACTGTTTCTGGAACAAACTCCCTCATTTATAATTTTTACACTAACTACTGAAATACGTAAACTACTTCAAGATCCAAAAAACATGATGAACCTGTCATTTATGCCTTTGGATATTCCTCAGGCACTGATGTTGCAATGGAATAAAAGCTTCAAAACCTTTTATGTTACACTAGTACCAGTTTCTTATTACAACAGGAGAATTATCACTGGGGCAACAATATCCAAAAAAGTTAAGGACTTTAGCCTTGACAGTTTGTTACACCACGTTATTTAATGCAAGTCCACTGATGTCATTAAAGCACAATCTTTTTTCCCCCAGTGTATCACTGTCTACATATTCAATAATTTTTCTGACCTTGTGTGCTTTTAGTTACACATCTTATGATCCTTAGGTTTTTGTTCTATACTAGAAACAAAACTAAATTCTGCTTTTTAAAATCAGAACGATTAAAATCTGTTTAATTGAAAGCTTATTTTGGTCAGAAATGTATACTGAAGTTTGTTAATATTTGTAAAATTTCCTGGCATGGCAACAACTTCAGAAATCTGTTTCCAACTCTAACCACTCTTCAGGGCCAGCAGTATACTCTGGTCAGATTTCTGCATATTTTAATCACATACAGGAAAAGATCAACTGTCTCTTATTAGGAAAAAAATTATTTTTAAAGCTATAGAATTACACTAGGAAATTACAGGAAGATACTTCTAATGTTTGTCTCTGAAAGACTAGAAGGGGAACTCTTGAGTATTTCCCTTTAGTGGATCTTTTTCATTTTTGATATTGTTATTGAGCTGAATACTTTTAGAGATCGATTTACCATCTACTCCAATTTAGAAGACTAAGTGGAGATTAGCTTAAGTATGGTTCTTGATATCTGTAGTTGTCATAAATAAATGTTCAGGTGTTTAACAGGTTGACATTTCCCTTACCATACGCTGCCAGCTGAATATGCCCACTGAACAGCCAGCAGATGGCATCGGTTACTGTTTGGAACCAGTGTAAAAAATCTTGTTTTTCTTTATCCTAAACAAAAGAGAAGTAGGTAAAAACATGCGTACATATCTTCACTAAGGACTTCAGCTTGATGTAATGGGAAGGTTTGTATGCCTCAGGAATCTGGAGACCAAAACTCCACCAAATTCCCAAATTAGGTCAGTGAAACTGTAGGAATGAGTCATAAAAAACCCCAACTTGTGAGTTCTTTGACGTCAGAGATCAATCAATAAGGTCTCAACATACTCAAAAAGTAAAAGCATCCATTTGTGAAAAAATCATAAGAAGAGAGGTCATGTTTACTTCTTGAAAAATATTTTATATCATCAGAGGGATAAGAAGATAAACAAGAGCTCTGTACAAACACATCACAAATTTAATGCACAAAGTGCATTACTTAATATTATTACTTAAGATTATTAATATTATAATATTAAGATTAAAGAAGGCAGTGGGGAGAGTAAGGTCCAAAGTGGCCAAGGACACAGTCAAAATGGAAAAGATCGCTAAGATCTGCTTTGGTGAAGCTTCAGAAGCAGCTCATAGTTGGAGGTCTGGGAGCAAATATGAAGCCACAATGAAGCTGAAATTTGATCTGTTTGCCAGACTCGGTTGTGTGCTTGCTTGTGATAACATTTGACTGGAAAAAAACACAGTCAATCACAGAATGGTTGGGTTGAAGGGACCTTAAAGATCATCCAGTTCCAACCCCACTGCCATGGGCTGGGACACCTTCCACTAGACCATATTGCTCAGAGCCCCATCCAGCCTGGCCTTGGACACTCCCGAGGACTGGGCATCCACAGCTTTTCTGGGCAACATGTATCAGAGCTTTACTACCCTCACTGTACATAATTCCTTCCCAATATGTAATGCAAACCTCCCTCACAGCCATCACCCCTTGTCCTGCCACTACATGCTCTTGTAAAAAGTCTCTCTCCAGCTTTCTTGTAGCCCTTTTAGGTACTGGGAGAAGATACAAAGCCTTCTTAGAGAGTTCTCTTCTTCAAGCTGAACAACCCCATGTTTCTTAGCCTCTCTTCATAAAGAGGTGCTCCAGAACTCTCCTGTGACCAGCAGGAATTCAGGTTTTAACATAAGAATGTACATATGGAGGCACAGTCTAGAGGCTGTATTCGGGTGTGAGCCACAGGCCACTGGCCACTTAGAATTTTGGTGGGGGGGGACAGCAAAGGGGCTTTTGATAGTACTACATTGCTGACAAACGTTGTTGTAAAACACATGGCCTGATATCTCCCTCATTCAGTTGTGGAGGTTCAAGTAAACTATGGAAAGCCTAGTCCCTAGATCTGTGCTTCAAATCCCAGCCATCAGTCAAGGTTTAACTTTGTATTTGGTCCTTACTGACAAGGAGAAATACAAAATAATAGCGATAAGTTAAGCTGTAATATTATCTGTTCTGTGTTTTGGCAACATGACAGTTTCTGAAAGCTATTTCAGTACTTCCCTTGACTTCAAAGACTTGCACAAAAAGCAAATGAGGGCAGAATAAACTACGAACCTCCACTGGTACAGTGGGATTTCCAAAATTCCACTGAGCAATCACCAAGTCTGGGTGCCCAGTCACCTCTGAGACCACAAAGTTTAAAAGACAAAGTACTAATTATAATGAAGACTGCATTTGCATTCAAAAGAAATCTTTGCCCACAAGCATGACTCAAGTAGCATGTAGGCTGAGACATAATAAGAAAGTGTGGGGGAAATTACATATTGCGGATAAGACTCGAGTTTCCTGGGATGTTTTTCAGGAAGCTTCCTTCTTAAGCACTAAATGCACTTCTCAAGTATTGGACTAACAGAAAATATGTTACTGCACTGGTGCTTTCAGAGACTTGATTGTCTGTGGTGTCTATCAGAATACTTTGTAGGAAAACTTTGACTAAGTGCAAGAAGCCAGTGAGCCAAAAAATGAGATAATATGGGGAAACAGGGATATTAAAAGAAACCATCAGAATTATGATGTTGCTTATTTAAATGGGCTTTATTTGTTGGGCTTTTTACTTCTTACTCTAGAACTCAGAATGCTTCAGAGGCAAGAGGGAACCAAGCTGGGCAAAACCCTTCTTCTCTGCAAAGAGGGGCAGGAATGTGGGAAAGTGGTTAAATTTATAAATTCACAAAGTCTGCCTTTAGCATTCCCAATGTGCAGGTTCAAAAGCAGTAAGCATTCTTGGAATATTTTTGCCAATTTTGCAGCAGAAATTGTATGGCAAAACAAACTTCAACAAATCTGATTTAAAATTCTTAAGACTTCCTAAACCATTTTTTGTAAAGCTGAAGAAAAGCAGTGGGAACTGAGTCACAACAAAGGCTGAACTAATGATATGCAAAATTAAGACACTACCGTGACTGGGATGCTGCCTTTTGTAAGGCTTTTTTCCCCTCTTATACTGCTCTAATTCTTCAGGACTATTTTTAATTGCATTCCTTCCTTTTAAACCTTTACAACCTTTACTACCTTAAACAACCTTTAAAACTTGTGAAAAGTAGTAGCCAAACTTTCAAAACAGGCCTATGGTAGCAAACTGGCTTTGCACAAGTCATGGACCAAATGCTTCACAATGACAGATTTCAGTTTCAAAGCTCCAAGCCATAAGAGAAACTACTGTCATTTCTAAAAAATAAATTTTCATAATACAGTGTCCCTAGAATAATATCCTACCTATCCAATACGCAACCTTGGAAAGTTTGCAGAGGTTCTCTGCTCTTTTAACTATGAAATCTAAATACCTTGATTGCTCGGATACGTCGTGCTTGCAGACGTTTTCCCAAGACCAGCAGGTTGTCTATAGCTGAAGGAAGAAACGTCTTGTAAAATTCCTCGGGATCTTCTTTCATCTCTAGCCCTACACAACAATGACTGAAATGGAGAGGAATAAAAAAAAAAAAGAAAAGAAGAAAAACCCATCAACCTGAATAGTCAAAGGCCTGTTTGAACAGCTTTGAATGAATGTCACGTCATCAGAGAAGAAATGCTTCACTGGCATGGGACAATTCACCAGTGAACAACAGCTCACTGCTGTGACTGGCTCCAAGGTGGCTGCCTCCAAAGGAAGAGGAATCACTGGCAGGCTGGAGACCGTGCTACTACTTATTATGGCATTTCTCAGTTTAAAACATGTCCAAGGCACCTTCTCCTTTAGCTTCACACAATCTGTTCAGGCTTGTTCCACGTGCTAGGGAAGGGCTCTGATGGTCATAAAGAAGGAAAAAAAAAAAAAAAAAGAGAAAGGCAAAATACACAGGTAGACTAAAAAATTGATAAAGGAGGCCTAATGATGAAGGGGGTGCACATCAGGCAATGAAAATACATATAAAAATTATTATTTATCACAAAACCATCAGCAAGCCTGTCTAGAACTTTTTTTCAAGCCGAGGAAGACATGTGGGCCAGAAATCAGTTCCTCAGATCTCAGCTCTTATTTTACTTACCACAAACACGTCAGTTGTTTCTGGAAGACTTTTTACAAGAAACTGCATGTTTTACAACTGCAAAGTTTTTCAGTTCTGCACTCAGCACAGATACCAGTGCAACAAAAGAGTCTTCCTGATTTTTTACGAATTCTGCTTTCTGACATCTTATCTAGGCTTTATTAGCTTTTTGGGAAAGCACACATGTAAAGCTTTATTTACCAAAGTCCTTGGAAAGAAAATTCTAGGCATGAAGCTGAGATTCATCCAGTTGCAAAAGGACATTTTTACAGCTAAGATAAATTTCAGTATTCTTTGCAAACCAAAATAGTTTATAGGGCATGATTTAAGTATCACACTACTCTGGTGATAAATCTTGCATTCTCTTACTGAAATTCCTTGCATTAAAAATTCATACTGCAGATATGGCATAAATAAAAGATGGTCGCTTAATTACTTCATGCCTTAGAATTTTGCTCCCTAGTTAGGCCAAACCCAAGTATAACATGGGAAAAATTTAAATGTATTCTTTTTCCTGACATTTAAAATTGAGATTTGATCACTGGAGACTTGAGTTTAAAGGTTTTTTTGTTTTTACTAGCTACGAATTAAACTTAACAATGCCATCCTCACAATATCACTACATCAGGTTATCTAGTCTGCATGAACTGTGTCATCTATTATATTTAAAAATGAAAATAGACACTTAAAATAGGTGTATTAAATTGATACTTAAATACAGTCAAGCCAAGCTGTGAGTCAATCATGTTGAAGATGTTTGCAAGATGAAATCCAAGGAAACAAACTTTTTTAAATAACTACAATTCAAAATCAGCAATTACTGAATAAAAACTGTTGCACTGATGAGTACTGTCCACAAAAAAGGTAAAGCCAACACAAACCCTGATCCCTTCACAGAATTTACCCAGCTCTATGAAACACAATGCCAATGAATTAAACAGGACCAATTAGGCTATGCCTGACCCCTCTGCTCCTGACTGCTCCCTGCACTTTAACCCTGGCCTTTCTTGAACAACGAGCCTTGTTCTGGATGGGAGCCAACGTATTACAGCTTGAAAAGAAAAAGAGCAAGATGAAAGGACAGAAAGAAAACTTCTTAGCTTGTTTTTTTTTTACCTTAGTATCTCTGCCAGCTGGGCAGCTGTAGCCCAACTTCCCCGCAGTCGAGAGTGGTCTTGCCTAAGGACCAGCAAGCAGTACTGAGTAAGACCATAATCATATATATCTTGCTTAATTTTTTTTGATCCTTCACATCCCAAGGAAGGACCACTTAAAATTCCTGCGGGAAGAAAGCAGGAGAGAAACAAAGAGGAGTGATTCTGATGTGCAAGATTTTTTTTCTTTTACTAGAACATAAGAAGAGTATGTGTACACAGAGCCAGGATTAAAGTAATTGTAAAAGTGCTAACAACCTCATGAAATATTTTGTCAGCGTTTTTTCCTCCTACAGCTACAACCCATTTGTAAGATTATATGACAATTGGGAAGGATAGCTAAACTTAGGTTTCCATTTTCTCTCTACACATTTAGTAACAAAACATACATTACCTGGGATATGGCCCATTTGTATGAATTTCCTAGACCAGATAAAACCACAACCACTGGGAAACATGTACCTTCCTTATAATTACATCCCAATTTAGAACAGGACCTGACTTGTTCCAACCATTCGTATGAGCAGTGGCTGTGCGGCAGGAGGGAAGGCAGGGCAGTCACACAGCAGCTCATGATTACGCTTCTGTGGTAAGACTTAAAAACTGACGACCACTCTGGCTCGCTGCCCAAAAGCACTGGGAGAAATGACCTGACCAAGTGTAGGATCCCTGCCCCTGTCAGCGGGACAAGGGCCCGCTTCATCAGGGGGACAGCCGAGAGGCAGGAAAAACTTCTGTCCATTTGCTCCCCAGCTCCTCCTTCTTATTGTTGCCAAACCAAATGCCACTCTCAAGAAAAGCTGCATTATCGACCTTACAGAACATCCATCCCCACCAGAAGTATTCACAAAAACCTACAGTATTTAAGGAGGCAGAAGAGAGGACTGCCGATAGTTCTCCAGTTCATCCTTTTATTTTAGGAAAGGCATTAATTACCCTTTAACTTCAGCAGCAGCAGGGGGATCTCCTGTTCACTGCTCTCAGTGACCTGAGCAGCCAAGGCCACGACCCGGGGGTCCGTCGCTGCCATGGGGAGCAGCCAGGGGCGCACAACAGCACCGAGCCCGGCCTCGTCCCTCCCTAAGCGCTCTGGTGCAGGCGCGGGGTCCTTACACCACTACTTCCATCCCACCTCCAGCTCCTGCACCGCCGGCTGGACGCCTCGGCCCGCAGGTCTCCCACCGGGGAAGGAAACAAACACGGAGGGAGCCCCAGCCGCGCTGCCTCCCGGGGCCGCGGGCGGCCGGACCAGCTCTGCCGGCAGCGCGGAGCTCCGGCCGGGCGGCCCGAGCGCGGCCCCGCGGGGCGGGCAGCGGCAGCAGCTTGGCCGCGGCCGGGGGTGAGAGAGCGGCGGCCTCTCCCACCGGCGCCCCCGCGGTGCCTCCACACTGGCCCCCGGAGCGGCGGCACCGGTGCTGCGAAGCGACCGCAAACCCNGGCTCCCCCGCGCCCCCCTCCCCACACAGCGGCGTGGTCGCGACCGCTCCCCACCAACCAGCGCTCTCCCCCCAGGGAGGAGGGTGTTATTTGCATATCCGCGTGCGGGTGGGCGTCTCCAGCGGTCCCATTGGTGGGAACCTGAAGAGGGACGCGGCCGCTGTCCAATCCTCGCCGCGGATGGGCGCGGCTCTGTCGGCGGCGGCCAATGGGCGGCGTTGGGGCGGGCCCCGCCGGCGCGGGCGCTGTGAGGGATGCTCGGTGCGGGCGGCGGTGGCGGCTCCGCGGCCCGCCATGGTGTGAGGAGGCGCCGCCGCGATGAACGGAGCCGTCCCGTCGCTCTACGACCCCAAGGCGCGGGTGCTCAATCTGGGAGAGAGCTTCGAGAAGCAGCCGCGCTGCGCCTTCCACACCGTCCGCTGTGAGTGCGGGGGCGGACCCTCGGGGGGCCGGGCAGGGGGCTCGCGGTTTGTCCCCGCAGAGTCCTGAGGGGCGAGGGTGGCGGCGACCTGGCCCGGCCTGGCGGGCCCCGTGGCTGCCTTCACCCCGGCGTGTTGGGGTGCAGCCGGGAGCTGAGTGCCGCGGGGTGCTCGCCCGCGGTTTCGGATCAGCGCTGTGCAGGTTTCAGTCGGTGTGGGCGCACGAACGGCCATTGTATCCCAGAGCTGCCCCTCGTCGCCCTCTGGGCACTATCTTCGCCTTTTATGCCTTTAACATAGTGTCTCCCTGCGGTTCTGCGGGAAGCCGAGCTAAGCTGAACCTCTGGCTCTACCCTCTGCCTTTGAGCTGAGTTTTAGAAGTTCCGTACAATTCAGCAATCAAAGGTTAAAGGCAGGCAGCGTTAATCACGGAGCCCGTGCACCCTCCCTGAGTACATAATTACTATCTAGAGAGGTGTGTGCTCAAAGATTCTGAGGGTAGCTAGGAAACAAATGCTCCCAGGATTATAGTCCTGGTTGTTTAGGACTGCTGTTTCTAGTTTTGTTGTCTGGTTATTTATAGATTGATCCCCCAAGATTCAGTCTCGCGTATGTTCTCTGGAGAGTGTCCTGTGTGTGAGAGGGGCAATGTGCTCCCTGTGAGCAAAGGGAATGGCATTTAGGAGGATTGTCTGTGACTCTGGAAGAGGAGGAGAGAGAGAAAAGCTATAAATGTATTTAAATAAATGCTGCAACTAGAAATTTACCCTAATTTTAAAGAGGACTAACAACCACATCTGGTACCTCCTACCCTTACAGTTTCTTTCTGACTCTTGTAATTTGATGATTTACTCTGAATTCTGTTTTGAAGTCTCTCTTCCTTTCCAACAAATGAGACATAAAAATTGGCACTTTCATAAGTTCTATCAAAAGCACATGCAGAAATATCCTCGGACACCTGACGTTTTGTTAACAGTTGAGTAAAGGGGAAAACAACAGCTGGCTAGAACTTAAGGTCGGAAAGTATCAGTATCTTAGTTTTCTCAGGTGTTAAGAGCCCAGTGGCCGTGTACTAAAGCAAACATTCTCTGATTTGACGAGAAATTTTGGAGCTGTTCTGCACTTCTCCCCGTGAGGCTTTGCCCTAAACAAGGGGCTGTTACCTGCGTGTCAGCTCCGAGCCTCCTGCTGCGCGCACAGTCCTGCCCACCAGCTCCTGCAGCCTGGTTTTCCTGCCCGGTTGGTGTGCAGGCTGGAGCCACGCTTCCCGGCTGTGGTCTGCGCCGCCTGGCCCGTGGCTGCAGGCCGAGTTATGGAACTGGGAAGCTCCCCAGCCTCAGGAGTGCGGCCGCCGGTGACCAGCAGCGCCAGACGGGGCAGGTTGTGAGGCGAGGAGCGTGTGCCGGTCTGATCGGTGCCCTCCGCACCTCCATCTGTGTGCCGCATCCCAGGGTGCGACACTGGCCCTGCGTTACCTGGAACCGCGGGTTCAACCCCACATATGTCACCACAGGCCTTGTAGAGCCTCTTGTTGCCATCCTGTCTCCCTAGATCGGTGCAGGCAGCCTTTTGGCTGTAGCCCATCTCAATTCATTTGTGGTGGAAATAATACTTTGTAGATAATGGTCTGGAACAGAGCTGCCATGCTGATGCAGAGCTGCTCGTTTTCCATGTCTCAGATTTTTGAAAAGGATCAGAAGTTGATACCTTCTTTTCTTTAAAGCATATTTTAACCAATACTTTAGATGTTGAAAAAGACAAAAAGGAAACTAATGTTAGATTGTGAAGTAATTTCACTTGTGACAAAAATTACTGAAACTCCAAGTTTTGGGCAGCTTTTGACATGCATGTTATAGCAAAGTCAGAAACAGATACAGATATTGAGAATCGATGTTGTTCTTTAAATTTTCAGTCACTTGTCTACATCTCCCATGTTTGGGATCAACATTTTCAAGAACTATTTATTCATTCTTCTGAAAATAATTATGTGAGGATTTATCCTTTGAAATATAACACAACTTGTTCAGCCTCTTTATCCATTAAAACCTAAAAGCATTTTTCTAATTTTAACTGAAAGGTTTTAACACTTTTGCTGAATCTTGAGAAAGGCTGATTGATGTTGAATTGTACTGATACAGAGTGATTTGCTCAGGAGAATGGTAGGTACAGTAGCAAAAAAAAAAGGCTTTAATTTATTAGCCTCCAACTGCAATTAAATGGTGTCTACATTTATAAGATGCCTGAAAAGCCTGTCAATAATCCAGTTTGTTTTTATATTTAGATGACTTTAAACCTGCATCCATTGATATGTCCTGTGAAGGAGACCTTGAAGTTGGCAAAGGTGAACAGGTGACAATAACGCTGCCAAATATTGAGGTGAGTGGGGTGGCTGAAGAGTGGTAGGCCTGAGGGAATGATTTATTTTGTTGTAAAAAATATATATCCTGAATATGGAAGGGTATAAAGTTTCAATGCTGTTTCAAAGCTGTCCGAGTGATTTTTAGAATAGAAAACCAATTGTTTTAAGAATGTTAAACTACAAAAGACCCAAAGGTTAAGCAGCTGTGCTGTAACTTTAAGTGTATTGGCCACATTGGAAAAATGCTGTAGGATGACCCAGAAGCATTGCGTACACAGAAAAGCTTCATGTGTATGTTGGCAGTGCAAGTTTCCCCTTGGTATTTATTGCTCTAGTGCAGTTCTAAAGCAGGAAAGACTGGAAAGGGAAAATTTACTACCTGCCATGCTTTACTGCTCTGCTGATATGGGAACTGAAACCCCTTTTGGTGAAAGGAGTCCTACAGGGACCCTGCTCTCCTTGGGAAATAAGCATTTAATCAGTTTCAAACTAAGCTAAGTTGAGTGAAATCCCGTTCCAGCCAAATACCAGCTGCCTTTGGACATGGCTACCGTGAATCTAATTTAAATTAACCAGTAACATTTTTATAGGCTAGAAATGATCCCTTGTAGTGAACTTGTCATCATGGATGGATTGCTGTTTCTAAGAAAAAAGACTACAGGAGTAACACTTACTGGACTTCTGATTTAATAGGGCTCAACTCCACCAGTGACTGTGTTCAAGGGCTCAAAGAAGCCTTACCTAAAAGAATGTATCTTAATTATCAACCATGACACTGGAGAATGTCGCCTAGAGAAACTTAGTAGCAACATCACTGTGAAAAAAACCAGGTGGGTGATTTATAAGAGAAACAACTGTGCTTTACTCAGTGTGAAAATCCATTTGTCAATATGTCTAAATTGAGATACGTAACTACCCATTACTATTTTAAGCAAAACATAATTTTAGAAAGTACCTGGCCTTGTTCAAAGGAGTAAAGAGCCTGCTCTCTCAGCGTACTGACATCACAGCTTTTGAGTCTTGACTGCAGAAGAAATGAGAATTTATTTTTTTGTTAGCTGCCACCTGTTACATTATTGAAAGAAATAGTAACTATTTTCTGACGAGTTTGGAGGGAGAAATAAAATCTGTTTGGACAGTAGTTTGCCTGCTGCCTTCTGACTTGTAAATTAGGAAATAAAAAAAGATAAATTCTGTGACAGGTTTCAGTAATTTTAATGGCTTGTTTTTCTCATACCAAGATTTTTATTTTTTTTTCTGCTGCTGAGTCCATGTAAGTAATTTTCAGTCAGTATTGTTAACTGACAAAGTTTTATAAAGTAACTAGCACTGAATAAAAAAACAAATTTTAACACATTTATATACTATATTATGCCAGTATAATAACTTACCTAACAATCTAATGATGGTATTTAGGAAAGGCATGAGAAATAATTTCATTGTACCATATGTCTTGTATTCTGCCTTTTTTATTGCATTTTGTCTTCTAGCAATAACAGTCTTTTCCTTTCACACACAGAGCTGAAGGAAGCAGTAAGGTCCAATCTCGCATTGAGCAGCAACAGCAGCAAATGCGAAATGCAGCTAAGGTTCCAAACAACATTAAAAACTCTCCATCAAAAGAAAAAATGTTTCCATCTTCTCCTATGGATGATATTGAACGAGGTAAGCTCCACTGGCACAGAAGTTTCAGAAACTTTGCTCTTCATGAGCAATTAGTTTTTAAGAGCCAAGGTTTTTGCTTGTGTGGTGAGTTTGTTTGTTTGTTTTTTTAAATTGAGATTAAACACAATAGAAGCAGATTATGTAAGCACTTTACTCCGATATGGAAATGACCACTCTGGCTCAAGTGTGTAACAAAGCAGTATTTGTAACTTGCAAAGGCAAAAAAACAGTTGAACCCATCAGGGTTAATAATGTCAAGGGTCCCACCGCTCTCTCCTTGACTCTGTCTTCCACTGCTACTTCCATCAAGTATATGCTTGGTTGTATCATGACAATGGAACCAACTGAGTCACTTCCATTTTGACGTCACTTTTTCTTTCTGTGAACTCAGCAAACACAGGCTACAGTGCTTTACAACTCAAAATACATTCTAAATTACCAGACAGAACCTAGTGAAAGATGAGGCTCCAGTGAAAAAGACAGCTAAAACCCTGCATAAATCAGCCCTTGAGCAGTGCTATGTACTGTTTTCTTGAGAGACTCTGGTTTGGTACGACACTCATATTTCACTTAATAGAAGGCCTTATTTCCTTTTAGAGGACAAGGATGATGCCAGGTGGTAATTACTTGCTACAGAAATGCTGACAGGTGGCAGTTTCATTGGCTGGAATTGACATCTGCCTCCCAAGTTGTTTTGAATTCCTTTAAACAGATTTTTTTAGATGTATCATTATGAAGATGGTTTTTGTTTCCATTTTGGTCTTAAGCTCTGACCAGAAATCTATATTGCAGAACAGTACTAGAATACATCTGAGGCTGCAGAGGGGAAGGAGTACTTGAGCTCATAGAATAAAATGATGGTTTTTCATGGTGGCCTGTTGTTCTGGGGGGAATGGTGGTGTCAAAACACTACAGGTCACCAAAGTGGCTGCCAACATGTATCAAACTCTTGTGTAGTGCAAGTCGAATTTTGAGTGCTACTAAAAATGCAGAAAAAATGACAAGTAGGGGTAGTAGAGACTTTTTTAAGTCATCTAGTCCATCCTTCTGTCCTAAAATCAGATTCTTGGTGTAATTTTTGACCTGTTCTTAAAGCCTTCCACTGACAGATCCTGTGTACTCTCTGGCAAGCTGTTACCAGGGCTTTGGTCTTGTTACTGTTGAGGTTCTTCCTAACAAATAGTATGACAGCAGGCCTATTACTGCGTTAATATTTATCATGCCAATGCAGAACAGATTACTCTGCTGCTTTTAAGCAGTCCTTCATCTACTCAGAAGCTGCCGTCTTTCCCGTTCTTTATGCAAAATCATGCCAGTTGGTTCAATATTTCCTTAGAAGTTGAATTTTCTAGATCCCCGATTTGCTGTCGCCTTCCTTTAGCTTTCTTATAATGAATCCAAAAACCTCCCCCTAAAGACATTTACTGTTTCAGCTAAGGTTCTAGTAGTGCTGAGTTGAACAAGAAGGCTATTTTACAAACACTATTCATCTTTATACACAAAGACCAAATAGTATCATGTCTATAGTGTCACAAGACCAAATAGTATCAAGTCATTTCCGCAGCAGCATGGTGTGGTAGAACAGTGTGTAGGGATCCACTGTAACTCACAGACTCCTCAGGAGTGTTGCCTACTTAATCAGTCTTCATCCCATGGTTGTGTAACTGACTATTCCTGCTTAAGTACACTACCTGGAACTTGTTACTAACTTTGTTTTCTGGGGTGGGGGAAAGATCATTCTGCCTTTATCTTCTATTATCCTCTAGTACACGTACATCCCTTCCTTCACTGGTTAAAAATACTTAATTTAAATTCTGCCTGCTTAAATGACATCAAAATCCAAGGCAGAGATCTTATTCCTCAGTTTCTGGTATTAGCCATTCACTTAAAATTTTTCTTATATTAGATATTGCTGAGGAGGAAGTGGAATTAAATGCTTAGTGGTGTCTTTCAGTTAGGTTACAACTCCAGATGTGTGGTAGATCATGTTCTCATATACATATCCTTTGTAACAGAAGGGTGCTCAGATGCTTCCATTTTTCATTTTCTTTCTGATCCCCTTCTCTTTCCTTATGTTTCAGTTGGCCTGTGTGGTCTTCTATTTTTTTTTTTTTTTCCTGTTCTTCCTTGGCATTGGGTTTGTTTGTCCCTGTAGCCGTAGCTACACTATTTCAGGTGCCGTTTTTCCTGAGCTCCATTTTCCTTTGACTGCCATTTGATAAGGCTGGCCTAAGTACCTTTCCTTTTGACTGGCCTTTGATAACTCAGAGTTGGAAGACTTCATGGAAGTATGGAAGTTTGTGTTGAAGATTAATCTTTTCTTTTTTTCCTCTCCCTTCTTCCCTTGTTTAAGCTCTGCACTGTCTTGTGTCTTGGTGACTTTCATCTTCAACCTGTTCTGTATTGGGTAAATTTGAAGTGAGATGAGCCACTGTCCTACTTGTTTTTTCTATCTGCTCTATCAAAGCTGTTCCTGGAGTATTCCAAGCGCTTGTAAGACTGTCTTAACAATTTTCTGGGTAGTTACAATCTTGTATAGTGATGAACTTCTGCATCCTGTGGAACACCTCAAGTGCCCCATCCAGCATGATTCAATGCCCTGTTTCAGACTTCTCTCAGCACTCATGTTTTGCACAATTATTATATGCATCCTTCTTCAAAGACTAACTTCCTCTGTATGCCAGACTTCAGTTACTATATATCAGAAATGCATACTGTGCAGCATGATCCATACCTCCACATCTATTATGAGAACAAAGATTTGCTGAAATCTTCCTAATACAAACCGTGGATGGTTCTTTTGGATATTCTTGGTGCTTAACTTGATTCTGAGCAAAATGTCACATGGTCCAAACGAGTGTATTGATTGTAATGCTGAACTGCTTGGAGGCATTTTGGGTGCAGCTGCTGACATCTTACAGCTAACTGATCTGTGTGATTGTAACTGCAGCTTTTAGTCAGTGAAAGGCATCTTTGGGGTGCTAAGTAATATATAGAAGACTTGTTAGTTGCAGAAATTAAAGGCCATGTGGGATGCACAACCCCGTGGAATGTGGGGTTAAGCGTTTGGGTTCACAGACACCCTTGTTCTAACGTTTGGATTGAAGGGGAGAAAGTGCCCAAGTTATGAGAGAAGCAAACCACATGACAGGCCAGATGCTTGCTTGTGCCCTTTCCTTTGTTCTGGAGAGTTTTGGTGGGTTTTTGTTTTTTTTTTTTTTTCAAGTTGCAGTAGTGTGTTTACCTGATGTCTGTTGATTTTTTGTTCTTTAGTATTTTTATTTTTTCCCCTCCTCCTTATATTTCAATTATGATGAATGTTAACTGAGAAACAAATCTTATTGTTTGCAGAGCTAAAAGCAGAAGCCAGTATCATGGACCAGCTGAGTAGCTCTGACAGTTCATCTGAATCTAAAAGTTCTTCGTCCTCTTCATCAAGTAGTGAAAATGGTTCTAGTGATTCTGAAGATGAGGAAATGAAGCCCTCTCTTCCTATGTCGATGCCGTATTTGCAGCCTCAGCCTACTGTGTCTGCCATACCACAACAGGCTGTTCCTGACAAAGATGCCAGTCATAACAGATCCCAAGAGAGCAGTGGTCATATGATGAATACACTACGTAAGTACAAAGGCTGTTCTTTTCTTAGTGCGCAATTTCAGACATCGAGATTCTGGAAGGAAACCATATTTTCTTTAAGTATGTCTCTGTTATAATTAAAACTGTGGGAAGTGATGCTAGGGTTTGATTGTTCAGTAGCGGGCTGAATTAGACACTGGGCTAGAAGGTTCATGGTCCCCAGAGATATTAAATTAAAGCTGATGCAGTTGAAAATATTTCCTAAGCTCTTCTGGCTTTCTCCCAGTTCTATACAGTAGAACTGGAGAATAGTAATTTTGTATTGAAAATACTTGAACTAAGAGGGCACTCCCAAAACATATGTTTATAATTTCTTGAGTAGAACTATGGGAAAGATACTATGGTTACAGAAGAAATGGTGTATTCCTAGATATGTCAGTTGCTATTATTCATGGCATGCTGGACAGCATGGTAAAACTATCCTTTGCATGTAAGGATGGAGGCAATTTGTTTCCATGTGATACTATCGTATTCCACTCATTCAGGCAAGTAAAGATTTAATTTTAAGAGTAGCTCTGATGTTCACAAGTGGTTGCTGTGCAGCCTGGAATTGAATACTCGGCTTAGTCCAGAAAGGAGAGTTTAGAAAACTTTCGCATAAAAAAA
Organism: Grallaria varia; assembly: GCA_013396735.1. NCBI lineage: Eukaryota > Metazoa > Chordata > Aves > Passeriformes > Formicariidae > Grallaria > Grallaria varia. Next base: position 1,448,530 of record VWZG01009713.1, read on the forward strand.
AAAATCCCACTAGATAGGGAATCTGAAGTTTACTACCTAAATAACAGGACTACTCTGACATAGAAGTGAGTATTCAGCTATGGTGACTCTTCCGGTATGATTATGTTTTTAATTATGTGCATAGCTGCTGGCTCTTGGTTTGTAAAGATTCCCATCAAGGCTGGTTTGCAGCCTAAGACCTTTAAGACTTACAATTTATATGTAAACTTGTTATACTGAAATTTTAGACTCTGGCAGATCTTCTTTTATTTCGGCCTGTAATGGATAACATGAACAGGGTGGGGTTTTTTCTTTTTTTTTCTTTTTTTTTTCAGCTAGTATTTAAATACTGAAATAACCTGCACATATATTTAATTATGTGTTGCATGAACAGATAAGATCAGACTGAAAAGTCCTGTGACTTCATGTGCAAAGGACTAAATGCTGCTTTCATTTTGCTGTCACTGTGGAGAACAATGTCTTCATCTTTACAACATGCACAACTTTAGAGTGCCATTTATTTCAACCTTTATTCACAAATGCAATTTCCAATCCTCCATGCTTTAAATAAAAGTGTTATGAAAATGAGATTAAGCTCTATCCTCAGTGACAGAATCCCAGCTTGCAAAGCTTCCAGTGAGAAAAATACATTTACAAGTACAGGTTGCCAAGTCCTCCAGTTCCAGCAGTCACAGGGAGAAAATGCTGCTTAAAACATGACAACATCAAAACTGTTTACAGGGGAAGTTGGTGGCTTGGTGGTGCTTGAGAACCATGTTGACAGGTAGAACCTCTGCCTGTAGCCTCAGGTCTCTGAGCTCACCCACCTCTTGAGCTTAATACCATTTACTTCTGTTATGGCTACAGATCTTATACTGCTTAAAACGATTCCATCCCCAGCTTTCAGTGCAGTTAGCACTTACAGGACACTTCATCTAGGTAAAGATCAAAATTATAACTTTCAGGAAGAATGCTTTTCTCTAGCTCTCTTGCTGAGGAATTTGGGAGCAGAGTGAAACCTGGAGAAACTAAATTGATAGCACATTGTTTGAGTGGCAAGAGTTCCCAGCTGGGGTTCTGTGCAGTCATTTCTTCCATCTCAAATAATGTTTTGCAAAAATAAAATATTGAATGAACAAATGTCAGCATAAGCTGTTTGCTTGTCTCATCTTGTTTTAATGTTTGCCTGCTTATGTCTGTGACTAGTCTTGTGCACCTCTGTAGAATCGGGGCCATACTGGGTAATTAGTGACGTTTTTCTTTGATTTGCTGTGCACAGGCAGAAGGCTGGGGGGGGAAGAGAGAGCAGAGTTTCGTCTTGCATGTAGTCATTATACAGCTGAGGTTTTGTGGAACTCAGAAAACGGAGGAGGTGCTGTCAAGAGCATGGTAACAAAATACTTCTGTCAGATACACATGTCTCTCTACCTCTTCAGGAATCAGGGGATCAACACTGCCCATCACACCCAAAATACTGCTTCTTCCCCCTTCTACCTTCAGAATCTGATTATATAGGCTCACAACTTGCCTTATAACAAAGTTTGTAAATGGTGGCACTAATGAATCTGTTCTTCCTGAATATTTGATTATATGTTGGTTTATGTCTACTTTTTGTTTAAACAAGCATTAAGTTAAACAAAGTAACTTTCCAAAGAAAACCCAGCATAGATGGGCTATTCTGGGGCCTTGTGTTATGTACATAGTATTCAGCACAACTTCACTTCTTTTAATACTTGGTACTGGTACAAACATCTAGTCAAGAAATAATTTTCCTGTATATTAGTTTGATGTTCATGTGACCAGTAAGATTTGTGAAACGTGGATCACTCCTATGAGTTTCCCTGTCCCCTATAACGAGCAAGAATTCAGTTAAATATATTATGTTCTCTGATTTAAAAGCATAGGAAATACTGTAATTTGCAGTGCAATCTATTTCCCCGATTAATATTGCTAATAAGCAACTGGCACCTTCAGAACTGAATTCAACAGTTTTCCCCCACTTCACTGCTGCCTCATAAGTACAATGGAGTCTGCGTGCTTCTTCAGAGTCCTCATTAAATGAGCTTTCTATCCTTGCACCAAATCCATCTGAAAGCTGCCAGGTCTAGACTGTTATTTTGCCACCTCTCTGAAGGTGCTTTTTGGAGGTAGGGTTATGAAAATGGGGCAGAAAGTTTATCCTGAAGTAAATCCTAACATATTATTTCTGCCTCTGGAACTTGGAGTTCTTGCTTTCCCATCTGCTGGTTTTCACAAGCATTGGTATTTTTGGCTGGTGTTACAGGGTTTGTGTAATTTCTATTAACTATGTTGAAATAACTTTTGAAGGCTGCAGAAACACTATTTGGAAGGTTATCTTCTTGCTCACACTCCCTGTCCTCTCCCAAAGTAGGTAGTGCATAACAGGGCTGGGATTTCTAAGAATACACTGTACTTCTCCACTGAGTAATAAATACGTGAGTTTAATTAACCAATATAATTCTCTGTCTTGAAATGTTATTTTTTAGGATATTATATTGTTCCAAATAATTATTGGCAAATAATATGATTTTGTTCTTTCTAAGTTGCTTTTTAAAATTTATCTTAAAATAATATGGCTGTCGATTTTGTCTGTATAGGGTTGGAAACAAAAAAAATGTCTACAGCATTACTTTAAAGATTGCTGGAAACAACCATCTTCACTATTCTTTTCTTATATAAAGTGTTTTTGTTTTGTTGCAGAGAAACATGTACCACTTTCTAAGCTTTAGTGATGACACAGTGGAAAACAAAAGAAAGCTAAATGCAGCCATGTTAAAGACTCCAGTGTTCTGGCAGAAATTATATGGCTGAAACAAAAGATCCAATCTCAGTGTCTTGTGGGGTTTACCCCCTTGAGGTTACTTTTTCACCCATCTGCAAAAGGGATCTGTGAAGGGTGCTGCAGCTGAGGAAAGGGCGTGTGAAAATAGTGTGCTGACTCAGTTTTCTCAGTTTTAGTGATTTTTCTTGCTTTTTAGGCCATTTCTGCACAACCTGAGATGAATTCCTTTTTTTTTTTTTTCTTCTTTTATTTTTTTTCCTTCTTCTTTTGTAATGGTTGTTTGGCAAGGGAGGTGTGAGTAAAAGCATACGAGTTGGAACAGACTCCGAAACGTGTGGGAAGTTGCTAGATACAATGTAGATTGTGTATAGCATGCTGCTGTATTTTTTGTTAGCTATCTGTCATCCTGGGAAGATTCCCTTCCTTCCACCCCCTAAGCTTATGGACGTCCATGGCAAGCACAACGTAGTCCTTCTTTTTACTTCCTCGTTTTGAAAAATACATATATATAGCCACCAAATTAAAGTGCTGTGTAAAATTTCTTTTGATGTTCTGTTTGTTCGCTTGTTCCAAAACCAGTTTGAAATAGTAGGTCACTGATACATCTTTAAATGGTATGTCAAAGAGCTGCTCTTCTTGATTGAGACACCACTCTGTTTTCAAGCACAGCCGAGTAGCATTCAGATGTGTTTCAAAAAAATCCAACAACTTGTTTTTCACAAAACTGCATTCACCAGCAGTTTTCCCACTTACAAAGCATGGAAATGTGGGTGGCAGAGATAGCTAGGTGTTGTCTTTTGTAATCTGGTGATATTAAATAAGTGCACTTGTGCAAATAAGCTAATGGCTTCCTTGCCGAGACTTTAAAATTCTAGAAAAGGGATCTCTCTAAAATTCTGTCACTGGACAGTTTGGTTCTACACCTGTTTATTCTCTTATCATGGAATAGTTTGGGGTTAGAAAGAACCTTTAAAGACAATCTAGTCCAGTCTCCCTGACCTGTTCAGTACTAGCTTTTGCAAGCCTGTTTAATTGGGAAAGGGAGTATCTTGAAAGAAGAACATTATTTCCTTGAAAATGACTAATATGATGACTCTCTCTTCTAGGAAATGACTTGCAGCTGAGTGAATCTGGAAGCGATAGTGATGACTGAACAACTTTTTGGCCTTAAGTGTATCACCTTTTTTTGCTAAATATGTCTTAGCATCTGTTTTGCACTAAGATTAGATTACCAGAGACTGGAATGAATGTCCTCAATTTTGATAATAGACATCCTAATTTTCTACTGATACATCATGTCTATAGTAGAGCAGCATTGATATCTTGTCAGTGCTATGGTTATGTGTTTATCTTTCAAATTACTGTATTTACAGTAAAATTGTGTATGATCTGATTTTGATTATTTTTGCCTCAGCCACCTGTTTTACTTGAAACTGATTTGTAACAGCTAGTTACTTTATATAAATAGCTATGAAATGGAGAAATTTCTGATATTTATGGAGGCAAGTTTCCTTCCTATAATTTAAATGCTGATCTGACAACTTTGACTTGGAGGGAGTGAAAGGGAGAACAACTAAATGAGGATTGCTGTGTCAGCTACACTTTTTGTTCAGCTCACAGTTCATACCTTTAAGGAAACTGCTGAATAATGTGGTCCACTAGTGCAGTTACAGTTTACAATTGTTCAACACATTGCTGAATTCTTAATTTCATTGTATTATGGGACTTTATATTTCTGAGCCTCAAGATTCCTAAGGGAACTTGTCTATTCTCTGCCTTTTTTATGTAACTTGAATAGGCTGGTCTTTTTACAACCTTTTTGTATCTAAATTTAGGTAACTGCAGAGACAGCAATGAATTTCCTTCATTTGATTCTGTAATGGAAATCAGAAAATTTCTTTGTAGAAGTATAAAAGTAATTTAATAAAGCAAATATTTATCATTTTCATGTGTCAGATTCTGTTTTTACTGGTTAAGAACTTCACTTTCTACCTAAAGTAGTCATGCCAGGGAAGAGGTCAGGCAAGGAAATAATGCAGTGAAATGGTACCTAACACAGACTCCCCACCCTGTGTGCAAGACTCAAGTGTTCATTGCTTTTGCTACACTGAGATGAGCTTAGTAAGAGCTCGCCAAAAGTTTATGGTGTTGCAAATGTATTGATGGATGCTTGTTACAGATTACATCCACGAAAGTGATACTGTATTAGACAAGAAAAGGTCTTATTTTTTTCCTCATTTGAGATTATACTTCAAGACGTGAAGAACTGTGGGTCAGACTCCAAATTTCATCCTGTAATTTACTACTGAAGAGTTTTGTAACTAACAGTAGCAAATGTCTGCAGGGTGAGTTCTGAAGAGATAAATCTGTTCAGTCTTGCACAGAAGTCTCCTTTGCTGGATTGCAGTGATTGGGTCAGCTCTGTGTCTAAACTGAGATGATTGAATACCATATGTAAGCCTGAATGTGCAGACATGACAAAAATGCACACTCAGGAAATGTATACAATAGATGGTACTAGACTGGCTTATTCTCTGCACTGTGCTCTGAGTATCAGTCCTGTGAAATATGGGAAATTAAATGAAATATGGGAAATGCTGATTTTCAGTGCTTCCATCCCTTATGCTGTGTACCCCAGACTGTGGTGCTGGTCCATGCTCTGCATCGGGTCACAGCTTGCTAATCTTCCAGTTTCCTAGGGTTGGTATCATAAGAAGCAAAACATTCTTGTGTTTATACTCAAAGGGAAAAGCTCAAGTTAATAGCCATGGGTAAACAGGTCTTTGAGGAGAAAAGGGCTAATGCACAACCTCAAGGAAGGGTGTTGTGTAATAACCCCTGTAAGACACTTCAAAGTCTCAAGGGGAAGGGTCTTGAGTTCTCTGATGGATCATAACTATTGGTGTGGGAACTCTAGCAGAGTACCTGGTTCTTGGCATACGGTGCTGATGAAGTCATGGGAGGAGCCAGGATGTTGCAGGTAACCTTAGCTGAAAAGTCGTCTTTTTTCCTTATCCCTGACCCCAGTGGTTCACTTCCATCAAAGCCTTCCCTTCGGCTAGTGCTAAATTCTAACTCCAGCCAGAATGCTGCTCTTTTTTTTCTGAATAACTGTTCAGGGTGTATGGGAGTGAGCAGATGTGTGGAATGATGACCAGGCCAGGGTCTAAACCATGCGGAGTGTGTACACACATGGATTATAATCACTCCTTTAGCAATAAAACTGCTGAGTGCTATCTACCTGTACCTGTATACAACTGCACTCACATGTATACAGCTGCTTAAATATAGCTCTGGGAGTAAATCAGATTTCCAAGTTCCTGGGTCTCAGGACTGTAACTAAGCCTATGCTATCTTTAGAATTTGATCTTTCAGTTGAAAGCTTTCTAGGATGGGAAGAGTGTTGTTTAAGCTTTTGCATAGTGTTTAGTATAGAGGGGTCAGTGGCCAGTCAGGTCCTACCCAACTATAAATAGTTGTGTGATCTAGATGGACATATTTTGTCAAATGCAGAGTTTTGATAATTCAGGAAAAATTCCCTTTTAATAACACAACAGGAGATAAGATTCTGTAACAGGGTTTTGGGGGACATAAGGGGGAAAAGAGAACATATAAATGCATGAACAAAAGAAGCTCTGCGTGCCATTTCCAGCCCAAATATATGTGACCTCTCAGGTTGCATCCTCATACCTGTTGAATGTTGGCAAGTGAGCTAAAGAACTTGGTTGGGTCTCTTGTCATAGGGGTTGGCCAGGGTCTCATTTGTGACTTGCTGGGGGCATTTCCTCCCCTAAGGCTTGGGTTGTGTGCCCTGAGCAGCACCAAGCCCCGCTATTTCCTACTGCAGGTTGTTCCCAAATAGCAGGAGTGAAAAGGGGGTTGCATTGAGATTTAAAAGGAATTTTCTCCTTTGGACCCTGATTTGAAAATTCTGTTCTCTCTTATAAACAGTTTTATTCATGTGGTATCAATTTAACTAGAAAGTAATAAAATCAGAAACTGCTGTAAGTTCCATGCTCACTCTTCTTACCTCTAAATACCTCTTCCAAAATAATTTGAAATGTATCTGCCTCTATCTTGTTGCTTTCAGTTATTTTGTCCTTACATCTAGAGATTTAAAGCGTGTGTGTGTATATCTCTAAGCAGCAGATACCTTTGAGGAATATTTTTTATTGTGACATTATATATTTTACTGTGACATAATTAAGCTATTGTGTATATTTTGGATATGTGGAACAGCTGCTTATCACTTACATTGATAAATCAAAAATACCTTTCAAATGCAGCTGGAAACTTCAGAATATTTTAGTTTTCTGACTCCTGCAGTACTAAGGGCCACTGCAGCCACAGCTCACCGGAGCCCTTCTCTCTTCATGGCACCTGGTACCTGCACAATTTGTTTGGTAATGATTTCTTCACAGCTGTAAGTATTCAACCCCCGTTAAGTCCTGAAATGGTGATTATCTGTGCTTACCAACTGGACCTACCCTTCCTGGCAACTTCCAGTTTTTGTAAGAACTCTGTCTTACTCTTATTTTTTGTGAACCCTGTCCTGGGGTATGTGAAGAGACTGAGGTAATCTCTTCAGGGCAGCCCTGGCACCACTGTATTCCATAACTAACGCTGGGATTGCTATTTTCTTGGAGTTTTCTGTCTGTCTGCAATTCCCTCTTGAGCTCCAATGCTGTAACGTGTGTTTAGGAAGATCAAACTCAATATAATGTCCAGGTAAGTAATATTATTATTTCCCATGTAATCACTCAAAATTATTTTGATGCCTAGGCATGGATTACTGAAAACAGCTGCTCATCAAAATCATGATATCAGCATCAGCTGGAGCACAGCTCATTGTGGAGTTTGTTGTCAAGGCACCTGACATGATCAGCATCATTGCATGGACTTTGTTTTTAATTTTGGAGGAAGGCAGGAGATAACCACTTTTCAGATTAAAGTACTTTAAGTAATTTCTGTGCTAACAGATAGTGAATCACCTTGAGAACAGAGCCATGGTATTTCTAAGAAGAATTATTTGTTGGGTCTTTCTTAACTGGTTTCTGGGGAACCAAATATGAACAGATCATTTCAGATAATAGTTTGATTTGGTATTCAAGATTTTGGTCAAAAAAAAAATTGTACAAATTCTGGCCAACACTTTATTTTCTTTAGAACTTCTACAGGAAGGTTTCTGAGCACAGCCAAACAGATTGTTGAATCCTCCTTAAATAGAAGATACGAAGATGCCTAAGCAGGACAGAAATTAAGAAGCTCAGGGGAAGAAAGAAAAGATAACTTGGTTCATGATGGTTTCAAGGCTGAATGCCTGCAGTACATGTGAATTCCTCCTCTCACCTCTGTTTGAGGTCAGCCAGCTAACCGTGTAAGGTGCTGAGGACAGTCTTAAGTAGATACAGAATTCAGGCCAGCTTTTTGAGGACATGTAAAAAGAAGAATGATGAAAAAGAGTTTTGATTATTGTTAAAATATATATTCCTGCTGCTTTGAGGAAGGTGGGGGAAATGCGATAAGAAGGTGAAGGTGTACTGAAACGAGGAGGAAAAAAAGTGTGAAATGATAATTTCTTTCACAGTTTATATCTCAGACAGGATAGGAGTAGTCATCAACACCCGAGGAGGATAGAAAGACCTGCATGCGTCAGCTATTACTCTGCGCAGTTCAATGAAACTTCAGCAACAGCTTCTGCTGGTTGTTAACTGGTTAGCAGTAGTACCCCAAGGCAGCAGCTCCTTGCTTACCAGCTATATGCACAGGAGTGGGCTGAAATAGTGGAAATCTCTAAAAAATCTCTTATTGTGGGGTTTATTTCCCCGCTTGCAGACTCTCATGCTGGAGAAAAGCTCCTGAAGAGCAGACTCAGAGCTTAAGATTTGTGTCAGCAGGGAGAACTACTCAGCTCTTAAGCAGAGATACCAACTGCATACAGGGTTTTTGTAAAACCAATCCACATCTGCTGGGAACAGCGAGGGCTCGGGCTCCAGTTGTTCCTGCAGTTTTCTGAATCCATAGAAGAAATGAGTGTGTTCTCAGCTTTTTCCTTCTCTGAAAAGCAAATCCCTCTGCTGTGGTGAGGAAGGAATGGAGGTTAGAGGCAAAGATGAAGGAGCCTTTCATTCAACAGAGAAGGCTTTGTTGATGTACAACACATGCCTGGTGAGTTAGCTGCTGAGACCTCTCTTGACTTGCTTTGAACAGGGGCCCTTGTTACAGAACCTGTTCTCCATCTCTCATCTCCCATATGCTGTGCAGCTTGGCTTGTTCTCATAACTGCTTACGCATGACAGAGGATTATTTGCTCCTTCTAAGAGATGAGGCCTTCTTCATGCTGTTATTTAAAGTTTAAAGAAAAGTGGAGTGTCTTAAAAAGGTAATTAAAGAAGACCCAACAGCAACCCAAACTCTTCTTTAATATCTTTAGTTTCACTTCCACATGCTGTGCGTCTTGTTCAACCAGTTTCAATGCTCTTGCAAAACAGTTGCACAATGACTTCCTTTTAGAAACCAGCAGTATTAAACTTGAGCTCACCTAATTGGATGTACCTTTTCTAAGATCCTCAATGTACTGAGCTTCCAATAAACTCTGCAACCCCTGCTTTCTCCTGTGCCTTTTCATTGCCATGACTTTTGCAATAAATACTCAGGGACATCCTCATATGCAGCTCCCAGACACATGGGAACTTGTTGCAGCCTGAAATACTAACTCATCCCTTAACCAATTTCCTTTTTACACGTTGACAATTTATGAAAAGATCTATTCTTTCACCAGAGTTTTGATCCAAGTGTTTACAGCAGTATTAAAAAATCCCCCACTACTATGTGTTCCTAAAAGCTAAGGCTGTTTTAAAGGCCAGTGTCTGACTGAAATTCCCCCTTCGAATAAAAACATGTTTGTGCCAGTTTCTGATTTTTCTGGAATAATGACAGCACAACAGAGGCAGCACAAGGTAAAGAGCTCATCTGAGCATCAGGGTCAGACAAACTATTTTGGAATTATTTGTCCTTCAGCAACTCCACTGGAAATGTTTATGTGCTTTAAGATCCTCTCCCACCACAGTGTGGAATAACTTCCACTCCCATGCTGCACCAAGACCTGTGAAAGTTACCAGTGGAAATATTATGCTAACATTTCATAAATGCTTTTATTTAATAAACTTAGGTCATTAAAAATGTTTGCCAAAAGTGACCTGAATGTATGTGGGGAAAACTCGATGCAGATTAGCAGCTACACTTGTGTTGTCCCCTTACTTGAGCTCCTTTTCCCCTTACAAGTGAGACTTTGCCTTGTAACCTTCACCAGGACATGGTGTTTGTCAAGGACACTGATGATCAGTGGCTGTGGCTGTGTTTGACTGAGGATGCAAGACCGTTAAGCTATTTAAGAAGTTTTTGTCACAATGACTACATTTTAGAAAGTACCACCTGGAAGAAGCGAACTGAGATTAATGGGGACTTTTTATCCCCATTAATTTGTAAAACAAAATTACTACTAAAAGCTTAGAACCCATCCCTGTCTTTGTACTTCTCATTTGACTCCCTTCTGGTCATGAAACAACAGCTACTCACAGGTGAATAACTGAGGGCCCCGAGAGAGAAACTTGTTAAAATTTTAATAATGTCTCGGCTATATTTATAATTCTGCAGAGATGAGTTGAGTTGAGCGAGCCAAAGAATCTGCCGTGTTACATCAGAGCCTTTGATCCAAATGACCTCCATTGTGAAAACTGTAAGTGCTTATGCTGCACAAATCCCCCTAAACCTAAGGAAAATATGTGTGAGATTGTCTGTGCTGTACTGGAGAACGACTGCTGTCAGGTAGCTTCAGCTGCTGTTAATTGGGAACAGCTCTTTGATGGGAGGCTGGCAAACCGCCAGTGTCCATGGGCTGTGGCGAAGGCACTGGTGGATTGATCTGATGCTTTCTGGGACCTTGACAGCAACACCCAGGCAGGTGCATTTGTTGCTGGAAGTGCAGACGCTGCAAACTGCTCCCTGCTGCGTGGTAGCTGTGAGCCTCCTGGGTCTTATCAGCAGCACATACCACACAGAGACCTCCTGCCTGTTTGAGATGCTCAGCTGTGAGAGGCTGCCTCACAGCTGTGTTTTCTTCACCTTGTGCTTCTTTGACAAGGAGGAGGGGCTGTACAAATGGTAAATTTATTTTCTAAGCTAAAGGAAAACTGTAATTTCAACCTTGCTTGCCTTGGCACTTCTTGCACCTTTCTAGTTTACAGGAATACTGGCAGGGTGCTCATCAGGGAGGAAAATATTTTGGTCATCCCACAATAAGGCGAGGTGACTATTCCAGGTAGTGCCGTGGCTCAGCAGACAGGCTCTTCACTTCTGGACTCTGCTCAGGTGACAAAGCCACATAATTTAACACCCAGCCAGCTTGCTGTGCCACTAAAGCACTCCCAGACTGCCACAAACACTGGTCCAGTGAAATCGGGCCACTTGGCCTCACAAATTTCTTTTCCTCCATGCTAGCATGAGCTTCCCTCCTCTCTTCATGTACCTACTCGATATCGTTCCAGCTGATGCAAGACTATTTTACATCACAGCTGTGTCTCTTCTGACAAAGGAATGAGTCTCACTCTTCCTAAAAAGGTGCCAGTTTCAAAGCATAAAGAACTTCTCAGATGGGAGGCAAGCCTTGGGAGCCACACCAGGTAGCCCTTTCCCCTCTGCGTCTGAGTTAGTCACGCACTGAAGCTCACAGTCCTGTCAGGACAATAACTCACCCAGCTCCATGGTCTTCCACTCTCCAGGACTACTGTCCATGAGGAAAGAAAACTCATAAAGTGCAAATGTTTGAGTCACAAACAATGGGTGGGTGAGTAAGATTAGGCAAAGCTGTGCTGACTAACCCACCACAGCAACAGGCAAGTATTGCTCCCAATTTGCCCTGGAAAAAATTCATCCGGCTGTGCTGAAGCTCAAGGTGTTGCTAGTGCAGAAATATCTCAACTCTGATCCTGGGCCACCCTGCCAAAATAGTATCCCAGGTCTGGGTTTGTCTGGATTTACACAGAGACATAACAAAATCAATGATAAAAAACAAACCAGGGATATATCATTGCTGCTGTTGTATCTGACAAAGGAGTGTCAAATCCTTTCAGGCAGAAACAATTTATGTGTGACCCAAAATGACTCATTAGGAACTGTTTCAAACAATCAGTGTCTTTGTATTGAAAAAGCTCATCCTGATGAATTTGGCAAGGACACAATTTCAGATTACTTTATAGTCTGCTTTGTAAAGCTGTTTGCAGGGTTAATGACAGTTTAGTATTAATTGTGTATCTCTGGCAATTTGCAGAGAGACATTTGTCTGACTAGAATCTTGTTCCTGCTTTTAGCATTTCTAGTTCTCGAACAACAAAACAACTGGAAATTAGAACACTGCTTTTCTCAAATTACTTTATCTGGGCTTTCAGGGTATGATACAATTAAGTATTTAATTGTGAGGCCTTGCATGGACAGCATAAAATTTATGCATCCCCAGGCATAGTGCAGCCTCCCCCACACTAGAGTGTGTTTGCTGTTTGCTAGCGACCTGCAGTGCCAAAATAACTCTTTGGAGAGGCAGGCTTAAAGCCGGCTGACAGTGGGATGGGTGGAAATGAGATGGTCAGGGAGCCTTTAGCAGTAAAGCAGCTTACCTGTTCAGTCACGCTGACAAACAGATGCAGAAATACAAAAGTGTGGCTTCTTATCACAAGCAACATGTGTCAGTGGGGTCTGAGACCTGCCTGCTTTGAATTTCCAGGAATTAGCTGGTAATGCATTAGCTGTGTTAAGACAAAACCCCATGTCTGCAAGGCCTGCTGTTAACTCTCCTTTGTGTGTGCATGTGTGTTCTGAGATATAGACAGCTCTGAAGAAAGAGCATTTGGTGCTGTGGATTCTGGTCTCAGCTTAAACGAGATAAAGACAACTGTTACGCAGCAATTGTTCAGTGAAAGGCACTTGTTCAGTGCAAGGGAGAAATGGTTGATAAATTTAATATTTTATTCAAAATTGGCCTTAAATGCCTTAGAGTAATAAAATGGATTTTAAATTCTGATCATTATTTAAATTACTTGTAAAATTCCAACTGACTTCCATCTGACTAAAATGACAGGTTGAATTTACAAATATCCAAGAGGCATTCTTCAAGGCATGGAAAAGTAATTTCCAAGAAGAATAAATAAATGCACAATGACATCCACAGTCCCTGTTCTCAGCCTATTTCAAATGACTGATGTTGTTTGGTTGTTCCTTCACTTCACTCATCTAATGATTACCAGCAGGACAATTCATCCCTATGCACTAGCACAGCTGGGCTGTTGATGGGAAGACATCAAAGGCTCTGGGAGCATCTCCTCTTCCTGGAGGTTTTGGTCCATGGACGTGGGCTGAGTTAGAACTGCTCCCCAGCAAAGAGGAAATTTAAATTGAAGTCAGATTTTTTTTTTTTAACTGCAATTAAAAGACACCCCAATTGGTAAAAGCACTTGTATTTCATGTGCTTGCAGGTTTCCAAAAACCTAAACCTGGCATCCCAAATAGTTCAACCTATTTGACCAGACTGGCCCCAGCTCTAGTTTGTACCCTCTCTGAGCAAGCCCTTGTTTAGGTTTTGGTTCCTCCAGATACACACAGTTTTCCAGGAGCTTTTCTTTCCCCAAAGACCTATATTTGGATACTGAGAAGTGTATATACAAATTTCCTCAGAACTGGTGTTTCACCACACAGCACTGGGGGATTTGTGCATGAGACAGGAGACAGTCTTGTGTTTGGGAAAAGTTTGGTTCCCTGGACTTGTGGTTTGCAAGGAAATCTGAAGCAATTTGGTTTGGAGCCTCTTCCCACAATGTTCTTAAATCTGTTATTTTTCCATGCTTAATGCTTTTCTTGTGCAACCACAGTTTGCCAAAGTTGCAGAGCACTTTTATCACAACCTCAGACTGAGTGTGAAGACAGTCTCTGAGGCTTTAGATGGGAACCAGCCCCATGAGAGCTGGTGTTGGTATCAATTAATACTCACAGAGATCAGAGCTCTTCCATGAAAGAGTCCAGAGCAGGACCTTTTACTAATGGATTTGTTAACGATTTCCTGGGTTCCACCAGATCCTCTAACCACAACACTGAGAATTGGGCACCTAGAAGAGGATTGCTAGCAGGGACAGAAAAAAAGAAAGACAAATAGAGTGGAGCTTTTTGAAACATGTTTTCCCCAAGGGAACTCTGACAACAGTTGTACAAACACTCAGATGGCAGCTGCATGTGGCCTGTATCCAGTGGGCTCGGTTCCCTGCCAGGTCACACACAGCCATGACCATAAGCTTTGCTACCCTGATTCTCCCGAACTCCTATGCAAGGACTTTCCCCTGCCTTGTTCCTCTGGTGGGGATGACGTGCCTTGGCAACCAGGGCCGGGTGCCAGACTCAGGAGTTGCCTGAAGTTTTGTTGTATTTGAAGAATGTGGTGTTTGGGATCTCTGACTCCCTTTTTAGAAGCACTCTTGATTGTTTCAGTTCATCTTGTGATGTTGTTTGTCACTGCTGAGAAATCAGGTTTTGCTGTTGATTTATATGTGTGCATTTACCTATGGGTGAGATGAGAGTAACTCCTGAAGGGAACTGCTTCCTTCCTCAGTTCCAGCAGAGACTGCCACGTGTCCAAGAATCACCTTCCCAACAGCATCCCTGAAAGAAAAAATGTTTCCAAAACAACAGTCACGTAAAAAAACCCCAACTTTAGCCTGGAGAATAGGAGGCTCGGGAGGGACCTTATCACTGCTTAAAACATGACCTGAAGGGAGGTTGTGGTGAGGTGAGGGTTGGTCTGTCCTCCGAATGACAGGACTAGAGGAAATGGCCTCAGGTTGCAGTAGGTGATGTTTAGATGGGATGCTGGGGAAAATTTCTTCACTGAGAGAGGGGTCAGGCATTGGAAAAGGCTGATCAAGCATTGGAAAAGGCTGCCCGGGAAAGTGGTGGAATCACCATCCCTGCAAAGTGTTTAGAAGACATGTGGATGTGGCATTTTGGGACATGATTTAATGAATACGGCTGTGCTGGGTTAACAATTGCACTTAATGACCTCGAGAACGTCACTAAGAATCTAATTCTGTGATTGAACGCTGCATTTTTGTTGCACGTAAGCGGAAAATTCCCCCCGCGATCCCTGAGGTGTGTCGCAAGCACCTAGTCCCCCCACCACGCCAAACCCTCCCCGACGGAATTCCTGCCGCGGCCCGGCAGCGCCGGGCAGGTCCCGCAGCTGTTCCGCACACCCTGGGACACGAGGGGAGCAGCAGGAGAGGGCGATGCTGCTCAGAGCACAAACAAACAGCTCCAGGCGCCCGCTGGGGCCCTGCGCCGGGGCGCTTGTTCTGCGGCAGCGAACGCCCGGCTGCCCCCGGCTCTGTGCGCGCTGCAGGCGGCCCTTCCCACACCTGGCGCTTCCCTCCTGCGGCCACCCCGTGGCGCGGCAGCCCCGGGGTAGCCGTTCCCATTCCCGTTCCCATTCTCATTCCCGTTCCCAGCGCGGGTGCTACCCCGTGTCCCGGCCATGGCCGAGGGGCCGGCGCCATCTCCTGGGCACCGCCTCGGGACTGAGGGAACACCTCACTGGGGCTGAGGGAACACCTCACTGGGGCTGAGGGAACACCGCACTGGGACTGAGNCGATGGGGGAACACCGCACTGGGATTGAGGGAACACCGCCCCGGCGATGGGGGAACACCGCACTGGGATTGAGGGAACACCGCCCCGGCGATGGGGGAACACCGCACTGGGATTGAGGGAACACCATACTGGGATTGAGGGAACACCGTACTGGGACTGAGGGAACACCGCCCCGGGATTGAGGGAACACCTCACTGGGATTGAGGGAATACCTCACTGGGACTGAGGTAACACCGCACTGGGACTGAGGGAACACCGCACTGGGATTGAGGGAACACCGCNCTGAGGGAACACCTCACTGGGACTGAGGGAACACCTCACTGGGACTGAGGGAACACCGCACTGGGATTGAGGGAACACCATACTGGGATTGAGGGAACACCGCCCCGGGATTGAGGGAACACCTCACTGGGACTGAGGGAACACCATACTGGGATTGAGGGAACACCGTACTGGGACTGAGGGAACACCGCCCCGGGATTGAGGGAACACCGCCCCGGCGATGGGGGAACACCGCACTGGGATTGAGGGAACACCGGCCCGGGCCTGCGGGGGGTCATTCCAGCCCGGTCGGTGGAACACGGGGCTCGGGAGCAGCCGAGGGGACGCCGCCGCTCCCTCAGCCCGGCGAGGAGAGGCGGCACCCCGGGAAGCCCTCAGCGTGCCACGCGTCGGCTTTTATCCCTTCCAGTGGGTGTTCCTCAAACAGGGGCAGATGTGTTTGCATGGCCTCAGGTGCTCTGCAGCCCCCGAGGGATGCGCTGCGAGGTGAGTGCCGAGTGTGGTGAGGCCTCGCACCGGGCACGGTGTGGCTGTGGCCTTGGGACTCCGTGGGCTTGTCCAGCAGAATGCTGCTCACGAGAAAACAGGAGAGAACACATACCGATCCTGTTTGTGTCAGGAAGCCACAGAGGAGGGTGGTTTCCCTGGGCGAAGGTGGTGGGACGCTGCTATGCTGGTGCACGGAGGGCCAGGCAGGCACCTGGACACTGCCGGGAGCAGCAGTGCTGCACTGAGCCTGCTACCCATTCGGGCAGGGCAGAGCTTGGCGCTGCTGGGCCCGAGCCTGTCTATGCAGGCGTGCCCAGAGTCTCGGGAGGTGTTCAACAGAGATCCTACTTGCACTTAAGAATCTCCCAGATTCAGTGCTGCCCAAGGAGGGCAGTCATTGCAAAGCGTTGACTGATGGTGGGATTCTGGGGAGCAGGATTTAGCAACCTCATGGAGATTTCCCATGAGAGATTCTCATGCTGAGATTTCACAGAACTGTATGTGTTAGAAAGAGGCAAGGTGCACTGCATCCTTGTTCCCTCAGTTCATGCAGTGTATACCACCATGAAGATCTAAACAAGTCTTCCTTTGCAGTACCTTACGCAGCTTTTTTCTTTCTTGAGCATTACAATGCAGCAGTTCTTATCCTATCAATCTTACTTTAATGCATTCCTTATTAAAATGCTGTACTTTTTCCTGAATAAAATATTTTTAGTTAGCCAGTCTTTTCTGTAACCCTGAATTGTCATATCACAGGAAGATGTGTATCAGATTAGGAGTCGAAGTGGAATCTAGAATAGGATTCTGGCATCTGAAGGTTATTTGTCATATGGAGATTCACACCGTATCAGCCTTTTCATACATGGCTACAAGGGAAACATCTGCAGGACTCAGCAGCTGATAAAGAATAACCTGCCCTGCTACTAACAGAAAGAAGACTGTATTCTATTCTCTCTGCATTTGAAAAGGACTAGCACTTCCCAGCGCATCCTTCAGCTGTCTTCACAGACTGCAAGGCCTCTGTTTGAAGGTCTGTCTCTCACTCGGTGTGGGGATGATGACATCTTGCACAATGCAATTGTTGTATCTGGTGCTTTTAGGCACCAGAGAACATTTCTGCTAATGATAATTCCTCACAGTATTCCCTGTGGTGGTGCTTCTGTTGCAAATTAGGAAACTGTAGAAATAAATCTCTTCCTCTCAAGGGTGCTTTGTGATTCAAGCAGAGAGTTGCAATGCAAGGGGTCACTTTTGCCTTCCATTGGCTCCAGTGTGAATGTAGGCAAGTCATCTCCTCTGGAGGAACTTCATGTCTCTGAAAATCTGAGGAGCCTGATTCTGGCATGAAAAAGTGGTTGTGTGTGAAGTCACTTGTGTAGTGGTAAAGTAAAGGAGTACTTTGTTCTTGCTTAGTTGTCTTTTATTACTTACCACATCAAGGAAGAAAATGGTAGAAGTCATCATAATAGGGGGCTATGCCTTTTGGAGAATACTTAATTCACTGAAAAATACAGTTTTGTGGAGTAAAATTGTTTGTGAATATGGGTTGAGTTCACTGAATTGTTTTGGCCAAA
The DNA here is from genome assembly GCA_013396735.1 of Grallaria varia. Lineage (NCBI taxonomy): Eukaryota > Metazoa > Chordata > Aves > Passeriformes > Formicariidae > Grallaria > Grallaria varia. Next base: position 1,466,340 of record VWZG01009713.1, read on the forward strand.
AATGAAGAGGGAGAACTTTTCCAAGGAAGGTTTTATTCTGACAGCCTCAGAATGAAATGTGACACATTTTGTTGAAAGTGATGTTTATTTATATCAGTACAATTTCTAGTCAGGAAAATAAGACATATAGTGTGACCTGGAGGAGGGAAAAGGCTCAGAGTTGACTGAAGAAGCCTGAAAAAACCTCAAACTGTGTAAGATCAGCCTAATTTATGGGTTATGATAATTTCCTTCCTCAGCCATCATTCAAAGCTGCGATTCCTCATCATGATAAACCTGGGCTGATGAGAAGACTCCCTGACACTTTTTTTCTCTCAGAGTTACAGTTTGCTGCTGCTCTCACCTGCAGGAAGAATTTGACTCACACCTGAGTGAAGAACACAGTGGAGTGGTAGCAATTTCCAAAGAACTACTTGAAACTGGTGTCTGTATCCCACGGATGGGGCTTTTAGATACAGAGGGATCCCCCAGAAGAGCTGCCTGCCTCCCTCCTTTTCGCTTGAATAGGAAGTGCTCAGTATAATCCTCTTCATACCTCTGACATGGAACTTCGTGTAAATTGATGATGCTGGGAGGGAGCCTTGATTTCTACGACAAACAGTGCCAGACTGAAGCTGTTTTCAGTTAAGATAAATTTCATTTTGTTCCTGCTGTGTTCTAAACTGTTTGAATTGCAGATAAATTGTCTTACAGGGAAAAGCTCCTAACAGGCAAACCCTGCCTATCTGTTAGTTCGGTAATGAACCCTAAAGCCCTGGAGGAAGAGGGAAAAACTGCTGCTGCTATTCCCCAAGATCCGTTGGTGACTATGAGGTCTTTATGTTGGGAAATGCTGCTTTTTTTTCCCCCTTGAAACTGAGAAACAGGGCATGGCGACTACAGTTGTTTATGTCTGAATGTGCTGTTGGGGAAATTGAGGTGTCCTTCTGTAAGGACTTGATTAGTAAGAGTCAGGAATGATAAAAATATCTGAAAAACATAATTTTCAAAGCCTGACATCCACCAAATGTGGATGCTGGTGAAGAAAGAGTCTCTCTTACATACTGGATTGTGGCCCTGTGTGTCTATGATGCGGAGGTGACTCAGGATGAGCTCTGCAAGTTGGACAGCACCTCTGCAGCACCACTGCTGTAGTGGGCGGATGGGAGGTTCATGGAGCACATGCCAGTCCCTGGGCTGGCCATGCAGTGGCACTGAAAGCAAAGCTAAATCCCTGATGTCAGCTCTAGCAAGGTTTGTGCTGGCTACAAGGGAAGACTCTCTTGTGCTGAGAATGGAGGAGTGATATGGAAGGAATGTCAGCTGCAGTTTGCCTAGCACAGGGAACATTCTCTGTCCTCTGCCATTTGGGAGTTTGCTCTATTAAATCAATTTCTCACAGCATACTTCTGCACTCTCAGATGTTTTTTTAGGGGTGGATTTTACAGGGGCTATTGCCAGAGGAAGGTGAGGGTCCTTGTTTCCTGCTCAGTTTGCCCTGCAGAATGACAGAGACTTCAGCTCTCCCTTCTTCAAGAGAGGTGAATTTTCAGGCCTCTTTTTATTCTGCCTTGTCTGTCCCATGAATGAGGCACTAACTTGGCTCACGAGTGTATCTGCAAAGTGTATGGGAGGAAAGAGAAGCTGGAGACAAGTGTTGATAAAAGCAAATGAAAAGAAGGGAGTGTCTGCACGGCAAAGGTTCTCACTATAGCCAGTGACAAAGGCAAAGATTGCCTATTGATCTGCAAAATTGCAGAGTATGCACAATGCAACAAGTGTGTTTGAGGTGTTGTACTTGAAATGGCTGAAAATATTTTGATGAAATAGCTTTGTTCAGAATATACTTCTCAAAAGGGAGGTGGTTTTGATTAAACTCTGCTTGGATCAAGGACACACAGAGAAATGATTGCGTGCTCTATTACAGTGCACTGGAGTTAACAGCACTCATCAGGGCAGCAGGAGCTGTGAGACAATGCTGAATGTGAGCTTGGATGAATGTATCCCAACTTCATGTACCAAGCTGGGTATTTTGGGGCAGGTTTTTATCAATTCGTCCTATTGAAAGTGTCCAACTTTGTAGAAGAGAGGTATTTATTAGTCCTGAGAAAGCTGGATTCGAGTCACGGTTTGGTTGAAGCTGTGATGTTTATGGAGTCTGAAGAAGCTCCAGCAGCAGAAATGGTGGCATGCCCAGTAGCCTGCTTGCAGGAGACCTGCTGAGAAGTCAACCTGGACTTGAAGAGTCTCACCCTGTCCCAACTGATAGCATCTCGTCACTGGGGTATGCATGTGTTTCTTTCAGAAAGGATTTGAGAGGTCTTGGTGTTATTTTAAAACGTGATTTTTCAAAATTGTAGAAATCCTTCTTGGGTTGGGAACCCACTTCCTACCAAGTACTTGTTTCAGTAGAGCAGCCACAGGAGCGAAATGCAGGACTTATTGTGCAGTGTGTTCACATCCATGCAGTACCTAATGGAATAGGACAATTAAACTCCAACTCAAGTTTCTCTAGTTTACAGATAAATTCTAAATTTGGAACAGTGCCCAGAAGACTTGCTGGAAATCTTAGAAAATACATGAGCATAAGTTTACTTTCAAATTGTATTAGGCATTATCTGTGAAATAACTAGGGAAGCACAGAGCAAGCTGAACCCCTGACCTGCTCAAATTAAAAAGTGTCTTTGAGAGAACTGAATTAAAATAATCTCACTGGATGGGGAGTCTCCCTTTCTGCTCTGGTTTTGCAGATCAAACACTGTGAAAAAAAATCTCTCCAACCTTGTGCCCCATTTCAGAGCATCATCTGCCTTGTTCTTGTACAATATCTTCCATGCTGGTACTAGAGCTAACCCTCTCCCCTGTCCTGGGACACAAAGAGTGGTGGACCAGTGCAGATGTACTGTGGGTTGCCAGCTGACTCCACTGACAGGTCACCTAGTGCTCCAGACTGTCTGAGTTCATATGCAGTGTTGTTCAGGATGTTCTTACTCCAATGTTGCGTAACCATCTGCTCGCCCATCTTTGGTTGCCTCGAAGTACTGTTCTTTCCTCAAGGAGTCTTTAAGGAATGCAGTTACTGCAACTTGACTTCCTCTGTTTTTCCAGCCTCTGAACTAGAAATTGATTTTGGCTGGTATATTTGGCCTCTAAATTAGCAGAGGAATCACAGGGGTTTCCGTTGGCAGTGATCTGCACTGTGCATCTACCACCTGTGTGGCAGTGAGGAGCTATGGAGTGCAAAGAGACCTGGAAGAAGACTCTTCTTTGGCCTGTGAGGTTCTGTGGCTTTATGAAAGCAGCTGGTAGAGAGTCCCTGAGACAGGAAGGGATGGAACCAAAGGGGTTTAGTCTGTTCTAAAATACAAGCCAAACCTGCTTGGGATGCAGAGTGCAGTTTTTTCTCTCACTGCTAGCTCCATGGCTCTTGCCAAGTGGAAAGGTGCAGGTACAAACCTCAGCTCCTGACAGTCACAGCCCGTGCTGGCTGTGCCTTATATCAGCATTCCCCTCAGCTAACACATATATGGCTTTCCTGCTCTGCTGTCTGTATCTGATTGATGCTGTCATTTGTGTATTGAGAAAACCAGAGCCTATAAATCCTTCCAAATACCCTTTTATTAAAAAGGGATCTCACCTTCAGCTTCAGGGTGGTGAGAGGGGCTCATTATGCTTCTGTTTGTTAGCTGTGGTTTTGCAGGCAGTGTCCCTTGGGGCCAGAGATAACACTCAGTGTGTGCTGTAATGCAGTCAGTGAGTAGGTTGCATGCGTCAAAAGGCATCTTGAGGGCAGGTGAAGATTTCAAAGGCTGCAGCCTGCAGAAATTGAGATATTTATAGCTCCTCTGTGAGGACTGGCAATGCGGAGACAGGCATTTGTGACTCCCAGGTGACTGCTCTCTCCAGAGCAGTTCAGAGTGGTAGCACCAGCCCAAAAACCCCTTGTTGTATTGTACCCATGACTGAGGGTGAAGATGGGTGTAAAACCAGAGGCTCTACTTAGTGAGTGCTAGGCCTGCCTCACAGAGCCTGGTGCAGTGTGTGCTGGTTTAAAGGTAAACTGGCGGGAGGAATGAACCCAACTCGAGAGAGGTTAAAAGTCAGAGCTACAAGTCACTAAAAAAGATTACAATAAATACAATGATACTGAGAAAAAATGGGTTTTAACCCACAAAACCCAGATGTATAACCCAGAACCCTGGGGCACGAAGAGCATGGTGTTCCTTAGCCCCCCTATGCTGAGTGTCACATGGTTCCCCTGGGTGCAAACTAAAAGGAAAGGAAAACCTGTTGGTGAAGGTGATGGTCACAGTCTGGTCGAGAGTGGCAGATGCAGTCCTGTTGAGGTTCTGGCCCTCCTCTGGATCCAACAGATGGTACCAGAAGTCCCAAAACCCAAAGATTATATGTACTCCATTTCAGATGGAAATGCCCAGTACGTTCCCCCCAGGGCAGGGACTTTCACAGTGGGTGATTTAACTCTGTGAGTCATGGGATATTTTTGGAATCTTTGGTGGCCCATTAGCAGACATGGCCCCTCAGGGTGGGTGTGAAGGTGCTGGTGCCTTCCCAAAGGGGAGTTATCATGGCTGAGTCATTGGTGTGAAGCCAGGAACACTTTCCTGTCTCACAGAGTTCTTTAACACTCAGCTTGTAGCCTGAGGTGTCAGGTGTGCCCTGTAACTAGGGCACAGTGCTGCCTTGTGGGGACAGAAACATCCAGTATGAGCAAGGCAGGCACTGTCATGAGCTGATGAGAGGCTCCTCATCCTGCTCCCCTCTGTGTCCTGGGGGCCCCGCTTCCATAGGGAAGGGTGGTTGTGGATTGGCCATACACCAAGTCTCACTTACAGGCCAGAACACAAAAATACCTAAGAGAAAAGTCATCCATGTGCAGATTTGGCCGTACTGACTGTCTACTTCATGTCACATCAAGCATAAAGCTGAGGTAAATGTCTATCTCTGTGCCCAGGTGGATGGAGTTTTCCTGCATTCTGAAGGTTTTTTCTCCGTTTTTTATTGTTTTGCCTGAGGCAGAAGGTCTGTTTTAGGGCCAGTGTAATAACTATCATAACTTTGTCAGGCTGACACATCAATATGGTGCCAATCACGGTTATAGAGATCCTGGGACCACTTCATCACAGCAGCTTCACTCCAAGGCTCCTTTTAATCTTTCCTAATAAAATTTAAATGACAGTAGCTGTTCCAGTCATGAACCAAGAAAAACCTCTCATATTAGTTCCTCCTTTTTTCTTTTTCTTTTTTTTTTTCCTAGTGTTGGGTTCTCCATTTTATAGTGATTAATTTATATGAGAGCTGACATCTTCCAGGGCTGGCTATATGAGTCTGAAACAAGTGGCACTTCTGTTTAGTGACTCTCTTCTCAGCAGAGAGGGTGTTCCCAGAGTGATGTGGAAAATTGTATAGTTGAGCCATTGCCATCCTCATCAGAATCCAGGCTGAGGATCCTGATGCTTATGGGTGGTTTTGACCAGGAGCTGTTATTGAGCTTGAATAGATTTTTGCTGCAGGTTCTTCTAATCATCCATGAGACATCTGACCCATTGGTGGCACTGAGGTGCCTGTCTGCTTTCAGTCCCACGTTAAATGAGGAGAGCCAACAGCTCCTCACATGCTTCCAACTTCTCCTCTCCCCAGCAGAAGACAAGATGGAGAACTTTTGAAGAACTGCACAACTTTTTCACTTTAAGCACGAGTGGCATTAAATAGCCTGTCTTGCTGAGAAATGGGCCTTGTACTTGGAAGGGGAAGTAGAGTGGTTTGTAGTGGATTTTTGGATCTTGCAGGCTGCACAGTCCACAGACTTGGACCAGCCCCTGGGAAACAATTTTTTGGCACTAAGAGTTGAGCCGCAGATGCCAGTCTTAGCCTTCCTAAAGTAAGAGGGATCAGGGAGCTCTTTGGAAATCCTGTGGCTTGAACCTCAGTTTGAGCTATTTCCAGCACTGAGCACACTGGGACTGGAATAATAACTTGGATTATGCCCATGTCTTTGGTTTATTTTTCATTTAACCTGCTGATGGCTGCTGTCCTGTATTGCCTTTCAGATCTACTGAGAGTAACTGCTTGTGACTGCATTAGTGGAAATGGATGTTTATGACTGATCCCTTGGTGGTTGCAAAACCCATTATGCTTCATCAAAACATAACACAGCATGGTTCAAGCAAGTATTTTTTCTGGTCTGTTCCTTAGTCCGCTTCTAGCAGAAAGCTGGAGAATGAGCAGAATCACAGAGGCTCTCAGAGTGTTGGTGGGAAAGAGGAAGGGTATTGGTGTGGGGAGGGTGTTAGTCTGGTGGGATGGATGCTGCCCAAGTTCAACCACTCTGAGCAATGAGTGTGTCCACTGGGGTTATGTGCTATGGGAAGGTCAGTGCAGGGTTGCTGCTACCCATATTCCAGGGATTGCTGCATTCCCTTTGTGTCCTTCATAGGTCATGAAGCTGGAGGGAAGGCAAGAGATTGTACTGCTTAGGTGAAATCCAAGTGCTGTGGCAAGGACATGGGAGATGGGGACTGATGTCCTTTCTCATCTCCACTGACCTCTCATCCAATGAATTGCCATGGATCTAGTATGGCGAAGACCCACTCCAGCTACTGCACCAGCACAGGCCTCCCCTTTGACATCAAGACTTTTTCCTCCTTTCTTTTAACAATTGTTCAAATCATACATGTGAGGGAAAAGGCAGTGAATTATAATCAAGGCATCTTCCATCTCCTTTCAGAATACATGTCAGGAAAGGTGATATCTAGGGCCTTATTAATGCTGCAGTGGTGAAATGTCACTGACTCTGTGGCACAAGCAGGCCTTGATTTACATGAATATAATAGGGATTAGACTGGGATCATCAGACTTCAGTGTCAAAGGCCTGCAGAGTTGGGTTACATTTTCCCTGGTGATGAAAATGTAGTCTTGGAGGAAATGAGTGGTTTGATCTCATCTGAATTCTTTCTGAAGTAGTGTTGCCTTCAGAAACTCTAAGTGGCAGTCAGTGCCTCTCTTCTTGGCAGTCTCAGCTGGAAAAACAAGGAATTGGTGATCTGGGAACAACATTTTTGGCATCTCTCAGCCATCCATGTTATCTCATTTAGCTACAAGAGGGATTGTTACCAGGAACATCTGTGCTGTCTAGGTGGAGAATGAGATAACATTTAAAAGACACACTATGCATCCCAAACTCTGTCACTTTCTAGAGCCAATCTCAAATAGATCATCTTTGAAGGAGATGACATCTTTGTTTACAGTTCTTATCCTTACTCAATATCCTGTGTCCTTCCATCAGCCTACATCTTTCTGCATGACTCTTTGGCCATACCCACTGGCATCATTGCCCACTTGTTCTGATACCTTGCCAGCCCGCCTTGTTGAAGATCTGGCCATTTAGCAGCACTGCATATTCTGGGAGACTTGACCTTCAAAGACTTCTAGCCAAACTATGCCTGTTACAGGGCATCTTCAGCTCTTTCTTTTCTAAGTTACTTGCAGGCTGGCTCTTTCAGAAAATGCTGCCTAGACTGTCATTTGCTTTGCTGACTGTTTGCAGTACTTAGTACTTCTTAAGTTTTAGAAGTTGTGGGGGAAAGTGAACTAAGCTCATACCTGTAAGGGATCCTAATGTGATGTTAGGTATCCCGATCCTTTGGCCTAGGGAAATTGTTCGTTTGGGTAGTAAGATGGCAGTTCTGGGTGCTGCTGCAGGAGATGAGTGCAAAGGCAATGTACATGAGTGCCTGGTGGCTGGACACGCCTTGGCTGCTTGTTTCCCTGTGTACCAGCGGTTCTCACCAATTTCTCATTACAGTGAAATTCCTGGGTCCCCTTTATCCCCACCTCCCTTCTGTAAGACTTCGTTTTAAATTACAGCAGAAACTAAGAAGTTATGAGAAAGTTGGCATTGCCTCTTTTTCCTCTTTCCGGTATATGTCCTCCCATGGTATATGTACTTGCCTCATTTAAAATTGCCAACACCCACTAAGGGTTGCTCCCCAGGGACCACTTGGTTACCACTGAGGCAGAGGCAAAGTCACACATGTCATGTGGATTTCTGGCAGCAGTCTGTATAGTTCTGGTGCTGTTTTCAGGGTGGGTGAGGACCTTGTGTCTCATTTTCAAGGAATCAAATCCATTTGAGCTCTGTCAAACCCATGTAAAGACTTTACAAGATGTGTTGAGTTTGCTACAGACTGAAGCCAACCAGAGACACTTTGAGTCTATTGCTTTTGGTGGATATCTAAAGAACATCATAAACTGTCAGTTTAGGAGCCTAACAGACTCCTAGGAGATAACTGAGGCTCAAAGAGTTACAATAACTCTGACAACACAATTAAAAACCCTTTTCTTTTCTCTTACATTTTAAATTCTCTACCCCTGTGCCATTTTTTACTATGCACCAGTTTGTGCACTTTCTAGCAGAGAGCACCCAAAGTTCTGTTTATGGGGGACTTGGGTATGAATTATTACCTGCAAAGTTTTCAGTCAGGTAGTCTGTTAAAATGCTAATTAAGGAAAATGTCATAGCAAGAGCATGCTGACGTTGTTGGAATTAATGGCCCAGAGCATTACTACTTAGCACACCTTTTGAAGTTAATGGAATCGTATTAATTGGGATCTTGGAGGGACTGAGGGACACAGAGTACATCACTCCTGAGCAGCACCTCTTTTATTACATTAGAGCTGGAATAGCATCCAAGTTTCTCCTGCCTTTTGGGTCCTTTTTGCACAACCATTTCACAAATGGATGGCTCTGACAAGGCCCAGGGGAAGGTTGTTTGGTCCTAGGGTAAAAGGCAAAAAAATCTGTTTCAGCTGTGTTTGCAGAGAATCACTCTGCCTCCAGAAACCAGTGCTGAGAACTGCCAAACTGCCTCTGGCCCAATCCTGAAGGAACAAGGAGGCGTGTTCAAAAATACTGTGTACCCTTGTCCCTGGATCTGATTCTGCAAATTCACCTCCCCTCCACAGAGCTTGTTCCAAGGAGTACAACACAGGCTATTGGTGCAAGGCACAGTGTCAGAGCATTTAAACAAAAGTGTTCGTCAGTGATTCTGAGTTCTTTTGGATATTAGCCAGCTCTGGTAGCACTGAGACCAGTGCAGTGCGTGGTTAAACCTAATGCCTAGAAAATTCTAGTTTTGACATATCAAACAGCAAATCATGGAGAGCATTTGCTTTCTTTGAAAAAAAACCTGGGAGAACAGATATTTTCCATAGAAAACTAACCCTTAAAACTTTTAATACAGTGCATTGAGCAGCTGAGGAAAGAGAAAAAAAACCCTAAGTTTTCTACTGAGGATTTTGATTCTAAACCAGAATGTTCTCATTTTCATCCAAGTTTTCCACATGGGGGAAATAATTTTCAAGCATCTCTCATATAAAGTAATTAACCATAGATGAGAAATGGAGGATTTCAGAAGAATAGTAACACATACTATCTTTAGTTAATGTTATTAAATCCACTGTGCACTGGAACGGAATTTTTTATGGTACTGTCTATTTGCCATCCCATTTTATCCTTGTTGAATTCAGATTTAAAAAAACTCAAAATATGATACCATATTTTTTTCTGTATTAAGAGGAGTACAATGATTAATTGTCCTTTGCAAAGTTACCTGGATACAGGTTCATGATTACCATTGACTAAATTTGTAGACTTCCACATTATCTCCTGGGTTAGCATAGGGGAAACACTCGTATTTGCTGGAAATGGGGATGATTTGATGTCAGCTCAATCACCTGCTGCATGGAAGTTGAAACAACATCATGGTTGAGCCAATACTTCCCACAAGGGAAGATCCCTCTCAGCTCCATGCTGGCCTCTCCTCCCGCCTTGGAGGCCTGACTGCAGGATCTATCCAGAGCTCATCCCATGTGGTGCTGCTCAGCTGAGCAGGAGCTGGAGCATGTGAGTCCTAAACCTGCTGCAGACTCCCTGCATGCGGTCGGACACACCTCAGCCTCACTGCTGGGTCACCTGCAAAGGACAGGCAGGGTTTGCCGGTGGAAAAGCTCTTGTGCTTGGGGCAGTTTCTCTCAGGGCTTGTTACCCTGAGCTCAGCCTGTGGAACCTCTTTGCTCCCAAGCAAGCATGAAGCGCTCCTGGCTGTTTAAATCTATCGCAGTACTGTTTGAATTGAAAGATTTCCCTGTTTCTCGGCAGAGTGTGTTGTAAAACAGTGACATTTGTTAAATGGAGAACACGTAGGGCAAGGACTCCATCAGCTCGAGGAGACAGTGAGTAATGTTCTCTTAATGTCTGAGAGCTTTAAAGCTGCTATAATATTCTTCAAAGTCAAGACAGTGTGGTGGGGCCCCCATAGCTATCCCGTGTGCAGGGGCAGGCTGTTGCTGAGCATGTAGCCAGGCACTGTACTTCAGCAGCATCTCTGCAGGGGGGAAGGCACTACTTGCTGTGCAACATGCATCACAGCCCAGACAGATTTATTATTTACTGGTGAGCGTTCTGTAGCACCCATCACTCAGCCGGCTACCTGCGCCTCCGAGACACTGCCTTGCGCTTCGAGTGGTGATTGCTCTTCCCTCTCCTCAACACAAATCACTACACTAAACCTCAATGCATTTGGGAAGGAGGGAGAAGTTCCACAGCTGTCACCACAAAAGGAGGAATGGAGGGGAGGATCATGTCTGTGATCGGATGGAAACCTGCGGTACATGTGGACGTGGTTGTTGTTTTGGATCCCTCAGACCTGCGGTGGCAGCGATCTCTGTCCAAGGGCTTAACTTAACTGCTTGGGCAAGTTCCTGGCTCTGCAGGGCTCAGAAGAAAACGCAGGACAGTAACTTAATTCTGAGTCCCATACTGGGTTTGGTTTAGCCTGACTATCTCTTCCCCTCTTGTGCCGATCTCGAGTTGTCCTGAGAACATGCAGGACCCGGGAAGGCTCTCCACCAGCCAGCATGACCTCTTCTGCCATGCACAACACAGAGCTGAGCTGATCAGCCTCGTCTGTCACATGAATAGGCACATTAATGCTTTTTGAAACTTGGCCAAATAACAACTAAGTGGCAATGAACTGTGTTTTTAGCTTCAGAGTCTCTGGGACAGAGGGATGGAAGCAGAGGGATGATTTATACCCTCAAACCTATTATTTACAAGCGGTCATGTTCCTCATAGACAAAAGGAATGAGTCGTAAATTTGCCATATACAGTCCCTTGAGCTAATGCTTATGGGAAATATAATTTAAAATGTTAATTTGTCCTGGAGAACTGAGCCTGAACAGCACTGCCATGGAAATAGGTACAAAACCTGTAAATAGGTGGATGCACTCGGCACTGTCCTTCCTGTGAAGAATTTACTGTCCATATAGACACAAAAGAAGAAGGAGGAGGGAAATAAGGTCTCCTGAGTGGCAATTCACCTTATTAATCACTGGCACTGGTGACTAGTTAAGGACTAATTAAGGGCTAACTGTGGGTCATGAAAAGTGAACCAGCTACCAAATAGGCATGACAGCATTGGGCATTTATTCCCTAACTGACCACATAAACCTGAAAATGCACTCCCTACTTTTAGTAAGCTTGGGCCCACTCACATTTTAGAATTTATCTGGAAAACAATTCTGCCTTTTTTATAAAGAAAAATCTCATATGTGTGTCTATGGGAATACAACCATTATGTGAGATAAGGTACGAAGTGTGTGTGTGTGTGTATCAGGCCTTGGAATTTTTGCACTTCTTGCTTTCTGGACACTTTTATGATGGCACTGTTGTTCCGTAGAACTCACCCTATGCAGAAGAATTTGTAAGACTAGGTGTGTTCTTTCCCTTTGCAAAAAGTCTGGTGTTTTATTATCATCATTCCCCCATGCCTGTGCTTACCATCCACATCATGAGTTCAGGAAAGAGGTGAATTACAGATATTTTGTGTACTTTGTCTGTTTTCCTTGCAAATCTGCTTTCCATCTGAAATATGGATTCTTGAGAGCTAATGTGGAAGCCAATAGATCTAGTTAAATGGATTGGACTCCCTACTGGCTTGACTGGAGTTGTTACTGATCTACAAGAAGGAATTGCTACTGTGCCATGGACTTCTTATGGGAAGGAAGAAGCCAAGCCTCTGTAAAACTTTATGCCTCAGTTTCTCCTCTCCCACCTTCACAGTCCAGTTCCTTGCTGTGACTAGAAAGCACCAAGCACAGTGACTCCCCAGTGTCTGCTCTGGCTCATGGGCAGAGCTAATGAAAGGTCCTCAGAGTCCCGTCTAAAGGCTACGGCATGAGCCTTCTGGCTGTCCTTCTATAAGGTTGCCACTCATATCTGAAGCACATAATTTTTTCTACTTGGATATTGTAATGTAATATGAGAAGATTTTGCCCATGTGTTTGGGATTACATCAAGGTAAATTTACCAGCAGATCGCCAAATTCTTGTGTACTCTGGATCTGCCATTCCTCCTGTGTGTACACAGATAGGCCATATCTAGAAGCTCAGCAGGACCTGATGAAATGGGGCTTTACAGGGCAACTGCCGCAGTCTCATAGTCCTGGGAATGTCAGGGCTTCTGCTTGCCTGCCAGTTCCTCCAGTCCTGCTTGGGTATCTCAGTGCTGTGCTAATGCAGTAGCAATATTGCAGTACAAACCAAAATACACCTTCCACTGTGTTCCTTTGCTAGCATGCTAGCTTCCCAAGATCTGATGCCCTCTGGCTAAAATCTCCATTTCCCAGGGAGCTGTGAGGTGCATTTTCTTTTTTAACCACATGTTTCATGTATCTGGCCATGGTGAACGCCCTATATTTTTCAGAACCACTTTTGTTGCTATCTGCACATTATTTTTCTTTCTCCCTCCCAGAGATACCATCCCTGTCAGGGCACTGGGTCCTCTCCTCCCTGCGAAGAGGCAGAAAGAAAACAGTCACTTCATAAATTCCCCCATTTTGTCACCTCCTGACTCTAGTTCACCCCTATCATTGGTGCTGGAGTAATTGTCTGATACAGACTTGTCCACAGTGCATTATGCTTCTTGGGAACCTCTCTGTAAGTCTGATACTCAATATCTCTTTCTGGTTTCTTAATAACCCTCCTAACTCACTTCACCTTGTTTTTATAGGTCTTCTAGTCCCCTTGCAGGTAGTTCATATTTTTAATGCAATTCTCTTTATTGCCTGTACTCCTCTTTACCTTCTGGCCTAAACACACTGGCCTCTAACGCCTTGGGCTTTGCTCCTGGTGTAGACTCCTGTAATTAGCACTGAGCTCACAGAAAGTGAAACAGTAATTTTACAGACCTGTCCATGGACCTGTGTGTGTGAGAGGGGATCCAAGGGCAGAGCCTGGGTTTCTTTGCTCCCCAAACCCTCTGCGCTTGATGCTTCAAAGACCCCTTTTAGACCCTGTTGTTCCTTTCCTTTTCTGTGCTCTACTTTCAAGTCCTAACTTTGACTCTTATTAGGCCTGTTTGGCATTTACCACAGTGGAGCTTGGCATGCAGGTGTCTCCTGCTTGCAGATAAGAAAGATGCACCCCTCATAGTATTAGGAGGGGTGTTACTTCTCATTTTTGGGCTTATATCTGCAGAAAGTCCAATGCCAGCTCAGTGGAAGCAGAGGGGCGGATTTGACTTTTTGCTCTGAAACATGTGAAAATTGACATTGGTCTCTCTACGTGGACACTTTTCAAATCTTAAATGTGTAAGTTAGAGAAAAATCTGAGGGTATTCCAGTATTGCACTAAAGCTGTGAAGAACTCAGGAAATTCAAGACTGATAGAAATAGATATTGGGGTGTTCTGTAGATCAAGGTCTCTCAAAGCAATCAGGAATCCTCATGATAGTTTGTTCTGTTTCATGGATCTCTTTTATATTTGATGTCATTTCTTCAGAAGAACTCAGGACTGCTAACAGAAAGGGAACATCTCTACAGGCAACATGCTAACAAAGTGAAAATAAAAATCCTTTGTCCTTCACATTGCCAAGATAAAATGAAGTGCTCTGCATATCCCTGACCTGTCACCCAAGTTCCCATCTTGCCTATTGTCTGTGGCAATAATGATGACTTTCTATTGAAGACACACAAAAGGCCAGAAAGGTGCAGTATTGTGAGGTTATTCAGAGAAGCAAAGATCTTGAGGAAAAATTGCATCCTTTTTTTTTTTTTTTTAAATGGCAAAAACCAGCTGTGCCAGTATGACTTCACCTTCCTAGTGTGCGAAATCTACAGATGTGCTTTTAAGGCCCTACAAGCCTTGGCATGTGTGTAGCATGTCTTGGGCCTGGTATTGCTCTGCTTTGTTGCTGGAACTTTGAAACACAAAAGCACGTATTAAAGTGGAGGAGACCAAGACCAAGTAGTACATAAAGACATTATAGTGGAGTATTTATGATTCTGGCATAACAACATGAGGCAGTGAGGACTTTGGCTTTGGAGAGGAGAATGGTCTGAGAACTCCTGGATTCTTCCTGTTTTCAGAATCAAATTGTGCCACGAAAACCTGCTTGCCTTTTATCCTGTGTACCAATACAGAAATTAATAGACATAGGTAAGAACACAGTGTGTCAAATACAGTATCGAGACACTGTTTCATGAGAATTTGCAAGCAGAATTAATTTCGTTTGTGTAGGAAGTAAACACCAAGGCCTCAGGGACACATTTGGGATGGTTAGAATATGAAATGTGTGCTCCTGCCTCAGAGAGGGGGCTATGGTGTGATTTTCTATACTTGATTATTAATGTGTATATTTACTTTGTCTTGCTGGAAGAGACAAAACCAGAAATGAGGAGCGTTCTGAGTAGTTTCCCAAGCCTGTATTTCAGCAGGACTTTGGCACACAGTCTCATGAATCTTCTGGGGCAGGAGTCCTCTCCCCTCACTGAAAGGCATCTAAAGGTAGGCTGAGAAGCCTTCCTCTCATTCCATGGAAATGGCTGGAGATGAGCAGATGAATTGCCTACCAGAAGAGTTGATCTCCCTCCAGTGACTGGAGGAACCATCTCAATGAGTAGGTTAGACTACAGGTGTCACTTGTTTGGCTGAAGGTGAGTGAGAGGTGTTTCACACCTGTGGTCACACTTGCAGAGATATTTAGTGGGAGTTACCTGACTGCCTCTGTGCTTAAAGACCCTGGAAATGTTTGTATTCTGTAGAAAACACATTGAGGGCAGCTGAGGATGGATGTCAGTGCTGCCCACTCTAAGTAGATGAAAGTACATGCTCCTGAGTACTGGAGAAAAAAAAAAAGTACTTTCCAATTAGAGCATTTGGGGAATTAAATGGTAAGATAAAATCCCATCTTTCAGATTTCCCTGTTGGTTTCCATCTGCTGATATCAAGCATGTTCTGACATCAGTCATGAGAACTGCTGGCTGTGGAGTTAATGCTGCACAATGCCTTGGAGCAGAGCACACCAGTATTCCTGTGCTGTCTCTGTTTGAGGATTCATAGGAAACCTGGACCTGAGATGCAGTCTGGGAGAGAAAGCAAGACAGGCAGGCATCACAAGCAAACGATCCTTTTGAAAGGATTATTTTATTTTATTTTTTCATTTTCTTTTTCAGAGTAATCCATATTTTCTTCCATTCACAATTCCTCAGCAGTTTCAAAACACTTAATTAAAAGGTCATGTCCATCTATGCCTGGTGATGTAGATAACTTCTTCTTCCACTTACAAGAGAAGCTAAAATTCCCTAGTGAGGATAAATGGGGAAAGTATTAGGCCAAACTGGGTAGATAGAGTTTCTGTGGAACACAGGGAGAAGGAAAGCATATGTAGAAATCACATCTCCTGACAAGATTGCTCAGGCAAGACATTAGTCACAGGCTGGGAGTCAAATGGCCTCCTGAATAACACCAGGAAACAGCAGCTATCATCAAATTACACATCACAATATGATAGTTTGGGGCAAATTGCTTAATGCATATGCATTTCAGCTTAACTTGCTGTGAAATAAGGACAACACAGTGTTCAGTCATCCCAAAAAATAAATACATAGGGAAGGTAATAAGTTTGCTAGATATTCATGTCATGGAATCAGAGTGTACTGTGCACTGAAGCTCATGCACTGCTGCCTGTTCTCGACAAACATACCATTTCATATAGAGATAACTGGAACCATCTACTTAACCATCCCAGATTGGAGAGGTTTCACCAGTGTCCTGAGTGGGAGGTACTGTCCTGTTCGCAAGGAGTGCTCCTGCCCTCTGGTACACACCAATGACATTTCCATACTCTGGATGCCATATGCACATTTTCCCATGCATGCCCTCATGTGGATACATGGGGAAAACTGAAGTGAATACATTGTTGTTCCCCTTAAGAAGAAGGTTAATAAAATGTGAACTCCACAGTTAAAGTTGTGAAGCCAGTTTCATAACTCATGTAGTAATGTTTCCTCTATTTAAAAAGGCAATTCGTTGATCTGCAGCAGCAAATTATACTTTTTTGAGCATTTAAGAAATACTTCCACTTGGCTTCTGGTTTATGAGGCACTTTAATATTTCCCTGGGCTCACTAGTGCTGACTGTACAGAACTTCTGGTGTTGGGCATTTATTCAGCATAGAAGCTTGAACAAAGTTATTGCTATTTTATGCACAATATTGGAACATTTCCTTTTAGAAATTTCCCCTTTGCCCAGCTACCACCAGCACCATTGGAGCACACCCAATTCTAGCAAACAAATAAAAAAGGAATGGATTAATCCAAGTGAGTTGCAGGCAGCCAACATCAGGAATACCTGGCCCAAAGAGGGCATGGTACCATATTTCTAAAGCCAAACTGACCTGGTCACCATTCTCTTCAAAAGCACCAAAGGACATGGTGTCTCACTTGAATAATGGGAAGAAGGAGAAATCAGGTGACTTTCAGAAAACTGTTTCAGAGGCATCCATTGAACAAGAACTGGTCGTATTTTTGTTTATCCCTAGATTATTTGAGGATGATATTTTCATGACCCTAAAGCTGTTTTGGTTTTCTGTTTATGTGGGATCATGGAATGAGAGAGACTGCTCCCATACACAAGCCCTCTCTCATCTGTATCCTGAGACCATGGCCATCAGGACAGTCACAGCTGGCGTCCTCACAGTCTGACAGCAGAAGTCCCCTGGCCCCATCCATTTGCCATCATGATTGCACTGAAAATCTGCCAGTACATTCAATCTGATTTGTGGAGACAGATATATCCTGCTTGTGATAGTCCTTTTCCCAAATGGATCCTTCTTCAGCTTAAAACCTACTCTAGCCTGGATTATTTCAGAGCATATTTATTCCAGGATATTTCAGAACATTTTTGAGACATTTCCTTTAGGTGGCAGCAGGAGTACAAGAATATTCAGCCTTCACTGTCCTCTGGGCTGCTGTGATGGGCTTCGTGCTGAAGAACATAAACCCAGTTTTACCACCCTTATATAGCCTAACACACACAGGAGTTTATTTTCATTATTAGAGCAACTTGCTGATGAGCTGAAGTCATGAGTCAAGATCCTGTCACCTGTCTGGGCCAGCCTTTAGGTCTCTGTGTTTAACTACTACAACAGTCTGGACCCTTAATAATACGGAAATGATGCAGACCCTCCCTAGGAGATCTGTTTGGACTTGGTATTGCCTGCACATAACATTGTGATGGAGTGTGAAAGACAAGGAGATAGGGAGGAGAATGCTCAAGACTGTGTTGCTTCTTCACCTGTTTTAGGAGTTGAGGCAAAACTATAAATAGGCTAAGTACAGTTGCACTAGAGCTGCTAAACTTTGCAGAATTCTCCATCCCTGGGATGGCCCTATTTCTTGCTTAGCTTCTGGGAGGCCAAAATATATTTCTCTCTTCCTCCACTCATTTTCAGACTCTTTTCATTCATGTCTTGTTGGCTTTGGAAGAAAATTCACAGTTGATGTGTCCATCATATTTCCTGGGAAATACTTTTAAGTGTATGGTCTGCTTGTGAGACAAGGAAGTCTGCAAGAGCATTTTGCTTTGAACACCAGTACACCTAGGGGTCTCTTCGGATGAGGAACAGGAATCTAGAAGTGTCGGCTCTCTGAACTCCATAGAATGCCATTCAGACACTTTCATCCAGCTGAAAATGAGCCAGGAACTTTCAGTACTGAGATGAAATTGCATCAGACCAGGCTGGCCTTGGGGTCATGGAAAGCAAGGCAGAGGCTGAACTATAGGTATTGTCTCTCCCTCACCTTAAGTGACCGATGTGGAATCTACCTGGAGATCCAGGGCTGGGGGCCTCAAGTGACTGCTTGTACACTGCTGTATAAAAGCCTGCCCTGCTTCAGACCCTTCTGCTTTCTGGAGTTGATGTCCCCAGACTCCTCATTTCTCAGAGCTGCTCTTCTAACCCTTTCTAAGTTGGGCTCCTGCCTTCTCAAGAGGGCCATGAAGCAGACTCACCTTTTTGAAGAACATTGCAGTGACTTGTGAAAGCTGGTGGCATAGTTCCCAGGATCCTGATGTTCTCTGTCATGGTCAAACCTCCTTCCATTCATCTGTCAATGAACAACTACCGCTGCCTCACACCCTCCTGGAGCCTGGCCATTTATCTGGCTTTTATGGTGAGTAAATAATATGCTCAGTTATATGTCTGGAAATAGTGTTCTGTACAAATTCCTTGGGCAATCAATATACAGAGTTGTTTTATGTTAGAAATAGCTTGTTCCAAATGGCCATATATATCTTTATTATACTGTTAATTCTCACACTGTCACTGGAAGCCACATACGCCTTATTACCCAGATTTGGTTGCACAGTAAACTTCTTCCCTCCTTCCCTTTCCAACCTTCTTTCTTTCTCCTCCCATCCCCTTTGTTCAAGGTTTAGCAGTTAACTGAACTCTCCAATGCACCCCAAAATCTCCTTCTCTTTCTGATACAAGTATCCTATTGCAATTTTTTTTTTCTCACCTTGAAGACCTCACTGCAGCTTTTTTCAAACAAAAACAAATCAGGCTTTGAATGGCCATGCCCTATAGCCTTACTATTTTAATTGTGTTTCCTCTGCCAAAATTACTTCTATGGCAAAAGCCATGAGAGCTCCCAGCCAGCACTGAGCCCTGCTCTCCCAGGTACCAGTGTACCCAGTGCACAATATGGGTTTAGTCACCTTGAACCAACAATTCTACCTGAGGGGATCTCATCCTCTGGTTATGGGCTCTTCGTATCTGGGGACTAGTCTGGAAGGTTTGTGAAAGAGAAAGTTTTGGGACCTGGGCAATCAGATAGAGTGAGGACAGTTCTGGACACATCATGGAATATAAAATGCATTGGCACTATGGGCAAGGATGGGGAGATGGGTGGTTAGTGCCCCTTGGCAGCTGGGAGGCTGCTTCACAGTCATGTGTTAGCTAGAAAATGGCTGGCAGTGGTATAGGAAGGGGGTTTGGTAATTGTGAGTCTTCTCTGGGGGGCAAATGTAAAAAAATTGTGTGAGAGGGAGAGCACGGTGATACTTACAGGTGGAGAATGAGAGCCTTCAAACAGAGGCACAAATGCCCACCCCAGAATCACTCTCATTCTCTTTCCTGAGATGGGGAAATGAAAGCTATTTGCAGAGTTAAAGTTACGGGCATTGAAGACAGAAAAATAAACAATAATGGCTTGGAGAGAAGACAGGAAGATGAAGCATGGCTGTGCCTTGGGAACAGTCACTGCTTGCACAGCATGTCTTGCTGCTGTACACCAGTTCAGAGTGAGTCTCACCTTCAGACTCTGAATTACTTTAGGGGAGGTATTTCTTTTTTACTGTTCTGAGCACTGTTGTACTCAGAGAGAATGAGTAGAGCCTGTCCTGCTCTGCCACAGCTGCAGCAAAGCTCTGGCTAAGTGAGAGCTAGAGACTGCCATGGAAGAGTGGGGTGATGCTCACAGGAGTGAGAACATGGTTGTAGTTTACTGTGGGTCTCAGCTAAGCTCAGAAGA
Organism: Grallaria varia; assembly: GCA_013396735.1. Classification (NCBI taxonomy): domain Eukaryota; kingdom Metazoa; phylum Chordata; class Aves; order Passeriformes; family Formicariidae; genus Grallaria; species Grallaria varia. Next base: position 1,486,211 of record VWZG01009713.1, read on the forward strand.
AAGATTCCTTTGAAAATTCAGCAGGTTTGAGCAAGTTCTGAGGCAGCACTAAAATGTTTCACTGGGAAACCGCTTTGGTTTTTCAGGATGAGTGTGGTTATCAGTTGCATCCACATTGCAGGGCGGGGCCTGGGTGGAGGGGCTGAAACATGGCTCACAGGTCTAGAACTGAGAAGTTTCTCCCCACTCAGCAAGAGCTCCCCGTGGAATAAGAGTATTTCTCTCTGCCAGGGGCCGGTGCTCTGCTCAACACAGAAACACTCACACCTTCAGCTGTGGAGATATTAGTTGTGGCCTTGCACCATGGCTCTCAGGGAAGGTGTGCTGCCAGCTCCATGACCTGACAGAGAGGGGATAAATGAAGTTGCTTGGCATGGTTATGTGACGTGTTTGGGAAGTCTGTTAGTAAAACATAACCAGGAGGTCTGCCTCCATCTCCCTGGGGACAAGACCTACATTTCCGTTAGCATCACGTCCCTGTGCCAGACAAGGTGTGAAACCCCACCACAGCTACCTGATGGCCAGCACTGCTTGTGCGGGGAGACAGAGCTTGCTGGAAAAGCCAATGTAAAACGAAGGCACATCTGGAGGCAACGGGCACATCCTTTGGTGGTGTAAATCACTGTGACCTGACTGAATTCAGGGCCAGCCTTGGTATTGAAGATGTCGCAAAAAGTTCTTTCGAAGGAATCTTTAGAGAAATGCTTCCCCCTTGGTTGTCTGTTAACTCGCCTGTGATAATACATCTGCAGCGTGCTATCACTGTAGAGCTTGCTTGCAAGAAGAAGAAAGAAGGGGAGAGACTGCTGTTCATCTTATTGACCGCTTATTCACTTCTTTAAAAGTAATTAGGAGTTTAATCAGAGTTTCTATGGATTTTTTGGGGAATCTGTAATTAAAATCTGCACAGTCAACTTGCATTATATACTTAACTTTCTTCCAGAGCTGCTCAAATATCTTTAATATTCTCACGTCCTCTAATGGAAACTGTCAAGTACCCCAACATAAAAATGAGCAGCTAGCAAAATCCCTGCAACAGGCTGCCAAGCCACAGCCCCCAGTAGCTTTTTGGTTTAGGAAAGGTCTGCTTTGTGATAACAGCCCAGGCTGTAGGTTAACAGGCCTGATCGACTCCAAGCTGATTTTTCTCTAATGAATAGAAATGGTTTTTTTCATCAGTGTAGAGTACTATGTATGGAGAGAGAGTAGGGAAGGAGAACAAAAAAAGCCCGTCTGACTGGGTAGGGATGGAGCCAGTCTCTTGATAAGCTTTCAATTAAGAGCAGATTAAAATTAGGTTTATCTTTCCTGAAAATGGCAATGATGTTAATATAATAATACAATGTAATAACTTAATAACCCAGTTGGAAGTGACTCATCCACCTTGGGAAGACCACAATTTCACTGCCTAGGTTGTGTCCATCCCTCATTCCTGCAGGTATGCAGGCACCCCTGGGAAGAAGGAAGGCTGGACAGTAATTCCCAGCCTGGCTGCTTCTCCTCCCTGGAGGTTTGGTGTGACTGACAAGGGATATTTGAGGTGCAGAAGCTTGTGATGTGTCTGTGTGTAGAAATAACTACACAGGCTCAGCAGAGTCCTCCAATTCTTACCCAATCCCGTTGCTCCACCAGGAACAGAACAAAGACCCAGAGCTTTGAGGTGTAGCAGCTGGTGTCTGGCATTGCTAGGAACAGAACCAGAGTCAAACACCCATGCCTGGCTGTTCCCTACTTCTTAGTCCAGCCCATCGCATGCATTAAGGACTGTAAAATCTGCTGGCCTTAGTAGGGGTTTAGCCCCTCTGTTCAGGTAAAGGAAATAAGTTTCCTTTGCCACAGGAGACTGTAAGTGAAAGCTGCCCCATGCAGCATTTCCTGCCTTGAGCTGAGGTGTTGACCCCTGAAATTACCCCAGATTGCAATGTAGGAAGAGCCTGATTGAATAGGTATCATGGGAGGGTGCAGCCACACAGCTCATGTTGGGATGAGGCTGGATGATCTCAAACATGCCATTTGGCTGCAGGGACAAAGCTGGTAAATCTCTTCCTGTAATCCAGACAAGGTAGCATTTTCCTGCCTTTCTTGGACAGAGACTACATCGATTTATTTATGCCTGGGAAAAACAGTCAGAAATACTTTTTAATTTGTTTTAATGATCCCCCCGCTAGAGATCATAGCAGTTCACTTTCCTTCTGATGTCTGTGGTGCTTCCAATGCAGGATGCATGGTGTTAAGGAAAGTCTGGTTTACAGCTGCTGGAACCTCAATCCCACTGCAGATTCAGGCCTGCTTCTGCAGTGAGCTCCAAGTCCTCACCTAATAAAACTGTACGGCTTTGTCTTAAATTCCTGTGAGGGACAGAATTCAGCCTCCCAAGGTCCTGACTGCCAGAGCAAAATGTTTGTAGTAACTTCTATAAGGACCCACTAGCTGGAATTATCCTTGTTTCTTACCAGCTGTTTGGTATCACTGCATGACTGGTCATTATTCCCAGAGTTCTACCGCTAACACTAATCCATTACATCTCCTGCTGATCAGTGCTCTGTTATCAGACATGAGACAGTGCCCACTGCCCCTCGGAGGGCTGCTCATCTTCAGTACCCTCTGCACACCTGCAGAGTGGGTGCGATATGGCTGATTTCTCACCATCCCTTGGCAGAGGTGACTGGTGCAAGATACCAACACCAAACCTGGTGCTTAGCCCCTCATAGAAACTGAGATGTTCAGCTTCAGAGAGAGAGGCAGGAAGGAGCTTTCAATGCCACGTAATCCCTTTGTCTTTAGCTCCCTCTTGATTAGGCTCTGCCACCTGACTTCTGGATTGAGGAGATCTGATTTGCCTGAGGATAATTTGCTCATCTTGTTTCATAGGCTGATCAACACTAGCCTCCAGGATGTGTGCCCAAGAAAGGTATTTGTGTCTCTGCTCTACATGGCATTTTAAGGAGGAGGGTATAAAACACTCCTCCTCCCTTGTCATGAAGGGTAACATCTTGGTGTGGAACCTGGGCACTGAGCTTTACCTGTGAAAAGTGATCAGATAAACCAGGTCATCTTTGCAGACAGAGCACTCAAGACCTCTAAACAATAAACTGTAATGATATAGTTATTTTCAGCTGACAGTGTCTAAGCACTTGAATGAGTTACTGTGATTTTGTGTGCTGGCCACTCTGTTATGTGCTTGAGATTTCCTGCACTTCAGCATGTCCCTGCCTTGCTTGTGCCCTTTAGTTTATTTAGCTGAAAACAATGAATTAAAACAGCTTTCCAGTAAGACAAACATTTACCTGTTCCCAAATTCAAAACCTTTCCGAGTGGTATTTACTCATTCCTGACCTCTAATGTGGGCCTAACCCTTTACCTTTAGAATTGAGTGACTCGCTGTGATTGACTGCAGGATGGGTCTGCTCAGTTCAGTGCAGGTGCAGGGTGGACAAGTTCGGTGGTAAAGAAAGTGAAACACAAAAAAACACAACTGAAGTAACAAGGAAATGCCAGCCTGGAGAAAAAACCCCAGATTTCTTTCCCTTGTAATTTTGGCCTCTGTTTTTTTCATCAATAAAATGGAGTATGTAGAACTCTTTCGTCTTAAAACTCTAGTTTTAATTCAGAAATGCCTCTGATGCACTGAAAAGTCATCCCATGGAGAGTGACAGCACAGCAATAATGTGACCATGACTAATCCAGTTCCTTGTGGTCTTCCCTTTCCCCCTTTCTTGCTTTCTCACTTCTGATTGTACAGCACGGGATATTAGAGTGGTGAAAGAAATGGGTTGAAAGCAATTTAACTAGGAAGTAGTTAGATCCTCTGTAATAGCCATAGGCAGAGGAAAGCAAAGGAAAACAAGGGAAAATGAGGAAAGAAAAACAAAGGGCTTCTCATTACGTTGCATGAACTGCATGAGATGTAGCATCAGCAGATGTAGCATGGCAAGAGGAATCCATTTGTCTGTCCTGCACTGGTCATGGGGTTCAGTTTCTTTATCTTACTCTGGTTTGATTTTGAAGGTTACTCAGGACCCATCTGGGATCAGGAAAAAAATCATCCCCCATTCCTGTGTTTTATCTGGGTGACACTCATTGGGTTGCTTTTCACCACTCCTTGTATTGGTGATGTGGTTTTTCTGTGCAGGAACTTGTGGTGGTCCAAGAGGGCAACAGTCCTGGGATCCCAGTTGTCCCCAGGTTTGTGTCTCTTTATACCAGTCTGTCACTTCAGTGCTTACTGGGGTGAGCATCTGTTAGAGAGGGTGGTTGTGTTGGGAGGGAATGAGACAGGCTTTGTTGCTGATATTCAAAGCTAAACTTTGCAGCCTCTCCAGTACTGTTTAATGCTCTTCTCCCTTCAGGCACTTCTCTGTTGCATCACTCACGTCCCATGACAGCAGATTTGGTAAGTGCCTGCTTAGCTGCATTTTCCTCCAGATCCTTACCAGTAGGACAACTGCAAACGTTTGTTAACACTGTCAGGGGAAAATTAAAAACATGAAGTATTTTGCAATACAAGTCTGATTTTCACTGTAACAATGATATAGGCTGTTTTCTTGGGCTTTGACCTGTCTTATTTTCATCTGATACTGAAGCAGTTGGTTTTTAATAGTTTTCCATTGACACAGAAGGCTACTTGTAAAATTGTAATAGAGAAATTCAAATGTCTTACTCTATAGAAAAATAAGACATTCATGATGAACATCATAAACAGGGAAACAGCCTTTGACAGCAAGAACAAGCTCAGTTGATTGTGGGTATTTCTGAGGATGCTTTTTAGCTTTGTCCCCTCTCAACAGCCTAGTCAGGACTGAACCTCCTACCTGGGTGTGTGAAAGCTCCTTGTCTTTATTCCTGAGCAGCCAGGCTAGCCAACATTGATAACTGTATTCAGTATTCAATAAATGGTGTTTATTGTTGTTGGAAAAAAGTAATTCCCCTTCTGGCAGTGAAGAAGGTGTGATTTGTAAATAGAGGTCTGGGAGCAGTGCTGTGCCTGCAGATACAGTGAGGGTTTGACAGAAAGGCAGCAGAGCTGGATTATGTACGTGTCGGTGTGCAGGAGCAGAACAGCCCTGTCAAAATGCAGACTCTGCTTGTCAGAGCTGCTGCCCTGGATGAGACCCGGCAGAAAGCAGATACTGTGCAAAATGGCTCATGTATCATAACTCCCAGCCATGCTTACTAAGGGGTAATTCTCCAAATTATGTGGGACGGGAAAAGCATGCCTCACAGTTCTGGTATCATTTCAAATGTGAAATATCTTTAGGAAAAATATCGTACATTGTCCAAGTTGTAGAGACTGAGATGCCCGCTAAGGCTTGTCACATGGGTCACAGCTGTTTTTCCTTTGAACAGATGACATTGCTTCTACAGAGATCAGTGTTCTTCCAAAGCATCACCACTCACTTGGCATGCTTTTGCAGTTTTTCACCTCTCAGGAGACTTTGCTCTGCTCTGATCTCCCACCTGGGGTTCTTTTACATTAATTTCCTCTGGAAAGCAGCACCTGAGCTACAAACTCAGATGCTGGAAGAGCTGGAGGAGCATTTGGGATTGTGCCACTTGCCCTGTTGCTGCATTTTCCCCTGAGCATCTTTGGCCACAGTTGGAGGCAGTTGGAGGTGTGGACACACATCTATCCTGGCAATGCTCTTCTTTTTAAGTTATTTTTGATTTTATTTTCTATCCCACAATTCCACCACCTGATCTCTGTGCTGAGAAGTTGACTGAAGACATACTTTGGCCTCTTCCCTAACTTGAGCCTGGCAGCATCTACGGGCTGGGTGTGGAGAGGACAATGACCATTTCAGGTACTAGTCCCTGGCTGCCTGTTTACACAGCACCCCCAGAGGAGAAGCCTCCCTTTCTTAAATATAGGGTTCTCCCAATAACTGCAGATATTCAGGATCATCCCTCATAGCATTTATCTTCCTGATGTGTGCAGCTGCCCTGAGCCTGGCAGGCCCACTACTTAGTCAGGATATAGATGTTTAGTTTGTTTTAATCTGATCCTCACAGATCAATCCCAGAAGCCTTCCAGCCATTTCTGCTGCTTTTCTCCCAGTGCCATGCAGTTTGTCGATACCCAGCCTGCTACTGGGGATTTAAAAATGTATATGTGTATTTTTAACCAAGCAGCTCTACACTGAGCTCTTGGAGAGCAGCAACTGAAGGCTGTGTGTATGAAGGTGTACAAGGCAGGGAAGCTGGAGAAGGAAGATCCACCCGGATGTTTGCTGTCTCTGACTGACCCCATTGAGGACCTGCTTCAGAGCCCATGTCTTGTTTTGAGTCTGTCACCTCAGTCATTGGGGAGCTGCTGGAACAGGCTGGGAACAGGCTGTGCTAGTGCCAATGGCGCTACACAAAAAGGCATTCACAAATAATGAAGCCCTGAAACACCCTGAACATAAGTGTCAGCAGCTTGAATTGGGGTCAGTTGTGCCGTGGTGAGAAGCAGGACAGGCTGGGGGAGCAGGGAAGAGAGCTCCCCTTCTTCTGCCTGGCTGGGGGAAGGGGCCTCCAAGGCAATGGGGAGCAAACCTGCTCCCACTGACTGTCCCTGGGAAAGCCAGGCTCTGACAGGCATCCTTCACCCTGCTGCAGATCAAGGTCTGGTCACCTTGGTCATCTTCAGACCCCATGTAGATGCCCAAAAAAGCATCCTCCCAGCCACAGAGCTTGACTTCCTGAGGCTGCTGCAGGCAAACAGATGCTGCCCAGCCCAGCAGTTCATGTGGCCTCCTGACTGTCTGCAATGCCCTGAGCAATCATGGACAAGTTGCCACCTTGCTCTGTGCCTCAGTTTTCCCTTTTTTATATTGGGATAATTATACCAAGAGGAGGGAGGAGGTGGAGAAAGATATTTGTGTAATTACGGCTGTCACTGCCTGAGGGGCTGCTACTCCCAGAGAGAGAAAGGAGATTGGTTTTGAGACTAAGGCAGAAGGGTATTTTCCTTTGCAATTAAACGAGTGGCTGTCTCTGGCCACACAATGACACCCCTTAATGCTGTTCCCTTAAAACAGGAAGGCAGATTGCACCAGGTCCAAAAACCACCAAGGTCTTTTGAAGCTTAGCTCTGCACCAGCCAGTCTGTCCCCATTTAAAGGTGTCATGCCTCTGGCTAAAGGAACTCTTCAAGTCGAGTCACAGGGACCCACCACAGCAAAGTTTGTAAAACACTGGCTTTCCACAGGCTATACTTGCTTTGTGAGTCAGCTTTGAAGGAATAAGGTAAGATTTTTAATGCTGAATTGAGTGTGAGCAAATCCTGCCCCTGCCTCCCCGGGGAGCAACTAAGCTGCTAAAGGACTTGGCCAGTAAAATTGCTCTGCAGTGCAGTATGTAGGGCTGAGCCACCAGTGCTACCTGCTCTAAGACATGAGGTGCAGGCCTGAGAACATGTAGGATGTAGTGTTGCTCTTTCCCACACTAGTTAGTGAGTGTGCAGATACCGGCTGGATGAATGTTCAGGATTCTTACAAGTGCAATCACCAAATGCTGTCTCCTGAAACCCTGGGGCTTCTTTGTAGCAAATTGAGAGAGAGAGCAGAAGCCCATATGTTATTTCACTGGTCAAAGGGGGGAGAACAAATTAAAGGGCCTATTTCAGCACATCGAGACAGCTGTGCTCTTCTCAAGCCAGTCCTGAGAAGCCACCTATCCATGCTTGATGGAAGAGAAAGCATCTGGCCCAGCAACAGCCAGTTAGCCAGAAGTGGAGGAGCTGGCTAAGGCTTCCTGTTGAGGAAATCTTTGGAGGACACCTTGGCAAAGACTGAGGGACAGATGTGAGTCCCAAACACTCTCCACTAAGCAGAGTTAGGTGCCTTTCATGAGACTCTCACATGCCAGGTGAGAGGGGGCTGTGATCTACACAAAGGAGCTTTTTAGGGCTCAGTGGCTGTGGGTGCCAGGTGTTCAATGGGATTTGCTCACTGCTGATTATGACTCTGAGTTACCAGTAGCAGAGGGACCCTCGAGAACCTGGCTGCAGGAACGATCTTGAGCTGCTTCCCTGCAAATCCAGGCAGCTATTTAAAGAGCCTGTAGTGGTTTTTTAAGCAGTACACATGCATTAAGTATATCATGTTACTGTTAAGACTCTGGAAATGTCTGGCATTCTTATTCTTCTGTTAGCAAAAGGAGGTTTAGGAAGTTTAAGGGACCAGAATCCCAATAGATTTCTGCATGAAGAGAAACTGGAAAGATGGGGGTGTTGTCATGCCTTACAACAGGCATTGGAAGTGATGATTGGATATTCTTTAACTGTGCTGCTTCTATATTTCTAAGATAGTTTTTGTAATAGAAACAAAATTGGAAATTAGAGAAAATGTCACCAGTGTTATTACATCACAAGAATCAAGTCACTCAGAGGGTGCAATCCCTCCAATACATTTACATAGATGGCGAATGTGTTTAACTGTTTCAGCACCCAAAATACTGTGCAGTGATTCTAAGTGCTTTCTTTTAAACCCTTCCTTAAGGTGGTTTGTATTTCACACAAGATGACCGAATTAAATGAAACCATACCAAATTTAGCTTATTTGATGTTTAGGATCTTGCTCTTTGGAATAAGTTCAGCCTGTGATATGTATGGGTTTGGGTGTTCCTGGGCTATTTCTATGTAGTTTATTGCTGAGAAAAGTCACTTTGTTATCAGATTTTAGTTTCCCAAGCATTGTCCGTCTCCTGAAAAAGTTCTTATGGATTCACAGTCAATAAAAGGTTGCAAATGACTGTTAAAAAGGACTGACTGCTTTAAGGCAAAAGAATAATTCCTTTCCTTTTCCAGGTGAAAACTTCTCCCACAGATGAAGTGTTTTGCTGAAGGTCCTTCAGAAAACATACAGCAGAGAACAGGAGATGAACTCAAGTGACCTGACATCCCACCTTAGCCAAACTGCCTACCTGCATTATGGGAAACTCAGCAAGAAACAAGGAGAATGAAGCTGCCCAGCTGCCTGGAAGAATGACTCTGCTGCTATACAGCAGGTAATCCTTTAGATTTAAGAAATGGCATAACTTGTAAGGAGGAAGTTTACAAAATATATCATCTGAAGACACTGCCATGTTTAATGCATTTAGTGCCAATGATTTTCTTTCCACTGCTATACTGTTTACAGAGCAGCTGGTGCAGAGATGTTGAGCTTGCTATTGAAGATGAAAGGCTGGTTGTTTTTCAAAGTCCTTTGTGCCTGTTTGCTTCTAACTGGAGCTGTCAGTGTAGATGCTTTTTATTTCCTTTATCACTATAGGTCTGAAGTCCCTTCTTTAAAGATTTCCTCAATTCAAAAGAAGGTTTCTTTTGCTCTAAGTCCCAAAAGACCTGGAGCGTCTTTGCTCTTTTGTTTGGGCTGAAGACTCCACAGGCAATGCCAGTGCCTTCGAAGGATTGCCGAAAACCTTTAACCCCCAGACAGCCAATGTCCCCTGTGAAGGTCTTTGATGAAGGCATGAAGAATTCAGTCTGTTCTGCTCATTTCTGTGGCCTGGGAATGAGAATGCCCCTCTTGAACTATACAGATGCAGTGAAAAACTTCCAGTGATTATTAGTTAGTGGTGTTTCCAAAGGTATATAAAGGATGGAACTTCCCTGCTCAAAACGGCTACAGAGAGCATGTGTTAGGTACTGTACAAAATCTCACAAAGAGATGCTCACTCAAGTTGTTTAAAAGCCAAGTAATCAAGGCAGCAGAATCTTCCCCATTCCAAAACTGAGACACTGAAGTAAGGGGAGGTCAAGTCATTTGCCCAAGATCATGACAGGAAGATGAGAACTGACACAGCTGAGAACTGAAACAGAGATGCTATTTTGGTACAACCTTGATTTTCCTCTAGTATTCTATCTCTCATGCACTGAAATAGGCTGAATTACAGGATTTTCTCTCGTAGTCTGTCTGCTGGTGGTTCTGACTCTGATCAGTCACTAAATCTGTGTGATCTCTCTTTTTCTGGGAATGTTTTAGCCAGTGAGTTTCTCAGAGACAATCTAATTGGTCTGTTATGGAAGTCTGAAAGGCAATCCCTGTGATGCCCATTCCAAACACGTAGCCTTTCCACCCAGCCTGCACCAGCAGAGTTATCAGTCAGTCAAACCAATGCTCCCACATGGCAACACTGTCCAGCTGGAAAAGAAGTCTATGCAAATCTCATAGCGAAACTGTACTGAAAAGAACTGGATCCTGAGTGTTCTCCAAAACTCTCCCCATCAGTGCGTTCAAGTGACTTTCTGACTGATGAAACGCTCTTCAGCTAAATGCACTTTTCATCTGTAAATGTTTTCTGTTAATGATTCACAGAAGTGATTCCGAGTGGTATTTTTCATGTTGCTCTGTAGCCCTGCTGCCAACACCCATCCCTTGCTGACCACAGAGTACATCCCTGGAGAGGAGTTGCAGCTGAGCTGACTGGGAGCTGTGTGGGGCTGAAAAGCCCAGAGTCCAGCCACTCTCGCCTTAGTGGAATAAGACAGAAACAGTCGCAGAGTCAGTGTTCACAATGACCAGAGTGGATCTCGCTCTCCTTGTGGAGCAGTCTGAACACTGAGCAAGGAATGAATCACTACTGAGTGTGCTGAAGCCAAAGGAGGAATATCTCTAGATGTATTTCCAGTTTTAATGTTCTCCACTTAACAGAAACTGATGGCACCTGGACAGTGGGAGATCCAAGCAACTATGCGCTTGCTCATATAAAATGTTTTCTTCCTGTTTAATTTCTTGGGATAGTGTGTACACAGCAAAACCCATGCAGAATGCACACAAACTTTTTCCTCCTGTACATCCACATATGAACTACTTCTTTGCTGTTAGTGATTATCTATTACAGAATTGAGATTAGACATGCATGAGTGTGAGGACAGTGATGTTGCTGCCAAAGAAAACTTGTGTTCCACATCTCAAGTATCAGATCACCAGAGAGCTGTGTAAAGGGTAACCAAAATGCATACGCCTACCACTGAAGGTGCTGACTGGCTCTTCGTAGGGGGTGGCTCTTAGTAGGGGAACTCACTGTTATACTTGGAACAATTGCACAATATCAGTGCAAAAAACATTCACCAAAACAAAAAGATAGCTGAAGTCACACTTAAGTCTGTTCAGAACTGGAAAGTTAATGTGAATCTTTTAAATCCTAGAGCATTGTCCTCACTTTGCTTTCTCAAACAAGATCTAAGAATGGCACAAATTCTCTACCTGATTCTGTTACCAACTTTGCTGATTTTTATTTTAAAAAGGTCTTGTTGAGTTTTATTTTTTAAATTTTAACATCTTCACAAAACATCCCAAGTGCACTAAATATGTTATCTCTTGCCACAGAACCCTTTCTGGCTTGATAATTAAGAGATTGATCATCTTCAGCAGCAGACATAAAAGTTTAAACAATACATAACTGTTCTCTGTACTAATGCAACAAAAGTGAATTTACGTTTACAGTGGTAATTTTAGCAGCAATCTAAATCAACATGCTGTTGATAATCAGACAAATCTTCCTTTAAAAGAGAAATGCAGTGCAAGTGAGCTTGTTAGTATTATGGGCACATAATTGTCTTTACTTTCCGCAATCAGCTTTTATTCATGCTTTTACAATAGGTGTAAATTTTTATATTTCCTTAGGCAAGCAGAAGAATGAACTGAGCATCCAGATGATTACTTACAATAGGTTATGGTGATAAGAAATAGACAATCCTGTACAATATGTGAAAGGTCAATGGATTAGAGTGCCATGTTTTGCAAATGGGTAATCCTGTTCTGCTGGGGTGGCCAGGCAGTTGAAAAAGAAAAACTCTACTGGGTGGTGTTCAAAGTGTGGCAGGGTGTTTTCTGTATGGATGTGTGGGGGAATTGTGAGGAAAAATTTCTGCTGTATGAGGCATAGCTAGTGGGTGGATGGTGTCTGAAAAGGACTCATCTTGCATGAGGCTGAGGACTTGCTCCTGTGTCAGACCCATGCTCTCTCAGCTATGCCTTCACCTCATCCTTCAGTCCCAGTCTGCCTTCAGTCCTGACCAGGTATAGAAGTGAGGGAGACCAGGGAAATTTCTTTGGACCTTTGTGACAAACACTGCAGAGAGAAGAGCAACTCTAGAAACCTCTGGGTTTGATGCTCTCAAGCAGTACCAAAATTGTAGGGCGGCCAGTTTTATTTTTCCATTTTCTTGACAGTGTTGCTTTAGAAAGTTGAAAGAAGTCACTGAGGTATTTCTGGGCCAAAATTTCTTGTGTGGTCATGGCATGGAAATGCTTGTTGTTTCATGCGACTATTTCCAAGCTCAGAGAAGCAACATGGTGGCCGTTCACATTGTATTGTTTCCAATTTGGAGATCTTGTTTTTCCTCTTTTCTAGGTCCAGGCAAGAGAGCCTGGGTCAGTCCCAGGATGCCCATCATGCCTCGCTCTGGAAACTCTAGATGGATTTATGCTTGTGGTTGATCAGAGGATCACCACTTTTCATGTATCAGGAGTGCAATTCCTCTAGGCTCCAAGAAAATCCGTTCAGTTGAGTAACTAGACAGACATGTTAATTAGGATCCTTTCTGCTCTTTTAATGTCTGGATAGTCCCTTGCTGTCCTCTTCCAAAATAATACCACTCTTAAATTAATTTGAGTGCTACACACAGCGTGTTGCTCCGACCTGACAAGGGACAGCTGCTCTGTGTGCATGGCTGTAGAGCAGGAAATGCTGAGGTCCTGAGAATGACCCACCTCAAACGGCAGTCCCTGCCCCATGATTTCCCTTCTGTAACATTCCAAACCACACTCCCAACTCACTGCTCTTTTGTAAACTCTCACAAAATTTGGTTGCAGGGTGCTATCATTCCAATATTCAAGTAAAAGGAGAGAAATGGCAGTGCCAGATTCAGTGCAGTATAACTGAAGGCAGTGACACACATTACATTATCGCTGGCCTTTTTGTCTCTGGTCCTGTCTTTTTTTTATGCCTAGTAAGATCAGTCAGCTCAGGTTGACTGCTCCTTGCCTGAAGGGCTGTGAGAACGTTTCAAGAGATGGCTATGTGATGGCCTCCCAGACATTTTAAATGTTAAGCCTTGTATGTTTGCCAGTCTGGATGATTCCTCATAAATGAGTGCAAGTTCAGATCCTGTGGTTAGAAACAGCCTCCTTTGCAACCAACAGGGACTCGGCCATGCTCTGGTTTCTGAGGCCTCAACAAACTTGCAGAATTACCCATTTCCCTGGGCAGGGGCTGCACCTTCTTGAGCTGCTCAGTCAAATGGCTCTCCCAGCAATGGTAGGATGGCTGTAACAGCCTGGTTTGCTTTGTCCTGGGGAGCTGTGTCTCCAGGGACTTCTGCCTCCTATTTCCTGCAGTCAGTGACTGATGGCTTTGATATCTGCTTGCTTTTGGCTTGGGAACTGAAATGGGATCAGTAGCTCATTTCTGGTGGGCTGCTGGATTGTTACTGAAAGGCAGTGTGATTATATTTTGTTACCTACGGGGAAATGCAGGGCTGATTGCCTTACCCATCAGGGCTGGAAGGAGCACGGACACTTCCACGGCTGATGGAAAGGGGAAAGACCAGGGATGGAGAGCCTGTGACCCATGAAGAACATGGAGGCAAATCCATCTGTCAGCTGATCGTGACAGCCCTTACCGTGGCTCTGGAGTGACTCTGAGGAAGTGAGACTATGGATTGTTACATTAATTACCGGATGGAACCAGCCCTGGGGGTGTGTGTGAGGGACAGCAAGGCCCCACACGGCAGCCCCTGCCAGGCCCCCGGGGCAGCCCCCACCAGCTGTCAATCAAGGGCAGACCGGCAGCACCGCTCAATGCCACGCCCCCAACTCAGCCTCTGATTGGCTGGTTCACTGGGAGCCCCGCCCCCCACCGGCCCAGTGCTATAAAAGTAGCACAGCGTGGCTTCCTGCTTGGTTTCAGCCCTAATGCCTGGAACCTGGCTGGGGTTTTCCTGTGGTAGCTCTATAATTTTCTCTCTCTTTCTTTATTCCTCCTCCTCCTTCTTCTCTTAAGTGTCCTTTCTTAATATTTTGGGTAACTCAGGTTGGATTTTGCTAAGGTGTATGGGTTAGCATGTGCTAGGTCAGTGCATTGTGGAATGCTTTGTTTTGGTTGTATGTTACCCTTTAAACTTTTGCCCAGATCTCTTGTTGCCTACAGTTTACCAGTAAAGGTACACTCTGGGAAACCGTGCAACTTTTCTCCTCTGTGCTGTCTCTTAAGGTGTTAAAAGAATGAAAGGCCCTTCTAATGATCTGGAGAGTGGATATTGTTGGAGCTTTGCATATTTTAAAAATAAAACTCCCTTGATGAGCTTGTAGCTCTGAGAATTGGAGTCTTACAGAGGACAAGTACTCTGCAGCTGCTTGCCAGAAGCAAAAGGTTCATTGGTGTGAGCTTCTGCTGTGTGCCCAGAAGCCAAAGAGTATTAATTTCAGAAACAGCCCAGAGCCAGGAGTGACCTTTTGTGTCATATCCTTTGGGGCAGGTGCTGCGCTCTCGTGCTCTGTGTAAGCCCATCCTTTGTCTTGGTTTTGGGGTTTTTTGCCTTCCTGTTTCTGGCTCACCTTGGTTCATCACATGTCAAGTTACTTTCATCCTCACTGCCTGCCAGGATGGGGCGAAGTTACAGGAGAACAAAAGGTACCGCACGCATAGCCTGCTTTCACTGACCAGTCCAGGCCTGTGATCCTAAAGCTCTTGCCTTGGTCTGTAGGCAAGAGGGAGCTTGTTACCATCAGTGACTCTTGCCCTTTGTGACTTGTCTGACAGCAGGGTGTTAAGTGATGCAGACTTGCCTCTCCAGGCCATCCATCCAGCCTGTGGTGGAGAAGAGGAGCAGCTTGCTGTGCTGTCTAAGCTATGTTTGTCCATCCTGCCGTTCGGGCAGATCTGCTGCCCTTCACTGGCTTACACATCCCCACCAACTGCCTCAGGCAACCACCCAATGCATTTGCCACAGCTTTCATTGGCATGGCCAGAGTCATCTGTTCTGCATGAACCAGTTTCTGGCGAGCAAATCTCTGCACCACTGGGACCTGTTGTAAAGAGCAAGGGACTGAGTGCTCCAGTAATCTGATTATCGAGCTGAATTTACTCACTGTAAGCAATGGCTGCCCTGGCATGGTTGTCTTTGAGCTAGAATGAATAAGGTTCGTTCCCCGTTTACAACCACCTGAATCCACAGTGTCCAGCAGAGTCAGTTTCTGTCACGTAGGCAACTTTCCAGGTGCCCATCATTTTAGACTGACTAGTAAATGAACCACATTCACTGAGCAGGCAGCTGAGGCAGTGTAAACCTGTGTTGCTGCTCACTGGCAACAACCTGCCTCGTTGTCCAGGCCAGTGCACTATTAGCAAGGTGGAGAAGTAGAAGGAGTGTGCACTGGCAATGTAGTTGTCTCTGTCTCTAGAAGGTCTGGAAATGTAATGGTCTTAGAGATGCATTTTTCCCCCTCACCAGAATGTCTGAGATTTAGAAAATCTTCCTATCCTGAGGCAGAAGGAGCTGCCTGTATTTTGAAAAGAGTGAAAGCATGAAAAAGATGGCTTGAGTCTGTCAAAATGTTTTTGACGTGTTTTATTTCAGTTGTAAGCTTTTACAATGTGTTTGCAGGTTTTTTACTTGCAACAACTTTGACATGACATATTTGAACAATGGTGAAACTTCATTCTCTCTAATTTCTTACATGAAGACAATATTCTCAATTCCTTCTCACTGCAAGCCCACATTTTTCACTGGTTTAAGTGAGTCCCTACTTCCTGCTTAAAAAAATTCAGCTGGTGTAATGTAAATCTGCTTGATTCAATTAGGAAGAGCTTTTGAGGAACGGCAAAGTCAGGGAATTTATCTCTTGTATGATAAATGGTGACAAAGAGGTCACCACTGGACATAAAATTCATCCCAGAACTAGTTTTTCCTAGCTTCTAGCTCAATTTTAAATACTGGTAATTCTGGTTTTGGTTTGAGTCAGGAAGTCACAGTAAGACTCCTCACAGAGCACCTGGGAATCATTTGATTGTGAGACAGCAAACAGAGATACACACCCCTGTGTTTTACAGTCCTAACTGCAAGCAAAGACATGAATGTCTCATTCACTTGGCAGTTAATTCCAAATCCCTCTAAAGGGCTTTAAGAAAATACATGTTCTTGAGCTTTACCCTCAGCTAAGTCTCCCCTCATGATGGGTCTTACAGCTAGTTGACTGGTGAGGCACAAGGGTAGGAGCCACCTAACAGCTCAGCACCACAGTGCACCTCTCCATTCCTTGCAGCATGCGTTGGTTTTTAACTAGACTTTTTTCCAGCTCTGTGTCCCTCGCACAGAAAACTGCCTCAGTCGTGACCAGCCACTGAAATCAGTGGAGTTACACTCCTACATCTGTGGATCTGGTCCTACAGGCTCCTCCTTATGTCTGTCATGCCCCAACATCATCTTGGTGTGTGACCTGCCTCCTCCCATGGTGGCATGTTAAACTGTCTGGACGTATACAGACTCATATGTATATTTTGATGATAAGTGATACCTGTATTTGTTCGAACAGTTCAGATTGAGGAGGGTTGAGCTGAGGTGCAAGGGAAGCAACCCTGCCTGACCAAGATACAGCCAAGGAACTCTCTGCCATAACCAATGATAACAAACAACAGCAATTACTCAATTAAAGCTAAACCCATCTTTAATCAAGACAGTCAATGTAAGAGGCCCTGGGAATTTTTGTGAGAAGGAGGAACTCCTAATCAGTGCAAAGGGAATTGCTTCTTTTTATTCCAGTGTTGAAGTTGCCCCCAAATTTGCAGATGCTAATTTTGAAAAAGAGAATCATTAGTTTTTAATAAAGAATTTGCTCCTTGAGAGCTGGGGCGGATGGACAGAAAGCATTTCCCCATACAGTTTAGAGTTCATTAGTGCACCCATCAGGGAAAATGTGTGAGAAAAGTGAAATCAAATAAATATTCCTTATTTAACCACCAAGCCAGTAGTTCAGAAAAAAAAGCAATTTCTTCTAAATCTGAGTTCCAGGTGACTGCTTTTTATCTGAGCTCCATTAAATTATTCCCCTGCTAAATTCTTATGAAATAGGCTTTTTGCTCCAGCAGACGTTGACTCCCTGAGATCATTTTGAAAGCAAAACATTCTGTTTTTACTAGTAATGATCCATCTTCCTGGTGATGTGAAGGGCTTGAGGAAGGTGTTTGTGCCTAGGTGTCAATCCCTGTTTATTCCCTGAGGGGGGGACAGATTCGGTGAGGCTTGTCTCCCTGCTGTGGGTAGCACTGGGGTACAGCAGAAAGACAAGAGAGCACCTGGTAGTGATTCTACCTCCAAACAAGTCAAGAGGCAGTGTCCTTGGCCTCATGCTCACTGTTCAAGCTTGTAGCTAAATCCCTCTTACCCCCATTCTCACTGCAGTGTCTCAGCAAGGTCTCCTCTCTTCAGCCTCAGTTATGATAATTTCTTCCTTGATTAGTTGCCCCTTGTGATTATTTCCCAGGGCTTATTTAAGTGTGGCAACCACCAGACAATTTTTCTGCAGTCTCCTGTTTATTCTGGACTTACAGCAAATTTCCTACACAGCTCTTTCTAAAAACACAGATTTATTTGCTTTTACTGACTCTGGTCAAAACAGCTATTCTGAAATCCCATAGGGATGGAGCATTAGGGGCAGACAGATGTGATGAGCTGGAGCTGCTCCACATACCAAGTGCTGCTGGTTGAAAATAGCCTTGACCTTTTTATAAACCAAAGTATTGTCCAGCCCTGTTTTCACCGACCTGATATATTAATGTGCTGAGTGCAGTGGGCAGAACTGCCTCAACATTTCCCAAGTGGCGTTTGCTTGGAGCATGTTTGCCTTAACAGATTTCTTCCTGTGCCTGAACTCTGAGACAGAAGGAATATTTTATAAAGCTTTTTATATCACTGTCTGTGATTTTTATGGCAAATTGAGCTCCCTTGATGTTGTATCTCTTCTCTTCCTTCCCCTCCTTGGTGACCTCACGGCCATCAGTGCCTGAATCCCTGCGTTTACATACCTCATTTTCTCTCTGCTTCTCTCAGGAGGGCTCCACATCCATGACCCAGTGTATGTGGCTTTAATGCTAGTTACTGCAGTCTGAAGGGCAGTTCACATGGCATGAACAGATGTGGGCCTATCTAAGTGTGCAGAAGATCCCAGAAGTCTGGGATTTCCTGTCAGAAGCAGTAATGGAAATGGCAAGCTTGGTTTGAGGATTTCAGACTTGACTCTAGCCAGACACCAAGGGTTTACATGGTCCTCACTGTGGATATGAGCTGAGTTCCCTGGGCAGCCACATGCTACTGAGGCCTGGGACCCAACTGTCCTCCAGTGCAGTCCTGTGAACACCCAAGGAGGAGATTCTTTCTATCAAACCATTTAACTGCAGCTTTGGCTCCCCGGGAACTGCAGAAGGTGAGAGGAGCATCAGGCTTTTAATCTCAAGGGATGCAATGGCATTTTATCATGTCCTCCAAATTATTCTGTTACAAGCATCTTGAATGTCTGGTTTATTCTCTCTGAAATGATCAGTATGCTGCTCATCAATCATCCTTATTTCACAACTAACATGCTGCAGGTGGTTTAGCAACCTGAGCATTTCGGCTGAAGTAATTGCACTCTCCGGAGCCCCGTGCCTGAACTGGGGGGAAGCTGCTGGTGCCTTTGAGATGCTTGGGTGCTGTGGGGATGGGGGCATGGAGTGTTGGGGTGCACGGCCAGCTTAACCACCTCTGCCAGGCTCTATCCTTCTGCAGCATGCCAACTCTTGGGAGCAACAAGTTTCAGTTTTACAGTAGATTATGAAGGCAAGGCTGAAGAAAGTGAAAACTTTTTTTGTTTCTCAGACAATTAAAGAACTCAAGGTTATTTTGCCTTAGAAACACAGCTCTACCTGCCTGGCTTGCTCCTACTTCACTGCATGCTGCACTTGAATGGCAAAGTGATTCTTGTATGTGTAGAAAGTGGGAGTGCCTGAGAAGTGTCCAGCACTCACAGGAGGACTGGCTTTTTGGAGTAGTTGAATAGTCAGCAGAGTGAGTTTTCACCCTGCTTGCCATTCACCAAAGCCCAAGTCTCATTTTAGGCATTGAGCTGAATATGAATTCTTGAAAATGTATTCCATCAATTCTGATTGATCACTTTTGGTAAGTTGGCTTGATACAGCCAAATCCTTTGAGTTGCTTTCCATTACCCGATCGGAAATGTAAAAAAATAGAAAAAAGGAGAAAGATCTAGGGCTGAGAGAGACCAGGTCTGGCCAAGCTAGCTCCAACAATGTCCTTGTTTTAGCTGTCTGTCCTCCCTGTAGAACCAGTTGTTTCTTCAGGAGCCTCGCTCTGGAACGCGTGCAAGTTGGGAAGAGACCACACCAATAATTCTACACTTACAAAGCCACTGAGCGGTACAGAAAATACAGAAGACTACCTTGAAATACATGAAATGATCAAGTAAAGAGTTAATGAATCCTCAAGAAGCTTTAATATTGCACAGAGAAATCAGAGAGGGGAGTTTCACCAGCACATTTCTCTGGCCAAACCTACATATGAAGATTAGCTGAAAGTCTTCAGGGACAACAAACAGAACACTGTTACTGTGGGCCAAGTGCTTGTTTTGGCATGTTCTCTGTACGTTACCATGGAATACAAGTGCTGCTGTGGGTACAAGAAGAAATAACCTTGTATTCATATCCTACAATTATCTCAGATATATCTTGAAGTTTAAACAGTATATAGCGCTCTTCTTTTGTACTGGAACTTTTCACTGCTTTCTGAATGGAAATCCCTCCGTCTGGGGACACTCCACTCACACCTTTGTTTGAGTCTCACTGCAGAGATTTCCGTAAGTAATGTGCTTTGGTTGTGTTCCTCTTCTTTCTGCATTCCCAGGCTGGGAGTGCTTGAGCAGACATGTCATGTGTGGAATGTGTTTGGGAGTGGGGTGTTTTGACACAATTGTCCAAAATATTCATAAAAGAGCTTTAGAATGAGAGTTGTGGAAATCTGCACTGTACACTTGTTTCTAATATGTATGCCCTTCCAGGTGAAAGACTGGGAAGTACATGATGTAGCCCTGTGTGTCCTGTTGTGGTTGCATATATTGCAGAACACTAATGCTGTTAAGTACCTGGAATTGTTTGCAGAAACTTCCTGACAAATTGTTCTGAAAACCATATAAACCTAAGGAAAAAGCACATGTGTTTATTAAGGGGGGGG
>VWZG01009714.1:7321-43806 GCA_013396735.1 Grallaria varia
AAAGAATAAAAAAAAGGGAGAAAGTTAGAGGCTGAGGTGATGTGTTTTGGGGGGTTTTTTTGTTTGCTTTTTTTGGTTGGTTGGTTGGTTGGTTGGTTATTTTTTTATTTTTTTGCAACTGAAGACCTGAAAAGATAGAAACCACATGCTTTGCCTTCTTGATATGTATGTGGGTTTTTAAAAGGAAATAAGCTACTGGAAAAATTGAAGAGGATAACCCCTGGTACCAAAGTGGAAGATGGAAGCTAAACTCCATTTAATCAAGGATCTATGGAATATGTGTGTTGGGGAAGAAAAGAGGAGGGATAACTTTTTCTTATCTCAACAAACATGTGACTGTGCTTGTGCGGGTCCTGTTGGGAAATAGGATCCTACAGCCAATAAAGGCAATGAGTTACTGGTGCTGGCCCACAACATCTTATCTCTCTGGGTCCATGGCCTTGCTCCTTCAAAGACTGATGGATCTCCATGAAGTTCTGGTCATGTCTCACCAGTCTCCCCATCACTGATGCTCCCCAGCCTCTGACTTGGAAGGTCGGGAAAGTGAGCCCCACATGATTTATAGTGAAAACCTTCAATTCCTATCTGTTCCTGTATCTATTTAATACTTCTTTGTCTTTCATTAATTATGCTTTATTAATTGCTTTGCTTTCCACTGGAGACCTAGGCAATAAAAAAATAAAGTCCTTCCCACGGAAGCAAAATGTGCTTCAAAGTTGCTCCATGAAAGGGATCATTCTTAGACTTAGGAAGAACCAGTAAACACATCCTGGCAAGTGCTGAGGGTGTTGCAGGACCCAAGTCTTTCCCAATTAGTTTGTGTCCCAAGATCTTGTCTCCTGGATGAATCAGTCCTTCAGGCTGTGCAAGAAGGAAACTGTTTAAAGGAGGAGGTGGGGAGGGGGATGTGTTTCTTACTTTGTTTCAGAGGCAACTCCATAAATCTCCACACATTAAGGTCTTCCATATGTGGTTTTTCAATATCAGCTTGTCACTTCAAGCTGTCTGACATGAACTGTTGGATGGGCTGTCTTCTGCAGGGCTCATTCACATCCCACCCAGCTGCCAGAAAAGGTTGAAAAAAACCAGTGAAAAATGTAAAAGATGACAGTTTGGAGCATAGATGTTTTCCAGAGTTGCAACCTATTGACCTATTTTCATCAGTCTCAGCGGCATAGACTATATATCAGGATCAGTGAACATTGACAGAAGAAGGAAAAGGATAGTCTAAAAAAAAAATCATTCTCCTAGTGTATTTAAAGTGGCCAAATGCTACCTTCCTCAGCTCTTCCAGATCTTCCTGGAGATCCAGCATCCACCTAGGACTTGGAAATTTCTGGCTTATTTCGCAAAAAGATGTTTTGGAGTTCAGCAGGGGAATAACTTCTATTGTCAGTGCTTTTTTCCCCCCTTCTTTTTAAGTGGGGAATTATGAATGTATGTGGGTTTATAAATCATTCAGCTCTTACTATTATATTCCTTATTATAGCATGTTCATGTGCACAAGTTACAGAAGAAGGCAGGAACAGAATGGGAGAAAACCAGCACTACAAACTTGAAATGGGCTTTGAGATCCACTCATATAGGTCTCAGAAAGGTTGCAAGTTTACATCTGAAGCTCAGCTTTGCAACTGCTTCTGCCCTTTATGAGATGCAAAAAATTGCTAAAATCCTGGATCCAGGAATTGAGCATTAGCTCTTCTTCTGGATCCCACTCCACATCTTGGGTTCATCAAGGCTCTTGGGGGTTAGGGGAAGAAGCAGACCTCTGAAAGTGCAAATACTTGATTGTGTATAAGCACTGGGCACCACTAAAGAAACTTATTTTTAAATGTTTTTTTCCAAACTTCTGGGTTCCTGGAAATAGGTGTTCAAAATGAATGTTGTAGGACTCATTGCCACAGGTTACCTTTGAAATCAAAGGCAAAAGTCATTAAAAACAAGATATGTTTTGGGAAAACAATTCCATTGGTAAATAATACAATAGACTAAATCCAGGCTTCAGCTTGAAAGGCTCCTGAAAGAAGTGACTGCTGAGAGGATATAATGGGGAAATACTACCCTATATGTGACCTGGTTTTAAGCTCTGCCTTTACACATACACTATGGGTCATACTGCTGAATTAGTGTCCTGGTAGAGATGGCTCATCTCATATTAAACTCAGAAAACTGAGGATAAAAAGCAAAATATGTCTTCTTTTTTACCCTTTTAAAAAGTTTGATTCAGATTAGGAACAAGTCAAGTTCAAACTGGAAAGTTAGGAAAAACTCTAACTTCCTCCAAACAGCTGTATGTAGGGTTAGGAAAAAAAACGAAAACCAAACAAACATGGCCTTCCACAGGGTTTTGTTGTCTTGGTACTCCCATGGGAGCACTGCTGTGATATTTGAGAACCTATAGCTGCTGCAGTTAGGATTCAGCTGTGAAAGTGATGATTTGCAGTAGTGACTAGGAATATTAGGGAATTCAGGGACCCAAATGCATCTTGTTGTCCTCACTTTGTTTGCCTACTACATTAGCAGTCGGATATTTCCCTTCAAGACTGATGGGGTGTATCAGGGGTGGTATGTGGCTTTTACCTGGGGATAGACCTATATTTCAAATCGATTTTTCTGGGGTGATACAGGTTCTTTTGAGCTCTTCTCAGCTTCTGCCAACTACTATCAGTTCGGAATTAAAACCAAAAAAAAAAAAAAACCAGCCATGAAAGCATTTTGCTTTGCTCCAGTTGGCCTTAGCCCACCAACTGGTTGTACACAGAGCCAAATACAGCTGTCAAGCAGTAATGTGTTTTGGTTTTTTCCTCTCCCTGATTATTCCTGGGCTGAAGCTGAACTGATAACCTCAGAGACCATCTTTTTGGGCTGGCTGCAGACCAAGAATGTCATTTCACAAAGAAATGCTGAGGTTTCAGAAACAAGGTTTCACCGCACTGTGGAATGAAGCTGGGTCATTTTAAACACTGCCAAGGGACAGCAAGTGCCCTCAATACCTCCTGCCCCTCACTGAATTGCCCACCTTCCTCCTGGAGTGCAGTCCAATCTACCTTATGGAAAATATGGGTTCAGGTGGCTCCTTTCCTACTGATTTTTAAAGTTTGTCTGCCCTGAAATTCTTTGGACTGTGGGAGGCAGTGCCTTTATTTCTTGCATGCCAGGACAGATTAGAGGAGCAACCATCTGACGTAGCTTCCCTTTGACAACAGGGGTGAAACTCACTGGGGCAAGGGCAGAAAATCCCCAGTTGAATTGCTCTGAGGCTTGGGTATCCTGTCAACCCCACAGCACCTCCTGTTTCCTCTTGAAATCTTTGAGATGGTCCTCAAAATGCCCTTATTTTTTGGCACTGCGTCAAAAGGCACAAGGGAAAAGCTGAACATTGCAGATTACCACCCTAATCAGAGGCATGCTCCTGGTTTTGCTGATGAATTCTCTATCCTCCCAAGCATGGTGCAGCCAAAGTGGAGACTGGGGCTGCTAGAAAGCCAGGTGCTAAAGGCTTTCCATGTCCATCTGGATGCATAGTGGAGTGGTTTGCACATGTTCCCTGATGACGATCTGCTCTCTGCTAGTCTGCTTCGGGGATCTGTACAACAACAGCCAGCCTTGCGTGGTATTGCCACATTTCCAGACAAGTGAAAAGGCAGCTAAGACTTTGAAGGTTTGTTTATAGCTCAGTTTTTTCCTCAGTACATTTGTTCCTCTTCTCGTCTGCATGCAAATTCAGAGGGAAGGGAATGCTTACTAAAAGAAACAAAAAAGTTTGTGGAATGTCTTATCTGTTATTAATTCCCCAGCCCCAGTGGAGAAACCCAGGTCTAGATACCATGGTGTATGTGGGGGTGGGGGGTGAAGGAAAGGGAGAAAGAAAAAAACTGCAATAGTGTGCTTTAAATGGCTGATTTCCTTCCTCTCAAATACCAAACAAAATTTTAATGATGAAACCTGCTAACAGCTGGGGCTAATTTGGAGGTTATTTTTATGGCAAGAGCAACAAGACAATAAAAGGTCAGTCCCAATTTCAGATCTGCTCAAGTGTTTGTCCCAGCAGACCCTCTAAAATAGTTGTGATTTGAACTCCTCCATTCCCATTACATCACTTCTGCCTGGTAGCTGTCTGTCACGGGGACGCGATCACACGCAACATCTCTCCTCCAAAGGATGTGGAGACCACTGTAGTTCCTTGCTTAGCAAATCAGAAGGCAGGGCCAAGGCCTGCAGGGGTCATTTGGGGACTCTCTGGAAATGTCGTCAGTGCTCACATTTGTATGTCATCAGATTTTGAAAACTTTTCCGTTTTGCTGTTTGTTGATTCCTCTCTATCCAGGATCTTCTCCATCTACTGTGAAGAAAAATTTGTCCCAAGGTTGATCAGGGCTCATGGGAGTTTCAGAATTGTTTATTACTGTGAGATGCATGGCTCTCACTGTGTAATAAGATGGAATGCAGCTCACTTCCAGGACTTTGAAAAGGGCTGGACTGAACACAGCAGCCCATGCTGCAGGACCTGAATTTGGGGGGTTGATAAGGCTTGCTTTGTTTGGGAAAGTCAGTTTTCTAGCCCTTACCCTAGTGCATGCAGGTTCCCTAAGAAGCACCCATCATGAGGCATGGAGTGGGGGGCAGGAGTCCCACCAGCCATCAAGGGAGACCCTTACTCCGAGGTCTACCTTTGGTATGGGGGAAGGAGTGTGACAGACACAAGCTTAGACTTCTGGCACTGCTTGGAGCTTAAGTAACCACCATAGGTTATTAAACCAAAGCGACTAGCTGTGGGGATAGAGGAGGGCACCAGCTGAAGGCCAAAGAAAGCCTCCTTTCGTGAGTGAGAACCAGCACCTCTCGTGACGCTGCCATATAAAATCATGCAGCACCTGTTAGATCTTTTCTCGCTCTGCTCTCAAGATGCAGGAACAGCTTGGCTCTATAAAAGCCCCGATGTGTTTGTTTTCATTCTGAAGAGCTAATCCAAGACCCTCTCTTCCCAAAGGACAGGGAAGGAGGGGCTGGAGGGGGTATTTTTATTTTTTTCCTTCTGCTGGGGAAACAGGTTGGAGCTGTTAAAATAATTGGCAGCAGTAGATTCCTGCAGATTTTGGCTGCATTTTAAAATAGAGGTTTTCTTCTTCTCCCTCTCTCGCCTTGTTTTTTTCTCTTCTGATTTAGCCATAAAATTGCCACTTATTACATTAGCAGTTGCAGAAGGCAGGAGTTTTCCTCATTAGAATGGCTCCTGCTCACAGGCTCTGGTAATATCATTTGGTTGGAAAGACCTTGCCAAAAGGCTATAAAACCAGCTGAGGACTCACACGGCAGTGTCAGGAGGTTGCTTTCTTGGTTACTTTGGTAACATGCAAGCAAAGCTTCCCTCTCTTTTCAGGACAGGGAGATGGGTTTGGTTGGAGATCTACTTCCACCTCCTCTGTCTTGTGAAGGAGTTTGCAAGCAGGTAGCAGTGGGGGACTGAGTAGGACAGGAAAAGGCCCACAGCATGTGTCAAATCTGTCTCTGGGGGCTGCGGCTTTCAGAGTAGCTCTGCTGTGTGGAGTCCCACCTGCCTCCTCCTGAAGACCATCAGGAGCCAGCAGAATGCAAGCCTGCACCTTCCCCAGTCCTCAGAGTACATGTCACATACTGCAGACCCAGATGCTACTCACCTAAGGTAGTCAGTGTCACCTGCAGACTGGGACTAGTCCAGTGGTGGGCAAATGGCAGGGTGTGTTGCCTTCACAGCCCTGGAGCACTCCCTGCCTCCCTGCAGGCATAGTCAGCCAGGCAGCCCAAAAAAGAAAACTGCTTCAGTTCACCAGATTGTACCTGCAGCCTTTTTACCAGATTGATGTGTCAGCAGAGACCTGATATTCACTGGGCTGGCATTTCTGCCTTGTTTTTTACATACATGGAATTCAGCCTGGCCAGGCAAACATATGCTGTATTGCAACTGAAAAAGCCTTCCTGTGAAATGGACCTAAATTTTACTGTGGGAGCTGGATTCATCCTGCTTTGGGGCCAGACTTGGGTGAAGTGCCGTGTTCCTTTAGTAGGGCCCCTCTTCAGTGAGGCAACACATGGCAAAGTCCAGGAACTGCAGGTGGCCAGAGCTGAAAACCAGAAATATGTCTTCTTTGTTCTTTGCTGTGAAATTCTAGGAAATCTCTCCATTTCAGAGAGTCCTAATTTAAGGAGCAGATAGATATTTGCTCTTCATTAGAGATGGCACAGCATCTTCAGTGGCTGTATTTGGAGCTAGACTACAATAAGCAGGCAAATGACAACCATTTGGCTGTACACCCTTAGAATTCAGTCCTCTGTATTTCAAACTGGGAAAACTCATATCAGAGTGCAAAACTGACTGAAGCTTTCACTCTGGTGCTTTGTCCAGCATGGACATTGTAAACCTCAATTTTTACAGCCCCATTAAGAGAGTCCTCACACCACCTCCATATGATCAACCATCCAATCTTCTAGAAATCAGGCTCTGAGCACGAAGACTCAGCAAAGGGGTCAGGAAGACTGTAGAGTCCTCTCTGCCTTTGCCTTTGTCTGCTCCTCCTACCCTTCTCTGAATTCTCCTTCTCTTTGGCAAGAAATTGCAGAAGTTGGTTCCATGACTTTATGGACAGATCTATATTAAACGACGACTCAGTCTGCACTCATTTACTGGCAGAGATGTATCAGCTGAAACAACTTTAAAATGTTGAAACAGAAAAATTATAATTAAACAGAAAAAAACCCCAACATTTTGGGCCAAAACTTCAGGGTGTAAAGTCTTCCATATGTGTCAGCAGTTTCTGCTATTTAATATTAGAGATGGACCCAAAGAGTTTCTTTATGAGTCTCTTCTCCTTCAAAGCCCAAAGACTGACTCTAGGGAGGATTTCTGTCAGTTTGTCAGAACACATTTCTACCTACTTTCAGTGTAAAGCTTTTATTAAAATAACAAGGCAGTGGTGATTGGTACTGTGAAAAAGGTATAATCTTACTCATTAGATATTTCTTAGCACCAAATTCACAGCTGCAAGCGAGGATCTTAGTTCATGACGGTCCAGAAAGGTTCCTGTTCTGAACACCTGGAGGATATAGTTCTGCTCATTGTCAAAAAATGCAATAATTTTTGATCACTTTAAGTTTCAAGGCTCAAGAAAGAAAGAAAACTGGTAGTGATTTCAGAAGCTTTTTTTCTCCTCCCAGAAATTAAAACCAGTGCCTGGACTGGTGCCTTTGAATTTATTTATTTTTTTTTAAATTAAAACAACCACTTTAAAAAAAAAAAGGCACTAGCTACTGGTTTGTACTTTAGCTAAAATTTTCTGGCAAGTGTCATGCCAAGATCTTTTTTTTTTTTTTTNTGGTGTGAGAAACATTCCCAAATAATCTGTATAAACCACACCAAAACCTGACAAACTCAACCAGTCTGGAAAGGTCTGGGAGTGAGAGGAAGGCTCATCTGCAGACAGGCTGGGGATATCAGCAGTTTTCAGCTGGCTGCCAGCAGCAACAACATCTTCTGCATCCCCTCAAGTGACAGGGTGTTGGATTTGGTGGTTCTGGACCCAGCAGAACACCTGGTCTGGGCAGCCTTTGGCTTTTTCATGGAAGATTTGAAGGGAGCCTGAGGAATTGGGGCACTCCTCCCTTGTGGGCAGACTGGGCACCTGACTGCTGTGGGCTGCTGGGGAAATCCCGGCCAGCGCCTCTCAGTGCTGCAGGCAGGTGTCCAAAACTTTGGGCCAGAGGGCAAGTGAGTCCTTGAAACTTTATCACGAACACAGGAGAAATCCCCATGGAGGGCAGGACTGGAGTTTCTCTGCAGCTGCGGGTGAACATATCTCTGGAGGGAACTGGACAAAATGAGACAGATCAGTACCAGCATCTCCCGTGACATGAATCAGGCAGGAGCAGGTGAAGGACTGGAGAGCACAAGCTCCCTGTTAAATGTGGCTTTTTGTCATTGAAGTCTACTTGCTGCATGCCTTTGGACAACACACTGCCCTCTTCTCTGAGCTCCCGTATCCTCATCACAAGAACAACAGCATTTCATGCCAGCACTTGGTATGTTGTGGTAAAGCCTTCCTTTAGGCTTGGGAAGGGTGCCAAGTGCTTCCACCTGCCCCCACAGAGAGTCTGAAGCCTAAAAAGCCCCTACATTAGCCTTGTAGGCATCATCACATATCTCTTCTCCATCTCCAGGCCGGAGAGGGGAGCATGGTACTACCTGTTTAGACCAATGCAAACCTTAGTTCACCGCCTTTCTCTTGGAGGTTGTGGTACCTCAACATGGAGCCAAGCCTCTTTCCTGGCTGGCATGTCTTTCTCCCCTCTCTCCTTCCCAGTTCAACTCATTTCCTTTTCTCAGACATTTGCAGCAAACGTGTGTCTCTTTCGTTGTCCTGTAAACTCCGTGTGACCATGGGAACGGTTCCTGACCCAGCTGGCAGCCTGCGTGCTGTTCTCATTAAACTTTGGCTCTCGCCTCAACTGGATCTTTAGGCAACATCCAGGTGAGAACAGCTGGGAAAACACTTTCATTTGTCTTGATGATGCACACGGCATTGGTTCCCAGCCTCCCTTTCGTTGGGGGAAGTTTTGTCCCATGCGTCTGCTAAAACTTTGACCCTCTCCCCTCTCCACTGACTCTCCTCAGTTCAATCCTGTTTACAACTGCTTCTGCAAATCCTTTTTTCAGGGCACACAATCAGAGCAAAACCAGAGGAGTTCTGCAAAGTGGCTGGTGCAGGAAAAGCCTGTACTAAATTGGAGAAGGCCAGAATTTATGGGCAATGGTGTTTTGTGAAGCCTGATCGTATTGAACCTGTCAGAGCATCTCAAATACTTTTGCCAGCCAAAACCAGTGGTCTACAGGGTCCCAGTTCCTGAATTTCGGCAGAAAACTTCAAAGCACTGTTATGTGGCTTGAAGGACCACATGGATTCCACCTGTTTTTTAGACCAGCTAGTTGATTGGTGCTCCCCAAACACCTCCCTCGCACCAGCTCATGGACTGAGCATGCAAACAGCACTGACTGTGGGCAGCACCCACTTCTTATGCTTGCATCATCTTGGGGCCCAGAGGATGGGCTACGGCCCCTGATGCACTGCAATCCCCCTGCTATGCCCTGCTAGCTCACTCCAGTGGCACAGCCTCCATGCTGGCCCACCAGGAGAGGATGGGGCAGGAGGCAGGAGGGCTTGTAAGCCAGCCCCATGTTATGTCTATATACAGTGTTTGACAGAGCAGCAGAGCAGCCTTCAGCCCTTCCTGAGAGCTGGAAGCAAAGCCAGGGTGCCCACCTTAGGGGATGGACATCTGGTCACCTTGCAACCCAGCTCCACATTTCCAAGAAACCAGAGTCATCTGGGAATTTTCCCAAGGCCTTCTGTCATGCAGGCTCCTAGAGTAGCTGGTGGAGGTGGTCCATCATATCAAGAAGGCAGACCACCTGGGAATCATTTCTTTAAACAAAAGGATACAAATCTTCCCTTAAACTTCTGGAAGAGGAGGTGGGTTATCTTCCCGGTCCTCCCAGCTGACTTTATGTGTGCATCTGAAAGCTGCAGTGAGTAAACTGGGTGGAAGATGACACAGAGGGAAGGGTTTTCACCAAGGAATTGAGTATCTCTTTCTACTTTCAAAGGGTGCTGAGATTAGCCTAGAATAAGGATCTGAAGCCTGAGAGCATCTGTGAGAGCCATTTTTTAACCACTGTATGAGAGTTACTGTAAAATCTGTAATATAAACTCTCACAGCTCTCCCCTGGGAGGACTGAGCAGCAAACTACTCTGTGCGTGTGCACGCACGGGCATGAACAGAGCACACTGCAAAGTGTCAAAGGCAGTCTGAACAACATGGTTTTAGGCCATTATGGGGATTTCCCAGCTCTGACAAAGAATTTAATTTCCCTCCACAGGGCGGGAAAATTCAGCAGGAGGTTGGTCGCTCAGGACACTGAGCAGAGAAGCTACAGCATGGAGACAGGGTCTCTTGCTGTCAGCAGCTGCATTGGATCTGGTCACAAACAGGTATTTAGGCTCAGGGATAGCACTTGGGCTCCTACTTCTATGGATTTCACCACCATGAATCCAGTCTTGACACAGCTGTAGCCAGGCCTATCTACTTTATGTGCAGTAACAGCCCCCAAATCTCACACTAAAGCAAGGAGAGGGTGGCAGAAGGTCATCTCCATGGCTTAAGCCTGGATCACAAGAGTTTTCGGTGACAGGACAGATGGCAAGGCCAAGCTTGCCAGACCTTTACCCGTTCCTAACAGAAGAGGAAATATGCTTTTCAAATCAGAAATTGTCCAGGTTTACAATGAAAAAAAAAAAAAAGCAGAAACAGAAAATATGTGGGTGAGGGGAGAGAGAGGGAAAGAAAAAAAAAGAAAGAATAAATCAAAACATGAAAAATCCTTGGCACAAATTCTTACAGTCCAGTTCACTGGGTAAGTTCTGAAAAGAATTTCACTTGCTTTGCAGAGTGAGGAGATCACTGGCCAGTGCTTTGAAGACAAGGGTGTGTCACAGTTCATGCACTTTCTTGCAGCACCCCAGCACTGGGAGATCACCATGAAGCTCTCTGTCATCAGTGCCCTGTGTGACCTTAGGTAAGGAATTTAAATCACCTATGCCACAAGCTTCGTTGACATAATGGGTGATAACAGGGTGAAAAAATGTTTTGATTTATAAGGCAAGCTTAAAAATCTACAGTAAAAATATGTAGGCTGGGATTCATCTGAAACATTTCCAGTAAAGCATCAACAACAAAAAGCAGTTTGTTTTATTGGGAGGTCAAATATAAATGCTCCAACCAGTCCAAAACAAGCCTTTTTGTTTAATTTTCTTGGGTTGGAAAAAGGTGGGGAGAAAAGTATTATCTCTATTTAAGGAAAGTTAAATATAGATACATCTGTGTAACGTTTCAAAACAAAAACATGAATAATTTTTGAGATGTCAGACCAATCTACTTTTTAACCCAAGAAATTCAACATGAGTGATGTTAGTTGAAATTACTAAGTATTTTTGGAGGAAATTAGTAAAAAAGTATATATATTGGGAAGAATTCATCAGTGCAAAAAACCAACAGTACCTCCCAGCCTTGCAGGAGTTTAGGGATAGTTAAGTAGACACATGAAACCAACAGAAACTATGTGACAAGATGCCAGAGAAGTGTCTCAGAAAGACAGGATTTGATTGTCATGGGCCTGTTCTCATGAAAAATAAAAGGCTCCAGTTTCTGTACAATTATGTACAGACAAGACATGTGTTTTCACTGCATGGCACCAAGCCTGGAGTATATTTTTTGCTCCTGAATTACAAGGAAAACTTGGCACAAGGATGACCCACACAGCAAGGAGCGGGTAGATTTAATACAGATGCATAGGACAGTCTCTCAGATTCAAAACTTTTAGTGTCATAATTGTTCTCCCTTTGACCTGTTTACATGATACCCTCCATAGGGGCCTTATGAGCTTGGGCTGGGATTTTTAGGCAGGAGCCCTGTGGATTTATAAAGGAAAACCAGTTTATCTTAGTGCCCTTCCACCTATGCCTGGGATTCTGCAATAGCAGGGATTTTGAGCTACTGTGGCCTGCAGGAGAAGGTGAGGCTGGACTGGAAAAGGAGGGGATTTTCTGCCTCTGCCTGTGATTAACTTTTGCTGTTCAGGTTTCTGCTTTGGGTGCTCTTTCACTTACGTT
Organism: Grallaria varia; assembly: GCA_013396735.1. Lineage (NCBI taxonomy): Eukaryota > Metazoa > Chordata > Aves > Passeriformes > Formicariidae > Grallaria > Grallaria varia. The sequence continues at coordinate 19,018 of VWZG01009714.1, forward strand.
GTTTCCATTTCCTTCCTTTCAAGGCTGCAGGAGCAGGAGAGTGGAGATGCTTTTTCATCATGATCCTGATCAGGACAGTGGAAATTCAGAGAGATGGGGATGTAATTCTGCTTCTCAGCAGCACCTGCATGTCTGTGCAAGTCCTACAGCCATTTGGAGTAGCCACTCAGCTTGGAGTGTGTCAGAAATGGAGGTTTTGACCTTCTCTCTACTGGTTCTCCATCTCCTGCCTTTAACATGGAGTCCCTCAGGACCATTTTCCAGCCGAGGTGGCCCAAATCCATGACCAGCAGCACTGCCAGGCCCTGATGGCCCTTCTCCCTCACAGACCAGTTTCTTCAAGACACACTGCAGTGTTTTTACCAACAGCCTTCATTGCCTGTGGACCTTTGTTGGCAAACAGCCCATTCACCATCTTTCATGAGTGGTAACATAACCAACACTGGGAATTAGCGTTGCTCATTTAAAGAGGAGGTTGGCAGTTGGTACCAGGAACAGCTGTGCTCCTTTCAAGATTTAATCAAGGTCTACAAACAAGCCAGAGGAAGAGACAACAGGGTCCGTGTAACAAGCTGACTTGTCTGACTCTGACATATTCCTTCTGTATTCTCAAGGAAGACCATCCCCTCAGGGAAAGCAGGCAGCCCAGTTACACAGTGCTGGAGGTATCATTTGAAACCGTAAAATAGAAGAGCCTCAATTTTGGTGCAGGTCTCCAGGTGATCTTTTCTTGTGAGTGTCATACATAGCCACACCACAGAGAAGTGCCCTTTGAGAGTTAAAAATATGGAATCTTTCTCACTGAGGACAAAAATTCTAGTTTAGTTTGTGTTCCAAAACACCAAAATAATAGCATGGCTCTGTCCTGTCATATGAAGTTTTCAAGGACAGCATGGATATTTGGATGTGGGCATTCAGAGCGACCATGGGTGTGAAGTACCATGCACATAAGCACATATCTATGTATGTATATATATGTACACACATGCATATATATATATATATATACACACACACACATATGTGCTGCGACTGTGATGGACTGAAAAATCAGGCCCTCAATATTTATAACTTTGGCTCGTATCCCAAGCAAAGCAGCCCTAGTGCAGAAGCTCTATTTGTGGCAATGGGATCTACACACTCCATATTAGTTCTAATCCTAGTCAAGCTGGCAGACATAAAGTTTTATGGGAAATAGAACAACTAATCCATGCTGAAGTGCAGTGCAGAAAGTTTCCTAAGTATAGCATCCCCTCAGAAATATGAGGGCTCAAATTAACCCTCTAAATCCTCTTCATCAAAGTCAGCCAAGCCTGTGGATGGTAAATTGATTACGTGGCCAACTCCAGCAGATGAAGTACTTACTGGGAGAGGGCTATGAGGGAAGTGTAGAAAAAGGACTGAATTAGCAAAACTACTGTCATGGAAATCTCCCAGGGCTCAAAATCTGAGCACAGTTCTGCTGAATCCACACCATTCACATCAGAATTTGGGAAGACTCATGTCTTGCTTGGAGACTCCAATTCATTTGTGAAAAACAGAAAGGTGAGTCCCTGACAGAGGCAGATGCTTGGGTTTCCCTGAATGTGGATGATTATGACCCACAATGCTGTTCATTGTCCCTTGGCGTTATTGCCCAGTGTGGGTAGCAGTCTTCGTCCCCTAATATTCCCATTCAAATCCATGGCTGTGATCAGGTCTGCTCTAGTGCCTGGGCTGCGTTAAATAATCAAAGAGAGGTTTCATTCTGCTTTGTTAGTACTGGCTTGGGACCAACCATAGAGTGGAGGTCTGGTTACAAACTTTCTTAAACACAGAAGTGTGGCCAGGTCCAGGCTTTATGTTTGGACACATCTCTCCAAGTCAAGGAGAAATTTCCAGTTGTCTGGATGCTGAGTCAGCAGAAACACTGGGAATTAGCACAGGGTTTTTTTTTTTGTGTGCTTTGCTTCCCCTTTGAACCTTGAAACCGGCTCAATTTTTTTTACAGCTTTGGCCAGTTTGGCGTGGTTCTCATGTCTTCCCAGCTGAGATCTCTAACAGGAGATTGCCAACTGCCCTGGGAGTTTTCTGTGACCCTGACAATTGGCCCAGAAAGGATCTGAGGAGGGAGCTGACACCTATCATACTCATTCCATATGAGATCCTGGAGGGACTTACAACCAAAGGTCCCTCTTACCAAACTGCAACTCACAGAGTCAAAGGAGCAAAGAGAGGAGAGGAATGCAATGAAACCATCTAATATAGAGGAGTTTTTGGATAATATTTCTTTGCTGAACAATCAGTAGTTTGTAGGACTTTTTTCTTTTCTTTAGTGAGTAACTCTGAGAGAATGAATATTATCCAGGGGGAAATTTTCTGATAACGAAACCCATAGTTTTTGGCACACAAATTCAGTTTCATGAAACCTGAAGTAGGAACAGGTTCACCAACTTCTCCCTGCCTAGTGCCCATGGAGTAAGGAGAAAGACGAGAGCTGGGACTTGAAAATTTAGTCTTTTTCACTACTGATGGCTACCATAGAGACTTCTTTTACAGGACTGATCCAAAACTGAAGGTCTGACCCAGGGAACAGCTATGGACTGACAAATATGCCCACTTATCCCCTTATTCTTCAGATTTAAAGTCTCAGTAAAGACTCCAAGTAGTCCCAAATTCACTCAAGTAAGCCTGGTGTGATTTAAAAGAGAAAAGATACTTCAGACAAATTCAGGGTCTGATTTGGGGCTACAAATGGAAGAAAGAAAAATCCAAGAACCGAGCAAATTATACCATGTAGGAAGGTCTTCTTGAAACCATTTATCAAGGATCACAAACAAAACCCCTAATCTCCCTGACCCTGAGAGGTGAGCACCTAAGTATCTAGGAGGACTGGTTGTAATTTCCTCTAAGCTCAGGTAATGAGATAAAAAAAGGGATAAAAGGAGGTTTCCCTTGTAGATTATTTTTGCCCTCTTTTTTTCTCTTTCTTTTTTCATGTGTAGGACTTTTCAAGAGAAATTATTTGTCTCAAGCATCCTGTGAGCGGAGGAGTAGTTGGGGCAAAAAATATAATGAAGAATTTCTGAGGTCTCTGGTGGGCTGGGAGTTCTGTGAACTGCAGCCTGAACAGTTTTCATGCGCCCTCAGAAACCTATAAATGTTTTCAAAGAATATTTGCTAGCAACCTTTTCACTAACATTTGCCGAACTCATATGAAAAAAGAAGCAAGTTTTCTGTCAGAGGAGCAATTCCTAGCAAGGGAGCCACAAGCTCCTTTGAGCTGCCTTGGGGGAAAAAAAAAAAAGAAAAATAAAAAAAGAAGCAAGCAAGGAAAAGAAGGAGAGGGGGAGAGGGGAAGAGGGAAAAGCATCTGTAAACCATAGTCTGCAATTTTGGCTTTGGAGCTCAAGATAATAAGACCACGAACTGACAAATTCCAAGAGTATTTTCCTATTTATATTAGCTTATATTTATTTGTTCAATATGTGAGGATGTGATTCCTTGCATTAATCATTAGCTTGGTAGAGCTATTCCTGCTTCCTTTCCAACACAAAAAAGGGAAAAAAAAAAGAAAAAAAAGACACACACACTCTCCATGTGGATTGTAGCATTACATGGAATAAGCCCCCCTTGCAGGAAAGCGCAGGACAAGTTGTCAGGACAGCCCTGCAGTCTAGGGTTTTATTTATATCATTGTTGCTGGGAGATTTGCAAAAAGGCGTGCAGATGCTCTCCTCATGGAAACAAACAGGCCAAGTTTGTGTCAGATTTCAGAGAAGGTCTGGATAAACCTCTCTGAGCCATATGACCCTTGAACTCAGTCCTCCATGTGGAATAACCCAAATTTCCATTTTCATTTCTGTTCAAGGGTAGGATGTTTCAGATCCCAGCCTTCTAACCTGCACTGCAACAATGACCATCACCATGACATGCCCTGGCTCACCTGCCTTCCCTACCTACAGCAGCTTCTCTGGAGATGCCCACTAGCCTAATAAGGTATTAAGTGCCATACCAGAGTCCTAAGTTCTGGAGTCTAGTGGAGCATGTTCCAGTGTACATGGACACTGATCTCATTCAGACATCAAAGTGTCATTCTGCCATGGAAGTGTAACTGAGATGTGTAATTAGGAATCGGTCCCCATTTCCTAAAGAATTTGCCCTTTCTGTGTTTAATGCTGGAATTAATAAGAATGCCCACTCAATGCAAACATGAACAGTTGTTTCCATGAGTTACCAGCACCAGCAGGAGGAAGGCAGCAGCTGGAAAGATGCCGTCCAAGAAGTTGTTAATGAAAAGGAGACTATTTTGTACCTAGAAAATGTCTCAGGCCAAGACTAGAATCAGGCTTGGATTAAACAGACAAGGACAGCTATGTGAGCTAGGAACTTAAGGGTCAGTGAGAACACAAGGTTCACCTGAGCTGGGTAAGTGGCGAAGATTCATCTCCTGAACAACACATAAGGTGACTGCAAGGGGAGAGAAAGGGAAAGCTATAGGTGTGACTCAGACTGCTGAATGGAGGAACTTTTTAAAGTGTTTGCAGTGCTGTATAGGACTGTTAAAAGTTGCATCCTCAGTCTTCCCAGGCACTGAAACATCTTCCTCTCCTCCATTCCTATCTGTTTTGTGACTTCAAACAAAGAGTCTGTTGTGCACCATAAACATTCATCAGCTGCCAGGATCAGAAGGAGGGAACATAATATTTTCTCTACTTCTTTTGTGCTGGTGGGTAAAGAAGATTTAACAACTGATGATTTATGGTATGCTTTTGGAGCAGGTGAAACTTTTGCACTATCTAAGCACTGATGTCTTCCCCTCTTAGCAGAGACATGTATCCTGGCAAGCATCACTCAGTTTAACCCACTAACTTAAAATTCATCCTGAACTTTGAAGTGAGTCACCCAAGCGGGGAATAGAAATCTCCAAGATATGCAGGCTTCTCCCTGCCTGTGTAGAATAGCTCACCACAACAGTCCTTCAGACACAGGGCCAGTCCAGGGCTGTGTGACTCAATCAATCAGGTTTCCATCTCCTGCTTTGGGAGACTGGTCCACTCATAGGAAAGTTTTCCTCAAGCTGATTTTTCCTTTACTGAGTCTCAACCCACTGCTCTTAATTCTCTGTGTCTTGCGTTAGCCCTCCTCCACCCTGGACCTCCCTGAATGACTGAGCTCTCTCCTTGGATGGTCTTCAGATATTTGCACATCATTATTTTTGTGTCCTGCTAAGTGGTCTTGTAGCCCATAGTAATGCTTTTGTGTCATAATGTTTTGGGACTAGTGTTTATCTGAAGCAAATTTCTTGTCTTCTTTTTAAGAAAAAAAAAATCAAAAAATGTAAATGGAAATCAAAATCAACCAGATTCACTCACGAGTCAGGATGCCATCTGCCAAAGTGTCTTCCAGAGTGCTTTTATTTATGGCTGACTTTCAAAACTGCAAATAAAGCAGCGTAATGGAAATGTTGGCACCACCTTATCTTTTTTCTATACTAATGTAGAAACATATGAACACACCAGGGATTCATGGGTGTGATCCTCTGACCCTGTGTAAGCCCAGTTCAGAATAAACAAGCATCCTTTTGTCTTAACTTTCTTTCTTAGAACTTCCTTGGGTTCATTAGTAATCATCCTCACCATTATCTTATATGTCTAGAATGTCAGGGATTCCAAAGGATACTTTTGTCCAGAATGCAGTATCCATTTGTTCTTGAATTAGGAGAAGCAAATGTTACAGCAGAGGAGCCCCAGATCCCATTTAACAAATAACAGCTCCTTGAAGAGGAAGATGCATTAACAAGGAAGGGAAATGGTTAAACAGGTATGATTAGACAGGGGAATCACCTTCTTCACTCCTTGCAAACACGTTTGGATACCTAGTATCTTGGATACCTTCACCTTCAGTATATCACTTGGAGACAACTAAATTTAGGGCAGGAAGAAACAGTGAAATGTGAGAGTTGTGCTTTAACTGCACTCTGAAAAATGGGCAATTAATAGCAATGAGTACTAAGAAGAGAAATAAATTGTATAAACATTCTGAAATGCTCAGATACTTCAGATACCGAGGCCACAGATGGCATTAGATGGAGTGGATTGTTGTTAATTTTCTATTTTTTAATATGGGGTTTTTACTTAAATCCTTTGTACCCAAAAGGTGGAATGCCACTATGAAAGCACTCTGTTCCTTCCCCTGAAGTAGACCATGATCACTATTTTTCAACCAACATTGAGGCTACACAGAAGCTCTGAAGAATGGTGCTGCAATTACAGGTCCATGATTCCCAGCCCTGGTCCTGTGGATTTCTCCTGAGAGGAGCGTGAATGGTGACTGCAATAAAATAGTTCATCTCTGACATAAGACATCCTTCTCTTGTGACTGTTTCTAACAATTAGTGCATTCGTTGGAAAACTCATAAAACAACCCACAAACTGAAAGGGACGTCACTGCTGCAGGAGGGGTGGGGAGGTGGCAGTGAGAAGGAAATTGACCAGGATCTGAGAGTTAATGATGCTGACAACTTAGAATTTTCGGGAAGAAAGTTTATCTCTACTTCTCCCTATTGGCTACAGTGACCATACCCGTAGCAGGAGGCTCCAGGCCCCACTTGCTTAAACATTATCCCTTGCTGACTTTTTTTCCCTGCAACATATTGCATTCTTTCTAAACATCTGTTTGCACAGAGAGATGTGTTGAAAAGACTGTGGTTATTCATTTAATCACATTTTGACATGGCATCACTGAGTGATTATATTAGCAAGGCTGATGAGTTTTCTTTACAAAGGGAAGCCCCATGGAACAACATGAAACAGGCATTGTTGTAATTTTGCTGGAACGAAAGAGGGGAAAAACTCAAGCCCAAAAAAAGCCTTAGCTCACGGCATGTCTCCACCCAGCAACGAAAGGCAAGCCAGAGATCTCTGAACAAGTCCTAATTAAGACAATAAGTTCACAGAGCAACAGGCAATACCAGGGGGACAGACTGCCTGGTCTCAAAGTAGCATGGCTGAATTTGCATGCCTGATGGTGTAAAACCCCATTATTCCTTTGGAACAGAAGGGGCTTGGGCACAGCACTGGATGATTGCAGCTGGACTTCTGCACTCAGATCAGATGTGGGGAGAGGCTGCGACTCCAAGTGACCCAGACTTGAAACCTGTGCTCTGCTCCTGGTTTGGTAACAGATTTGCTATATGTAAAAAATAAAAAACCCCACAACCCAGCTGTGTACTGTTCCAGCACATATTCTGAATTCAGTACTTCTGTTTCCTCTCCCATACAGAGGCAAGGAGGGTGATTTGAGGCAAACCCCTGAAGGTCTTGTACTACTTCCAGCTATAAGAAACGTGAATGACTGCCATTAACAGCTTGTATCATTGTATAGTTGGCTGTTGTTTGGAGTCTGCAGCCTTTCTGTGGCCTCCAAGCTCTGCCTCTCTAGGAAGTATGCTTTCAGAGCATTTTCCTACCATTGTAGAGAATGTCCAGAAGAAACCCTTCTTAAGCTAACCCTGCTCTTTATTCATCTCTTTTCTTTTAGGTTGAAGTGTAAAGCACATATAGAAGAGCTTTGTTTCTGCTGCTTTCACTGTGAATTTATTGCTCATGAAAGGAACCAGGCTGATAGCTCCAACAGCTTCGTTTAATTTTCAGGAGAGCAACAACAGAGACAGACACTGAAGAATCCCCCAGGGCTGGGCTCCAGCACTCGTGCAGAGAGTCAACAGATGCCCATCTTCACCACAAACTTAGCTCTCCTTCTGAGCTGGCAAGCTGGGCTGGGACTGTCACGTCAATGCTACGTGTCATGGCACAAACAGGATCATCTCTCCTGCAGTTGTCACCAGGAGGGTTGAGGGGGGGGGGGGGGGACACGACTCCTTTATATGTGCTGAAATCTACTTTAAATCAAGTTCCTGGAGGGCAGATGGCCCTTCAGGGCCAAAATCTGAAACTTCATGAAATAAAGACTATCTTGAAAGCTTGTCCCCAGTTCAACCATAAGTTCCCAAATTCTTTTGTGTTCTCTTCTTGAGAAGGAGAGGTTAATATGGTCTCTGAGAGCATTTCAGGCTAAAAACTATGACTTATATAGTGCTCGAAGCCACACTGCTGGCTTTCAGAGTGACCTGCTCCCTCCCCATAGCACCCCACTGACAATCCCAGTAGAGATTAATGGCGCAGACAGATGTGACCTCTGCCAGCAGCTGCGCTGATGGGCGAAATCACTTCCCCTTGTACTTGTCACACCTCTCCTGCCAACAGCGTCTCCCATTGTATGCTCCCTAACCCGTTTCAGCCATAATGAGCTGGATTAGTAAACTAATTAAATAACAAAGTCTCTGCAAATTTGGGTCAATCAGGTTGGAAATAACTTGGAGAACTTTTACACAAGCAGCTCTGCTGCTGGATGGTTGAAAACAGAACATGAGTCCACAGCCTGGACACCTTTTCTCCTCCAAGGGGCTTGTGCTTAAACAGTACAATGGATACAGGTCCTTGGAAAGCGCATGAGTGGAAAGGTGTTCTGCTGCTAATTGCTTTGTTTCATCCTTTGGCTAAAATCAGAAGAGTTCATTGAAGTGCAAATCCCGGTTCTCCTCCCTCTTTTAGACTAAATTGAAAGGTTTCCCATGGAGACTTGTAGCACTAATTTGACGTCCTTGTGGAGGTGGCCTCCTAGCAATCCTGGATTTTTATTTATTTATTAAATTCCAGCAATGGAACAGCTTTCAGGAGCAAGGATCATCTGAGACCACAAATTTGCAACAGAATGTGTGTGCAATTGCTTCATTTCTTGTGGAGTACCCAGTATATGGAAGACACACTGAGCAGGAGGAATTCTGTGTGCACACCAGGGTGCCTTATGCCGTCTAGTGCTTTTTGCAGCTGTGACAGCAGGAAAAAGTGCAAGCCAGTGGACAGTGCTCATAGCAAGAAAACCTACCTGTACCTGAAGCACTGGTCTTTCCTGTTCCTTTAGTCTGTGGGTCAAGCAGACCTGTGACTATGTGGAGTCCTGCACTGGGAGAGAAGCCAAGTAACTGAGGGGGTGCTAGCCAACAGTCCCTGGCCCATGGGATCTATGAACAGCCATTTCTTGCCCTCTTTTCCTAATATCCCAATTCTTCCTCTGTCACATGCCTTGAGAAAATTCTGTTTCATGCATCAAAGTGGAGCAATTATTTTACATGTATTTTCATCTTCACGGACAGCTTGAGTCACTTGAGGTTTTCTCAAGGCACTGAGGTAACAATTGATATCTAACAGTAGAGCTCCAGCTTGCAAATATAGCACTGGGCAAGTCAAGATACTTGCACCTCTTGGATGCATGTCAGGAACTCACTGTTTTGTGAGGTTTGGCTAAAGCTCCCAAACTCTCTCCCAGGGAATTCATCAGGATCTCTCTATGTGTCTGCAAGTTTATATTTTGCTTGGGCCCCAGCATCCATATTGATATCATATTTGAGTTTTTATAAATCAACTCCCCATAGGTGAATGGATGAAACAGAAGGAAGCTAATTGCATCATTTAACTGCTTTTCCTCCTCATCTGTCAGTCAGTTCTCTGTTTTTGTGACCCAGAGTTCAGTTGTCTCCAGGTTTATTTTCATTTTAATTTTTGTGCTAATTAATTTTGGATTCCAGGTTTAAAAAAAGCAAAAATGGTATTGCTGAGGCTGGGAATCAGGAATTATATTTTTGTTGTCTGAGTCCAGCCAGAGGGCACGTGATACCAACTTTGCTATAGGCTCAACAGACCAAAAAACAAAAAGACAGAGAAAACACAAGATACTTCCCAACTTGAAGTTTGTCTTGCTTGTCTGTTTAATTTTGGGGATGTTTCTCTCTGTGCTCTGGCACTTTGCAAGGTTTATTTAAATCAGCATATGTTTCCCCACATCTGTGTATCTTACCATATATGTGCCAACATAACAGCTTTATGTTCACATCACTGGTCTGCTGTTTCTTTACATGCATATGAATGTAATACTGGATGTGTAAGACACAGAAAAGAAATGGGGGAATATGACCAAGCTACTCTTCTTTGGTATACTATGGAAGCAGTTAAAGCTGCTGAATAAGGTTTGCCCCAGCTGTGACATGTTCTACATGCACAGGATAAAGGTTAACTCCAAATGACCTCCTTTCAACAGTGCCTGCTCACCTTTCATTTGGTTTGTCATTATAGATTTACAGGTGGTCTTCCATTGTGTTAGATGCTGCAAAAGTCATAATAAAAGGGCAATTCCTTTGCAAGAATTACCATCCTGACTAAAGAGGGTGAAGGAAGAGATAGCGTTAGAGGAGCTCTGAAATCATCAAAATGTTGATGGCTGAACAAAAACTCCTGGCTATATGTGCCAGCTTTTTTTAACACAACCTTCTTTCTAAACATACAAAAGGCACAAGCTTTTCCAAGCACACATGTGGGTCAGAGCAAGGCAAGACACTCTCCTCCAGACCTCACTCTGTGAACTGTAAGATGTTGGACCCCTGGTTTTTACCAACCAAAAATATGATGTGAGCACTCACTAATCTGCTCCAGTGCAGTCAGCTGGCACTGCTCAAGCAGCTGACCCAGGTGGTATGAGCTAATCCAGATGACTCTTGCTTGCAGCAGAACTGGCTGCCAGCAATGCTGCGGGAGAGGTAATCTTTGGCTGAAGGGCTGTGCCAAGCATCTGCAAGCTGTAATGGCTTCAACCGACACAGCCACTTGCTGGCTGAACATCTACTCGTAGTTATTTATAAAGGATAATACATACATTGACATGGTCATGTGCCTGGCTGTGCATAATACCAGGCTCCACCTGCCACACTACTCCCTGAAACTGGCATTGTGTTTTCCTCTTCTTTCATTTATTCTCCCCAGCCTTAACAGCCAGCTTTTCTGTGGGAAACCCACTGTCTGGGCTCAGGGTGGAGTGGGATAGAGAAGGGAGCAAGGAGGGGATTGCACTGCAGCATTTCTCAGCCTCTTCTCTCTCTCTGTGATTCACATGTGTGCACAAGGTGTCTTGTGAGGCCACAGGCCATGGTCAGGGAGATCCTCAGATAGAGCTGATCATTAGAGCAGAGTTCTGTGTTCAATTGCAGGATGCTCCTCTTAGGTAATTGCCCAAGCTCCAGCCAAGTCCCTATCTGCAGGGAGCTGCACTTCCAGTCCATAACACCTTGGGATTATTCATGAGTCAAACCATTGCACAAGTGAAAACCGAAGAAACATGGAATGAATTATCTTTATAGATCAGCTTGTTCAATACCTCCAGCTTCCCTGACTTTTCCTTGCGGGATGTTTGCCTTTCAAAATGATGAAGATTATTAGGCCGGTGGACAGGTTATGAGGGCTCTCTTTAGAAAGGGCTGGGAGCGATGGATGACTTTTCTTTATCTTCCTCCTACTCCAAATTAATAATGGTATACCATAACTTGTCTCCCTAGGTCCTTTTTCCAGTCTTAGCTAGATCTCAAAGAAATGTCTTTGCACTAGAAAAAGAAGTCTGGTCCTTCCTGAGAAGAAGGCATCAAAAGAATAACAAGAATAACAATAATGAAACATTATCTGTTACTGACTGGTCCTTCCAGAATAATTGACCACAGTTGAGGCCCAAACCCTTCAAGAAGGAGTTAATCAGCACAGTGTCTTGGAACCTTGGAATATTTTGGAATAAAATGACCATTCATGCAAGAAGGAGACTGGGCAGGAGTTGGTTCTTGGATGGTAGCAACACATGGGTCATATAAGCATTAAGCTTGCATCACTCCTTCTGTTATAAACCCTGAGACCGTCTGGGCTCCAAACTATCAGCTAAAAGATGAGCAATATTTATTTTCAAATATTGTGCAAAATACTTTGAGTCTTTTTGGAATCCCAGGGTAATGGGGAGGGGGAAGGCAAAGCATGCTGGATTCTTTCCTCTTTTGCAGAGCATCCAAACTGTTTTGTTGCTGAAGTTCCAGACCAAAATGGGCTTAATTTTAAGCAAATATTTATTCTTTCTTCAGTCAGGAGGGGTGAGGCAGAAATAAAACATCAGTATTTGACCTCTAGCAAGCAAGTTCAGGCTGTGCAAAAGCTGCATGTGGTGGATGAACCAGAGTCCAGATTGAAGCAGAGAAAGCTAGGAGAGTATTCTGTAGCGGCCTGGAGTTTAAACTATCAGCAATATTATTTTGTAGGAGCTTTTAAAGGACACCTTCAGCTTGTGCCTGGTCTTTTATGAGTGCAGAAAATGACAGCTCCTCTTGCAAACCAATACCTAATTCCAATGTTGTTGAACTGAATGTAGTTTAAATGAGCCTCAGTTCATACAGCAGGACAAGGACTCAGTGGAAGTGGGAATTTGACAAGCTGAGGAAGGGTGTGAAGAGAGGGCCTTCCTTGCTCCTTGTAATTTCTTTCACAAGAGCAACCATAAAGATCAAATCTTTCTGAACAAAATGGCGAGCATACAGCTGGACAAACACAGCATGCACTAGGTGAGCAGTCGGCTCTCAGACAGAGCACGGAGGGTAATAGTGAGAGGGGTAACACCAGACTGGCAGCCTGTCACCAGTGGGGGTTCACAGAGCTCCATCCTGGGCCCTGTGCTCTTCAACATCTTCATAAATGACTTGGATGCAGGACTGGAAGGAATACTAAGCAAGTTTGCAGATGACACAAAACTGGGAGGAGCTGTTGACTCCCTTGAAGGAAGGGAGGCCCTGCAGAGAGACCTGTGCAAATTAGACAACTGGGCCATCACCAACCATAGGAAGTTCAACAAGGGAAAGTGCCGGATTCTGCACCTGGGATGGGGCAACCTGGGGAATGAGATTCTGGAGAGCAGTGCTACAGAAAGGGACCTGGTCAGTGGCAAGCTGAATCTGAGTCAGCAGTGCCCTGGCAGCCAGGAGGGCCAACTGTGCCCTGGGGGGCATCAGCCACATCATCGCCAGCCCGTCGAGGGAGGGATTGTCCTGCTCTGCTCTGCACTGGGGCAGCCTCACCTTGAATATTGTGTGCAGTTTTGGGCACCACAATATAAGAAAGATGTTAAGCTATTAGAGGGTGTTTAAAGGAGGGCAACAAAGATGGTGAAGGGCCCTGAGGGGAAGCCGTATGAGGAGCGGCTGAGGGCACTTGGTCTGTTCAGCCTGGAGAAGAGGAGACTGAGGGGAGACCTCATTGCAGTTACAACTTCCTCATGAGGGGCAGAGGAGGGGCAGGCACTGATCTCTTCTCTGTGGCGACCAGTGACAGGACCTGAGGGAATGGCCTGAGGTTGTATCAGGGAGGTTTTGACTGGCTATTAGGAAAAGGTTCTTTGCCCAGAATGTGATTAGGCACTGGAGGAGGCTGCCCAGGGAAGTGATCACAACACCAAGCCTGACAGAGTTCAAGAAGCATTTAGATGATACTCTCAGGCACATGGTGTGACTCTTGGGGATGGTCCCGTGCAGGGCTGAGGGTTGGAGCTGACGAACCTTTTGGGTCCCTTCCAGCTCAGTATACTTTGTGATTCTGTGAAATAATTACCCAACAGCACCAAGGGAAGATGGCTCCTTGCAAAGCATTTCATAAAATGATTAACCATTTGTAATATAAATGTTAAAGCTATGATTACTTCTAAAGATTCAGGCTTCCTTAAACTATTCAGTGAGGATACCCACCTTCTACGGAGGTGGTTGCTGATCCTAACTCAGACTTGGAGCTGTGTTACTCATGTCACTATCCTGCCACTTAAAATTCCCCACTGCCTTCTGATTTGAATATACCATTTTATGTCACCATTCATGGTGGAAGACCAGGAGAAAAGCTGGTCTGATACACCATGGAGAATACAGTTTCTCTTGAGGCTGTTATGATTTCCAGAAGGTTTGCCCTAGTTGGTAGTGTTTGTGTGCAAAAAGATCGAACCTCAAGCTCATTTGAAATCTGTGGGTTGATCCCCATGTTCCTACGAGTATTTGTTGCTTCTGATGACCAGTTTGAGTAGGAGCAACAAGTAATATTTGTTCTTACTCTTATTTAATCCCTCTACTACCTGGTACTGGATAGGTGTTGATTACTACTAGGCATAAGTCCCCAACCTCTGGAACCCATCGTGGACTCAAGCACCTCAAGCTTTGTACTAACACTAGTCACACTGTAGTGAGTAACAACCTGATTTTTACCCAGACAACAGCTGAGCATATACAGTCTACACAATTGTAATAGAAAGTTGATCAGTGCCTGTATTTCTCCAACCAGAAGAATAACTGACAGAGTAATGCACAATTTCTTTTCAATTCAGAAGGCTTCTCTTTGGATTCAAGGTGGGATTATGGGCATTTTGCAAAAAAGCCACAAGAAACTGAAGATGTTGCCCAGCTCTGTATCCATTTCCCAGAAAAAATGGGAGATCTGAAGGCATTGGGGTCTGGTTCAAGGCCACAAGGCTTAACCTGGGAGCCTGCACTAGCTCTTCTTAGAAGTAGAGACAACATTAAAGTTTTCACTTGAGCAAAATTCTTCATTGTCATTATGTCCTGGACTTACACAAACAATGCTGGTGTCTGACTCCATTCAACTTTGGAAACTTTCTACAATCTTGAAAAGATTCAGATCACACTTACGAAGCCTTCCACTGGAGCTTGATTCAAGTCCGTCAGTTCAGATTCAGTCTCAGCTGATATTACACCTCAGGCAGTGTCTCGCAGGTGGACAGCAGCAGATCTCACAGTCAGCAGCTGGCCCCTGCTAATCACCAGAATCTCACAGATCTCAGTATAACTGCCTTTGCTGATGTGATCTGATCTGTTTATATTGCAGTGGTGATGAAGACAAAGGTATTGTCATTTGTGGGACTTCTCAAATATTTCCTGCTCTTGATTGCATGATTCATGTGATCTCAGAAAGAAATGTAAATTAGGTATATCAAAACATAGATGTTGTAAACAGTAATACATTTTGGAGACTGTATTTAAAGAGAAAGTCCCCCATTCCATTAAGAGAAGGAAAAGCCCTCATTCATTCCTGCCCTTTTTTCCACAAAAGTAAACTGTTTTAACTGGTTGCTTTCATTTACTGGATTGCTTTCATTTACAATAGGGATGCTGACATCCCAAGCCCCTTATCTATCTCTTCCTCTTTTTCCTTACAAACATTACTTCTCTTTTTTGCATTAAAAACCATTGTGCAGCACTAAAGACACAGAGTAGAGCCAGCAATTTTTCTCCCAAGATGTCTGAAGCACTACATGTCCTTATTGCTGTTTGTACTACAGGACTGCTGAACAGTACATCCACATATTTATTTTTTTTGTGGGAAGTGTGATCTGGAGTGTTACAGTAGGCAGCTGACAACAGGACGGATCTGCAGAAAGGATAAAGACATTGCAGTACTACTCAATGTTGCAGCCTGGATTTAACCTCTGAGCTCCCTGGAGGCTTTTGTTCAGGTACTGTCATTTAACATGATTCATTTTGGGTCTCCAACTTGGATTAAGCAGTCCAAGTTCAATAAAAGAGCTTTTTCTTCCTTGATAAGAGAAGGAAAGTGTGTACAACCCTTTGGAGTAGATACTGTAGGACCAAAGAGTTAAAAAAAAAAATCTCTGAATCTGTGATATTTATCCTGGCAAAGGCAAGATGAATTATCCTGATTTGTAGCTTAGAAACTGCTGCCTGTGTTTGTTAGGCAGAGAGGTGGTGGCAGAACACAAGTGTGCCCTGATACCACATTCTCCTCACACAGAGTGTTAGAAGGTATTTTTTGGAGTGAGTGGTGCTTTAGTTTTTATGCAAAAGAATATTTTGGAAGAATGTAGACTTGATTCTTTCCCTTTGAGATACCAGTAGCAGAGTTCCAGTCCCTTTCTGACCAGTTTCTCATAATCCCACAGGAAAAGAACAATGTCCTTAGTGGGATGTTTTCCTCTCA
Source organism: Grallaria varia (assembly GCA_013396735.1). Lineage (NCBI taxonomy): Eukaryota > Metazoa > Chordata > Aves > Passeriformes > Formicariidae > Grallaria > Grallaria varia. Next base: position 34,905 of record VWZG01009714.1, read on the forward strand.
CAATTCCTTTGGCTTCCCTAGTCCATGTTCTTTTCCAAGCTGAGATATCAGCAACAAAATTTTTGGGGACGTGGAGTTCAACATACATTATACCAGCTTCTTATTTCTTGCCCCTACAGGACCTAGGACAACAGGCTGCAACATCCAGCAATTAAAGAAAAATAAATGTGGGATCAATCTTAAGATGATCACATACTCGGTGTTACACATACTGCTGCCAGGATCTCCAAATATTTGTGTGAACAGGCTCCACAGGGTTTCGAGCAGTAACAACTGAGTTGCACTCCCACAACTCCCCTTTTCCCTCCCTATTACTCCTCCACCCCTGCTGGTTCCCAGTCCTCCCAGGTTTACGCATAAGATACAAAAAATTTATTATTCAGTCAAAACACTTGGGTGACCTTGGAGGCAGAAATGTCTGGCCAAATGACATTCTAGCATTTGCTCAAGCACACCCTTCCCTGCTCCACATCTCCTGTGGATCCTGTGGGTTGAAGTTATGCTTTTAATATTATTATTTTCTTTTCTCTCCCTGCTCCGCCCTAGAGCAATTAAATTAATTTTTTTTCCCTTTAAAGGTTTGTGTCAATGAACAGTCAAAGAGTGAGACACGAACTTGCGTAGAGGAACCTCTGGCAAAACCTTTGAATGCTGTGCATCTGTATGAGAAGAGAAATGTCAGGAGCAGCTAGCAAAAAATGAATAGCCCTGATCCAACCCTGTGACTCTTCTCCTGCCAAATTCTCCAGTGCTTACTGGATGATCCAGCACAGCTTTGACAAGGCTCTCTGTTAAAGCTTTCTTCCTCCTGTTTACCTGCTGTCCGGCTTAATTGGGAAACTTTGAGTTCAATAGGAAATGGTCAGTAAGTCTTCAGGTCACGCTAGCAACAGCAGGCTAGAGTCAAAACAAACCCAGGCCCAACACCACCACAAGGTGATGTGGCCCTGATCCAAGGGAGGAAGTCACTGCTTTGAGCTTCCTCTGGGCTGTTCTTGTCCTTTTCTGTTTAATGTGGAGCTGTGCCTCTGCACAGCAAGGAGAGGATCTGGCACTGGGGAATGATGAAAGCAGGCTCCCTTCCAGTGTGGAATGACCACTTTCTTGTCTCCCTGCCTAGAGCTGGCTATCACATCCATGGACAGTTTCACCACTGTTCAGTGCCATTTGCAGGAAACCAAGCGGCTTTGCCAATGCAACTCTTGCCTCATCTGTAATATCCCTTGGTCTTTTGTTCATCTTCTCCTGTGACCCGAGTTTCGCCAGTTGTTCCCAGCTCACTGGACTGAATGCCATCTGTGCACAGCTCAGCCTGCATACAGCTGCCATTGCCTTGAATCTTCTTCCACATCTGACAGCCTAGCTGCAGACTTACTAGTGCCGGTTAAAAGATTAGCTATTTGGGAAGAAAGGACATATTTGTATGCGTGCATTTTAGGTGAACTAACTTGTCACAGGTCTTTTTCAGGTACTTGACAGTGCATAGCTTTTGTTTCCTTCAAGAGACTCATGCTGATCTAGCGCTCCAAAAAGGAGCACATGGATGCTGTTTAGCTAGGATGAAGTAATGGCAGCCAAGTCAATGCATAACAAGGAGTTCACATGTGGAAAGACAAGGCACTGCTCAGCCTATGGGAACCTACTGGTGCAGGAGAAGCTGACAAAGGTCCCAAAATTGTCTTCTGCTTTCCACCCCTGTTTGAATACACCCTCCACTTCTCTTCATTACATCTAGTCATAGCTGCAGAGAGAGGCACCCATAGCCAAGAGGCAGCATTTTACCAATTCCTTATTCAAAGTGCTCCTATATTACAAAGCATTTAGGCACTTCAGATTTACCTTGAGACCTGACTCAGTCTTTCAAGTTACCTCAGCTTCAGGGAATAAATAAAGCTTCCAAATTGGGTAGACAGATTGATTTTAAAGGAGACAGAGAGACACAGAGCTGAGCTTAACTCCTCACTTACTGGAGATGAGGCAAAATGCTCGTGTAGTCTAGGCTCAGATTTTGATTCTGAGATGTCCTCTCCTTCATCCTAAGTCCTCCCCAGCAAGGCAGAGCAAAGCTAAGGGAAGACCTACAGTAAAGTGAAAGACTTACTGTGAATCTCTCTTCTTTAATCAATTTTCTTCACTCATTTTCTTTCCTCTCTCCTTCAGGTTGCAAAAGCATCATGCAAGGCACAGCCCTGTCTGGTATCTTTGGAACATGTCTAATGCACTCCAGATCCTACAGCAACCTTAAAACACACAGTGGGAAAATATATTTAGTGGGGGAGAGTTTTCTAAGCTAGTCAGCAAAGGCAGGAGATCCAGCGATTGCAAGGTGAAGTCAGAAGGCAAACTAGAAAATGAGCTGCAGTTTTCTGACTTTCAGCATGAGGATAATTAACTGCTGCAAGAGAATCACTAAACACTTGGTGAAATCAAGGCAGGGAGTTGTCTTAAAATTTGCATGCTGGTTCAACCACAAAATTACAAGCATAAAAGTGGGAATTACTGAGTGAGGCTTTCTAGCCCATGAGAGGGAACAGAACAATTACAGGATTTTTTTTCCCCCTCTGGCTATAGAATGCATAAATATTCTTAAGAAATAGCAGTAAAATACTTAAAAATATAATGTTTAAAAAATGGTTTAAAACAGCAATTCTAGAATATCTCTGGCTTTCTGAAAGAGTAGGGGAGAGGGTATGAAAGGACATCTTAGAAAAATCCCAGTTCAAAAAATATGAAGATGGGAAGGTGGAGGCTCAAGTGGGGAGAGTGAATGGAAGACTTTTCTTTCTTCTTCATCATCTGTATAAATTGTTCACCCAAACTCCTCTTTTCACTAACATCCATTTAAAAAAATAAGGTGACCTTCTTTGCTGCTCCTTTAAGCATGATGGGGACAGGGAAAGGGACAAGGACAAGGAAAGGGAAAGTGAAAGGGAAAGGGACAAGGACAGGGAAAGGGAAAGTGAAAGGGAAAGGGAAAAGGAAGGGAAAGGGAAAGTGAAAGGGAAAAGAAAGGAAAGGAAAAAGGAAAGGAAAAAGAAAAGGAAAGGAAAAAGGAAAGGAAAAAGAAAAGGAAAGGAAAAAGGAAAGAAAAAAGGAAAGGAAAGGAAAGGAAAGGAAAGGAAAGGAAAGGAAAGGAAAGGAAAGGAAAGGAAAGGAAAGGAAAGGAAAGGAAAGGAAAGGAAAGGAAAGGAAAGGAAAGGAAAGGAAAGGAAAAAGGAAAGGAAAAAGGAAAGGAAAAAGGAAAGGAAAATGTACAATCAACAAAGAGTTTTGCAAGCTGCTTTTATGTTAAACTTTTGTTTCCCACAGATACACTGCAAAGGATTTCCAAAAACTGGAAATTGAATAATCACTCAATTATTACCTTCAACACTCAGGTTACATTCCTTATACCCTTTCCCGGGAGCCATACTTTCTGGAGTTTTCTTTGGAGTTCTTTCTGAAGAGACCAAACTTAAGATCCATTCATGTATTCCAGCTCCTGCATGCCTGATCTAATTTTGTGGGTTTGTACATGTGGATGCTAATGCAGCTTTCCAAGGATCATGGCTTGTCATGGTGCATTGGAGTCAGCATGGTCTGATCTAGGGAGAGGACTGACTTTGTGTTGATCAGTTCTGGGGCAGGAATTAGATCAGCTGTGCAGTGAGAACACAGTTCCCCCTGGGTTCTGCAGCAACAATGACTGATTGTCTTTAGGACTGACAGACTTCTTGCTAGATAATTTGACCGTACCTCCAGATTTCTATAGGGGATAAACTGAGGGTGTTCCCACTGCTATAATGAGAGTATCAGCTAGATTACACCAAGATTACCTCCAAGGTCTTCCCGCAGCCAAGTAATGTGGACAGACTGCATATTTGACCTCAGGATCTCTCCTACACCTTAGTATAAACACAATCACTGTGCCCTTGAAGATGTCCTTCAAGAGGCCTGTTAACACAGACTCCTCAGTTCTGAGGGATATGGTTCACTTTAAGATCTACACTGCACTGCATTCACACCATTGCAAGCACACCATCCGCTATGGTATGCTGTATTTTGCAGCAAAACCCTGCACAAGTGCTTTAATGTCTGAGTTTAAGTCTTGGAACAGTCACATTCACACTCCAGAAGTTTCAGGCCTCCTTGTAGAGCATCCACTGACCCAGCAAGGGGTGCAAATCATCAACACACCACTCACTACTTGAATTTACCAAGAGGCCACTGGGGAATTATTTCAGCACTGAGATGGAAGGATACAGAGAGTCCATAGGGAACCACAGGAGGTGCCTGCCCACAGCTATGCCAACCCTGTGCCTTTAAGACTGCTACACAAAAAGACTACCTGTGGAGCTGACAACCATGTCAGCACGTCCTGCAGGTTTAAAACAGATTTGTAGTTATTACAGGCAAAACCTTTGTTTCAAGCTTAGGACATTTGTAGGGAGTACTGAGCTGCTCAGAAGCACAGATATTTTATATATATATATATAAGTTACAAAATCAAGGTGTGAGATTGAAAACTAGTGTGAAATTAAGAAGGTGAGCAGCGGAAGCTATCAGTTTCCCCAGTAAATAGCCATGCAAACAAAATAATATTAATAATAAAAACAAAAAGACAGAAAGAAACTGGAGATGACATGATCTGAAAACAAACTCAGGGGACTGGATTTATAAAAGGAGGGCTGCGTGTGTCTGCCAAGTGTGTGTGAAGTGAAGGATCAGCCAAGAACACGTGTCCCAGAGTAAAAGAAGAGATAAGAAAAGTGGACATCTTTACTAGCAGTACAGAGTCCTGAGCAGAACCACTGCAAAGGTGAGGTATGAGAGCTCCCCAAAGGAGGGAAATATGCGCAAGCCCTGGTGGTGCTGTGACTGTACCAGAACAGGATCTGCAGACCCAGTTTGGCAGCGACTGAAAGGAGGAGCATGACTGTATGCATGCTATGTATGGTGTAGGTGCTGAAGTTTCTCTTTATGTCTCCATTTCAGAGCTACACATTTGAAGTTCATGTGCAAAGGAAATGGTTACATTTGAATACATCAAGTCACAGACAAGGTAGAGTGAAATAGGGAGTGAATGAAGTTGTTCTACAAAGGAGTTCATGTGTCACCACCCTCCTAGGAGAGCTTGGCTTCTTACATTTTACTGGAAGTTATCCTCACAATGCCCTGATGAAGTAGGGAAGTATTTGTTGTGTTTTTCCAGACAAACAAAGCCTTGAGTAAATTCATTAATTACCCTGGGGAATTTCCTTTGTTGCTACCCACACGTGTTTTCAACATGATGTTGGTTTCTGGCTGGCCCTGGTTTTACTTTGATCCATCAGACCATCTCCTTCAACTTGCACCAACCAAGAACTGGGATCTTAGTTCAGTGGGTTGCTGCAAGTTACTGGTGCAGCAAAGGGTTTATTATTGGATGTTAGCGGTTTGTTCTGTGAAATTCTGAATAAGGGGAAGGAAATTCCACACCAATTAGGTAGCAGAGAAAAGGAGAAAAATTCATCAAAGAAACAAGGCCTCATAAATTAATCACTCAACTGATGATTTTTTAAAACTCTTTTTTTTTCCTCCACTCACGTGGACAGGACCCTACGTGGCTAGGGGGAAAAAAAAATCCCAATAAAAAGCTTTGGTTTTGCCTACACAGCATAGACTGATTAAAGACCTTTTGCTGGGTTGTTACCCTTTTATTAGCATGAATCTAATAATAATAATATCACCACAAGTATATTTACTTTACAGATGCCAGAGGGCCTTCAGGCAACTTAATAAAATGCAGCTCAAAGAGTGCTCAATCATTAATAGGACAATGTGCTGAAATAAAACTGAGAGCAAGGGTGAACTAAAAGCCAAGGATCCATCTCCAGTACATGTAGGCTGATAATAACCCAGATAAAATGTCTGTCCTCTTTTAGCAGCAGCTTCAGAGCGCTGCGTATGTTGAACACAATGAGTATGTTAGCTATTGGCATCTGTAAAATAAACAGATCCATATATCCCAATCTTAGGCTTCTGAAAACAAGATGCTAATCTGTCTCTGCTCAGAGCTCTCTGGCTCTGGGATTTATCATGGGGCCAAACCCACAAAAGGGCAGAAAGAAGACCAAATCCAAGGCTATGGAAGGCATTAGAAAAACTCTCCATTTTTCAGGTGGTTTTTGCTCAAACATAGCTTTCTCTTGCCTTTCCCTCTAACTTAAGCACAAAGGCAAACTTTTGTCATAGGATGTTTTTGAAGGCAATCGGTTTCTTACTGACACTGGGAGGTTCCTTCCAACAGCCCTGGAGACTAAAGGTGACCTGTTGTTACTACATGATACAGAGAACACATTTCCAGGTTCCATGTGCCCTCTCTTTCAGCCCTGACTCACTGCTGTTTGCACTTCATAAACTTGAAAAAATCCTACTTAGTCCAGGACAAGGAGCTGCATGGGCTGAATTCTCAAGCTACATCTAACTGCCATCTACCACTGTGAAAATGAAAGAAATGTCTCTAATGTTTTAAGCAGGGTGTGTCATTTTTCACCTATGCACCTGTTTTTGCTGCGCCCATTGGAATGTGCTCCCAGTGACCCACATTGGTAACACGACCTGCTATAGAAGTCTGTGTCCAGAAAGAGCTCATTGACAGAAAAAGGAGTTTGAAGAGGCAGTCTACATTTTCAGAAATAATACAGAAGTAGATGGGAAAGACATGACAAAGAGTCAGATACTCATAGAGCTGAGTGGAAAGAAGGAAAAAAGACATTGCTCCTGTGGAGATTCGGTTCTCTCTTAACCTCCACCTGCTGTGGACTTTCTAAGCTTGTCCTCCATTTCTCCTTGCCTTTTGGATCCCACCCCTGTCCTCTGTGGGAAAGTACTGGCAGCAGACAGCTGGTAGGAATCGGATCCAAGAAGTGGGTCCATGCTCAAAGCCAGATGTGTGGCAACAGAACATAGATGAGGAGGCGGAGAGAAAAGAAGCTGGGAAGGATAACCTTGAACAGCTGGGAGTGAGGAATGGAGCTGTTTGTCTCGTGCCCGTGACACAAGCAGTGGGAGGACAGGAACCTGCTGAAGATGAGTTCTGATATCAGGAAGAGCCTCCATGTGCTGCTGGATTAGATGTGACGGCTGCTCAGGAGCTGAACGGGCACTTCACTCAAACCTCTTTTACTATAGATTTAAAAGAAGGGGGAAGTGGGAAGTGGGAAGTGGTACTTCTTAAATGGCATTTTTCCAAAGCAGAAGAACATACCTTATCCATAAACGTTCCCATGTGCTGCCAGAAACAGAGTTGCTAGCTGGGTTGTGTCCCTGATCCTTTAACAATGCAGTGTGTAGAGCAGGGCAGAGGGACCACACTGAGTGGTACACTCTTGACCATACCACAGGGTTTTTCTCGACAGGCTGTTGGGGAATATTGCTCAAACTCAAACACATTTACCTCGACATTGATTTTCAGAAGCTGTTTTTGCAACATGTCAAGGCAGAAATCACTGTTAAAACATCTTCTCTCTACATCCAGTCAGATGTTTAGGGTGCTGGAAGTTTAATAGCCTTAACTTGGCACCAGGCTAATTATTTGAGGTTGCTGCCACACACAGAGAGCCACAACCAGGTTCAAAAAACAATAGAAGAGATTTTTTTTCAATAAGTGAATTGATTCCTAATTAAATCAGGTATAATTACAAAATGGCTGATGAGCTTTCTGTGATGAATTTTTCCTTGGCTGCAAGAGTCTAAAGCTGCTAGCTCAAAACCCACAAACTGTGCATGGAAACACAGTACATGTAATTAGATTACAGATTAAAAGAGATTATATCAAACTGTTCATGAGAACCAAATAAAAAGTTGAAATTTGGAAAAAGTAAAAATAAATGCAATAAAAATTATATCTAAATAGTAGCTGTGAAATGTTGACCATTTGGACAGTGCACAAATGTGTAGTGGGGAATTGCTATATGAACTCTAGATGTAACAAGTCTGGGGTGCACCATACTGAGGTATTTGTGCTAAGATGAAGCCAAGTTCTGCAGATACTTATTTTAAGGTACAGGCACATGATGAAAAAGGACAGAGTTAAGGCTGAACTTTTCTACTTTTCTGTCATCCTTTTAAACTACCTTAAGATTAGTGCTACGTAGACAATGGCTTTTTTGCACAGGATGTTTTATTTTAGCAATAATCTCAAACTCTCTCCCACCCCTTCACCTCTCTGGATCTCTGGGAATGAGAGCGGTTCTCACAGGAGTGCTTTCCTGTGACCCAATTATCTAAACAAATTAAAAAACAAAAAAGTGTCCCCACCTAAGGCATGTCATGCTAACTCAAACTAATTTTTATCTTCCCTGAAAGGAGAAGCTAAAAATACACATTGTTTGTTTGGGACTGATGATGAATGAACCATGGCTCCTGCTCTCACGGGTAGGAAGCCACATCACAAATGAACTGAATATCACTGCACAAATTCCTGTTTTCAGCACTCTCAGCAGAAAATCTGTTGGGTTTTTCAATTAATAAGAGGTGTGCTTTTCAACACTCAAAATCTATATTCACTTATAGAGAGGTAAGGCCTCTGTGTTGCAAAACAAAAATATCTGAAGGGGGGCCAGTTTTGGGGAAAAGTATCTAAGGTCTTATGGTATCAGCGTGTTGTACTTCATATAATTCACTGGATGTACGGAAGGAAGGAAGGAAGGAAGGAAGGAAGGAAGGAAGGAAGGAAGGAAGGAAAGCTGTGTTTTTGTTTTGTTTTGTTTCTTTGGTTTTTTGTTAGTTTGTGTTTTGTTATGTTTTGTTTGGTTTTTTTTTTTGTTGTTGGTTTGGTTTTTTGTGTTTGTCTTTTGTGGGTTTTTTTGGAGGTTGTTTTGTTTTGTTTTTTGGGGGGGATTGTTTTTTTCTGGTTTGGTTTGGTTTTTTGGGGGAGGTT
>VWZG01009714.1:44171-132265 GCA_013396735.1 Grallaria varia
GGTTTGGTTTTTTGGGGGAGGTTGTTTTTTTTGTTGTTGTTTGTTTTGTTTTGTTTTGTTTGTTTCCCCTAGTGCATTATCTCCCTGCTTTGGACACATATCAAGGGTAGCTGAATTCCACTTTTCCTATTTGCTCTTCACCCCACCCATTAGCTCTGGCTCCTCTTTGCAGCTGGTACCTCAAAATTTCAGAGAATAAACATGAAGACACAAAGTCCTCAGGACAGGGACTTCAGCAGCTCCTGTGCCTGCCGCACAAAAAAAAGATGGAGTAAATTGGAAAATTACCACATCACTGCTGAGAATCTTGAGCTATAATTTGATTCTGTGTGAAATTTTGTGGATGGTTATTTGCCTCACGGCAAAATGAGACACATTTGAGAGTCAATTCACAAGGAAGAGCATGAGTGCCAGGTATTCAGAACTCTCATGTCATCTAATCCATTTATTTGGAATGTGTGATATGGCATATTTGTTACTCCATTTCTGCTGTTCTCTACTTTTGCAAACTGCGGCCAAGCAGGCAGGAAGGGGTTGCAACATCCTCTAACTCTGGGTCTGGATTTGCAACGCAGCCAATCCGCTGCCAGACTGTCAATCTGACATCGCCGGGTGGTTGCTTGTCAAAATCATGGGTTGAAAGGAACATGAACAGACAGACAAAAGTCTGAGCTCTGAAGTTAGAGAAGAGGATTTGTGGAACTGTTCTGCAGTGATCTAGAAAAAAAATACCTTTTCTCACAACACCATTCCTTTCCCCCATTATATAAAAATTCCTCCCCCTCGCTGCAGAACAATTAGTACTATAGTTTCCCCTGGAAACAAGCAACCTCCAAATCAAGTCCTTTGTGTAACCACCAACCACTCTCAACTCCATCAGCTCCTTCACCCCACCTGCCTTTTTCATCTTCCCTGTGGAAAGACGTTCTCATTAGCCAAAAAAGGTTTTCCTTTCTTTTCATATGTCAGCATAAGAAATTAAGAGCAGCAGGGAGATTCTGTCATGCTAAAGGTCAGTTGCATAAGTTCTCTTAAATGGCAATTAAATGATTCTATGACAAACAGGATGCATTTGGAGTGCAGACATCAGCTTCAACCTTGGGACCTGGGAGAGTCTGGGAAAGAAAAAAACACTATGGGAAAATAAACATAACACCTAAAACTGCATTCATCTGCTGATGAATCAGCAGAGAAACTCTATAATTTTCCCTTTGTCTCTGGAGAAATGCAAAATGTAGTAACACTTTAATTTCTTGCTCAAAGAAACTGGCTGTCTTAAGATCAGCTGTTCATCCTACACTGTTAGAAACAACCTGTCGAATCACCCAGTGCCAGCCCTGTGAGCGATCAGGCATTTCAGCAGTTTGAGGGTAGAAGAGTCATATTAAGGCCACATCTGGTCAATGAGACACAGCTCTGTGGTAAAAGTCTGAGAAAGGGGTGATGCATGATTACAGAGTGTTAGGTGAATGAGAAAAGAAAGATCAACTCTTCCTGGGAGGGAGCCTGGCCGGTAGCTGGGCTGAAGCCTCACAGAGGAGTGTTCAGGCACACATGACACCCCCATGAAGAGAACTGTTCCAAGCCACAGCCTCTTCCAGGATACACTCATTACCCACCCGCCCCATCCAATTGTCCTGAGACCTTCTGGTATGCCTGACACCACTGGGGAAGGTTGAGGTCTTCATGTAGAAAGGGCTACAGTGGGCTGCAGGGTGGATGCATAAGGACCAGTCTCGTATTTTCAGACTAGTAAAACAATGCACAAGGCAAACCAAACATGAATTGGAGGACCCCAAAGAAGGCTTCAGTCAGAGCAGGCATAACCTGGCTAACAACACAAATCTGGAAACTTTGTAAGCCAAGTGTTTTTCTGAAAAACAGAGAGATGTTAATCTGCCTTTAAAAGCTCGCTGGGCACAATATGATGAAGAAAGGAAGGAAGCAATAAAAAGCACAGTGAATGAGGGTGGAAAAAACCCCCATGCTTGCCAGCTAGTTCCAGATCTATGAGATCTGGAGTGGATTTCAGTGAGGAGAAACATGAGTCAAAAGATATTCTCTTGAGGGCCATTTTCCTGAGAAAGTTTGTGAGATATATAGACAAAGTGATTGGCAGTGGAAAGCAGGGAAATTAAATAAAATTTGGTCTGGGATGTGTCTCCTTGGAATATAATTCTGAGTTTGGGATGAGAATAGGATAGAAAGCACTAAGGGCAAAGAAGGTTCAGTTAAGAAAAAAAAGAGGAAAAAAACACAAAGGAACTGTTCATTGGTTTTCAGTGGTCTGCCCTAAAAAAAGATATATATTAAAAAAAAAAAAAGAAAAAGAAAAAATATTCCTTATGAATGGCAAGGAAAATTTGAGGACAACTCAACACACTGCACTGGGAAGTGCCAACAGCTTGGGATGTAGCACATCATAGTGCATTGAGAAAATGATCTCAGGGATGAGAAGGGGAGACTGATATTACAGAGACAGAAGCAATCCAGGCCTGGACTCTCCCCTCTGCCTCTTCTCTCCAAGTCTTTCCTTTCCAGTGAGAGGTGAGTTTGGAAAATATGAAGAATGGGGTGGGGAAACAAAATTCACTTGGCAACATCCAACTTCAGGGTCTAGAAAAGAGAACTGAAGAGGATCCAGAGGCTGAGTTTCTGACCTCAAGGAGAATCCTGAGGGATATTTAAGCCATATTAATTCCAGCAGGCAGCAGAACATCCTGGCAGGAGATGCTGCAGCGAGGGAAAACTGAAGTGCAGGGAAATGCTCTTGCCTGAACTAGGGCTGATTAATGCCTTAGGAACCAAGGGTCTGCTCTCTCGTTTCACAGTGCACAGTTGTTCACCAGTCCATCCATGGCAACAGGTGAAAAATAGGCAGTAGACAACAGCTTGTAGGATGCTTCAAGGAAAACTCAGACCTGGCATTAATCGCCAGTTCTGAAGTTTCAAGGACCAGCATGTAAAAACTCTTCTGTATTCCCTTCCCTCTGATCTTATTTTTTAATTCCCATCTTGAGAACAGAAAGAGAAAGAAAGCCTCTTTAGAGAAAAGATTTTTCCTGTGTTTTATTACAAATGCATCACATTCCTAGTTTGCTAGCAGAGCTGAGACACTCTGCATGCAAACCTCAGGACTGAGCAGCACCGAGCCAGCAGATGATAAGGATAATGTACCACAACAGGTGACGCTTTGATCTTGACACCAGGCTCTATGCTTGAGCCCTTTGGCCACCTGGAATATCCCGGCAGGAGCAAGTGTACACCTGAGGATCCATGCCCTGGAGATCTCAGTCCACAGTCAACATCCTATAGCACAGGAGTTCAGGTTTCTCCTGGGATGAAAGATGTGAGGTCCCAGCATGAACAAGCACCAAATTCACCTTTCTGTGGTAGCGTTCAACAAAAACACCCAAGAATGAATGTAAAACTCACTTTATTTTGGCTAGAGAGAAACAATGCACTAGACAGAAGCTGAAGGATTGAAGAAGAGCACAACATCCTATTGAAAGAGAATGGAGAGTTTGAGTCAGAAGAAAGTAAATCAGCAGAGCTGGAACACAGCCAGGACACTGGCATTTGCACCAGAGCTGCAATCAAATTACCAGAGAATTTCTGAAGACCAGAGCTGGTCAGGAGCTTAGATTTATATCTATCAACCCACAACAGCCTTGAATACCAGGCAAGGGTGTTGGCTGACAGTGGATTCAATGAAAAATGCCACCTTTGGTTACATTGCCTATAGCAACCAGGCAATGCCCCATGGGTCTCCCACCCAAGCAGAAGTCCAGTTTTCTTTATGGGCTCTGAGAAGATTAGAAGATCTGAGGATAAGGGTAAAGGTCTCCTCTGAATCATGCTGGTGAAGTGGCAGAGTTCTTGGTCCTGGGCTGTGGGGAGAGGTAGTGCTTTGTAACTGGAATGATCAGGCTATGTGAAAAACAAAATTAAACAAGATTTAAAGGTAAGGCTTTCTTCATATCTGAGAGGGATTCTGCAGCCTCTAGACTAGTTACAGGTTCAGAATAGGAAATGGCAATCCCTGTTTTAATTATTTTCTCTTCAGTAGTTTTAAATAGCATGTATTTTGGAATGGCAGATATTAGCCTTTAAAATTACTATCAGAGACTAAATTTCACAGTTATAGGATAGGGAGGATTTAGAGGGAGTGACTAGTTGTTCTGAGACAGCTACAAGCTTATCACTAACAATTTTGTGCATACTTAAATGATCTCCTGGGGTGAATTAGCTAATAAGCTCTGCTTCATTAATGAATTTTAACTGCCCAGAACCGGTGTCAGACAGAAAAAAAAATCCCTGTACAGATGGGAAACTGAGGTAAGGGGCAAAATAAAGTAGCATTTTACAGGGATGCCTGCAAAGAGGAAAATACATGCATTCATTTGGGGGAACAGCTCCTCTTCTTAAAGAGTTAATGCTCTGCTGTAAGATCTTACCCTGGGAGCTGTTGCAGTTTCTTCTGAGTCCTTAAAATGGTGACAACGACAGAATAAGAATTATCTCTCTGTAAGAGGGAGGGAGGGTACTGTATTTACTGTATTTGCTGATACACATCAAGAGATGAGAAGCACAGGGTGGGAAGAAAGAGAAAGAGGCAGCTTTGTTCTTGCACCAGTTTGCTCAACAAAGCCCAGACTGTTTCAGTGGTAGGAGATGCTGGATGTTTATTCCGAAAATTTATGGTTTAATTAATTTTGGGGTGAGATAGCGAACATGGTTCAGTGCCAGATCAGGTGAAATATGATCCTAGCATTTCAAGAATTCAAGCAGCTGAGGGGGTTGACTGAATGGCACCTGAAATCCAATAAAAGCCAGGACAATGGGAAGCCCTGGTATCTTAAAGGAAGATCTTTGGAGATTTTAAATACATCGAGCAGGGTGGCAGTGGGGGAAGGGAGCGGGCTAGATTCATCACAGCGCCTGGTGAAAACGTGCTGGTTTTTTCACTTGCCTGCAGCACTGCAACTGAGCTTGTGTTTCAGGGAAAAATTTTGGAAAAGCACAAAAGCCACCAAAACACTAAGCTGCAGGACGAGGCATTTAAGGGGAAAAAAATAAAATTTGAAGCTCCTTTTTATTTGCTTTCCAGTTTGAGAAGCGATCATATTCAGTCATTATTAATAACTCTCTCTTTTCTGCCAGGAAGGCTGGGAACATAACTCTGGCTTTTCTATATGAAATATAGAAATATAAAATATAAAATATGGATATATACTTTTAAAGGACAGACCTTCAGTCAGGAAATATTAGAATCCTGATGTTTACCCAACTATTGAAAGGCTGATTCTCACATCCCTAGTGCAAGTAACACTGTATGAATACATTTGGTGTTTGAAGACGACAGTATTTCTCAGCCGAAGTACTACATGGTTTCCACAGTTGTGTTGGAGCATCTCATAGTACTTGCTCTACATCTTCAGAACACAGAGGTCATATTTTTCACTGTTCATTAATGAGGAACCGTGTCAAGGGACACAGAGAATTTGAATAGTGAAAATAAAGACCATAGTCCATGTCTTCTGTGGTGTAAGTTACTGCTTAAAATAATGCACAGCTCTTCCACTTGGCCAAGCATGAGGAACCTGCAGTGATGGCACTGCCACAGGACTGACAGCCCTGAGTCAAGACCCCCGGCTTTTGCAGTGGGAATGTAGATGAGCCAAGAGCAGGAATTTAAATTGCTTTCCAAAAATGCTCGGCTCTCCAGAGGAAAGTGGGAGGAAATGAATAGCGTGAGACTACCTACAGTATCTCTCTTTATGCTGGAAGGGATCACTTAGGCCAGCCCCAGTACCTCAACTCCCTTGCATCCTGCTGCCTTCATTTTTATAAGTAACCACCTTCTCTCACAGAAGCAGGCACTGCACTCCAACATCCCAGGCGTGTCCTGTAGGGAATGCTGATTTCTGCAGATGCTTTGGCCATCTGAAATGCCTCAGCTTTAACTGGCGGACTCAGAGCAGGGATGTAAGAACTCGGTCTCTGGAGAGTCTGTTCTGCTATCCACAGAGCTTGTCCCAGCTAATGCCCCGCAGTATCTGGCAAGCAGAGGACAAAAAGTAAATAAAAAAAACATTTCCTTTCCCATCTCCTTGTGGATTTTCCCACAAGCTGGTTAAATTACAGCTTCTGCTGCATCACACATGTACCTTTTCATTTTAGTGTCTGGTTCTGACCTTTGCTCATGGCATTCAGTCTCCCATGCACACCCTGCTTACTCTCTTTTTGTAATTTATGACACACACTGTACACCCATTTCCTTCTGCCCTTAACTCTCCTGCGTGTGCTCTTGTTATCTCAGCTGCTCCATAGATTTGCCACATTCTAGCTACCTTCCAAGCCTGTTCTCATAACAGCATCTCTCTCAGACCATGTTCCACTATTTATGAGGCCCAATCTGTGAATTCACATAGCTTGCTGTGACTTCTCAGCCTGTCCTACAGCCTTCTCTCTTGAGTGAGGGGGAGCAATAGTCATACTAAGTACTGAGGCAGTACTTAGGCCTTACTTGGCTTTCAGGGTGTATAGGATTTATCCACTTTTTGAGGTTGTCAGTCAGATGTCAGTGTTGACCCTTTCCAAATTGAAAAATCAGCACTGAACCTGACTCTTCCTCAAAGGTCTGCTCCTCCACTGGAGACGGGTAACATTTGGCCTTATTTGGTTAATCTTTCTCTTATTATTTGGGGTTATAAATGGGAACATTGCAGAAAATGCAGGCCCTAGTCAGCCTGTGGATCTCTAGTGCAAATTTATTCCTCTTCCGTGCTGGCTTTGTAGAAAACCATCACAATGCTCCAGTTATTTCTACTGAACTTCAGTTTCTCACTTTTCCATCAAACTCTTCCTTTGCTTCCTCAAGCCAACAAACGCCTCAGACTGCTTTCTTCCATGTGGAAAAGACAGACATGAAGGAGAGATCTGGAAATCTCTTGGCTCCTGAAGAAGGGCTGGGGAGCAGGCTAACCAGCAGCCAGAAGAGATGTGGAGACACAGGGCTGCTGTGTGAGGACAGGTAATGCAAAGTGGTCAGCCAATAATTCCAGTGGGCTAAAAGCAGCGTTTAGGTAAGCAGCAGTGGGGTTGAGCTGTGGGAAGGAGGTGGGTCCTGCAGTGATACCTCGTCTAGGCTTGTTTAGCAGTGAAGAGGTTGGAGAAAGTGAGTCTGCAAGTGGACTTCTGAGAGTCCCATTTCCCCATTTCTCTTGGTTTTATGTCTCCTGGTAACATAACTGTATTGGTCTGAGTCCTCCTCTGACCAGCTTCCAGTTACAAGTCTTGTGAGTGATGCGAAGGGTCTGATAAAGGAAGCATAGCCCTGACTCTCTTTGCTGCTAGCCTCAAAAATCCCAGCCTGTGCTTTCTTCCCTCGTGGTCTCCTATTCTCCTCCCTCTGTCTACTGACGAAACCCTGAGTTACACATCTGCCTTTCTACAGCTGGCCAGGAAGGAATGAGAAGCTGCACAATGGTTGTGTAACTCTGCCCTTGTTTATCCAGATGGCTTTTCTGTGGCAGAAGTTATCTGAGTGATGAATGCATTTTCCTCTTAGGACAGTATCCATTTCCTGGGATGCATCACCTGACTCTTTCTTCTCAGGTCATTTCTCTGAGCATCTGGACAGCTGTCTCACATTTCTGATGTTTTTGATATTCAACTGAGGTTGACTGCAAGCTGTGAGGTGCGGGGGAGGAGTGAGAAAGGAAGAGGAGGGAACTCCCAGGAGCAAATCAAGGTGTAAATGTGTCTCCACTTCAACTATAGGTGTAACTGGAACCTACAGAGTGGTATCTAAGGAAGCTTTGATCTTACTGCCTTAAGTCCCTAGGTGAGCAAAGATGAAGTGATTGATATCAGAGAACAGAGGACCAAGCATGCAAGGTGGGCTGAGGCAGAGAAGGTGAAGATCAAGCTATTATAGCCTTGCTGCAATGGGTATATATCCCGAGCTTCCTTCAGGCTTCTGTCCACCTTCTTTCCAGTGCAGCTCGGCAAGCAACTTGCCTCATTTTCAGTGACAGTGCACTGCTGGCACATCTTCAACCTAGTAACCATCATAACCTCCAAAGTCCGTTTTGGGGAAGCCTGCTGCTCAGCCAGTTGTTTCCCAGATAATATCAATGCATGGGGTTATTCTGCTTTATAGGTACTTTTCCTTCCTCAGTCTTGTAAAGTTTCCGTCAATTCAGCCCTCAGATTTCTTCATCTTACCGAAAAGTTCTGTGATATGAAACATCAACCACTATCCCTAAATCAGTATTACCTGCAAATATGATGGGGATCGTTCTGTGTCATCACCCATGTGAAAATATTGACCACAGTACAGATTCCAAGGATTCTCCTGTAGTTACCAGCCACCACTGGTGGACATCAAGTTATTATATGTTATTCTTTGAACTCAGCACTCTGGACAGTTTTTTACATACCAACTCGATCATCTAGCATGTATTTCTTGAGCTTCTTAACGTGAATGCTGCGTCAGACTGTCTCCAAAGCCTTAATAAATCAATATTACACTCACTGCTCTCCCCTTGCCAACACAGTCACTTCATCACAAAGGCACAATTAGGTTGGGTGAACCTGATTTGTGCCTGGTAAAGCCATGCTGAATGTTCTGATTTCTTAAAACAGAATTTATTAGACCTAATACCAGCTGTAGGTCCTTGATTATCATAGTTATTAAAAGCAGCAAATTTAATAATTGTTACATCTCAAAAGCTTCTGGAAACCTCACTTCTCCCCCAAAACAGTTGGAGCATCCAGGTTTTACTTGTGTTTCTCCTTCTCCTGTATGGTAATCAGTGGAACAAAGTAAGATATTTTGTCTTTCAAAGGCCAGTTCAGTTGTCTGAGCAGCACTCAATAAGTACCACTGAATTTAACCTTTCAAACTCCTTAAGAAGCTATAGATGAAGGTGCTTACTTCAATATTGTTAAAATAAAACACTGTAATCCCTCCAAGAATATAATTCCCTGACCTCCTAAACACATTTAAAAGATCACAGAGTGTAGGAGAGTGAGGATTTAATGAATTTCACTGATAGCAGTGCAATGGATCTTTTCTGGTCCATTTTCTGGATGGACGTGTTATTGTCAGGATTTCATTTCAGAGCCTGAGAGCACCATGTGGTGAATCACAAGAAGAGGCAAACTTCCTCCATCCCCACCTTACTCCATCAGTGGCAATTCAAGTCTGACTGTTGGAACCCCAGTTCTTGTCCAGCAAAATCAAACTGATATCCTGAAAACTGTTTCAGTGACCTTAAGCACTATGCAATCAATGGAGAAGCTTTATATTTCTTGTAAAGGCTTGACACAAACAGAAAGATTATTTCAAATTCACCAATACAGAAAGGGTTAACTCAGGACTATTCTTTGGAGGCAATTCAAAACAGAGAAGAGAATATATGCCAATACTCAAAGAGATCATCACTTCCCTTCCCAGCTGGAATAAGCTAGAAAGGTATCTGTCCACTTGGATTATTATTGGGAGTCTTGTCTTCAGTTTACCATTATTTTTCTAAGCAATAAAAAAATCACATAGAAACATTCCAGCACTATTAAGATTATCGCTTACCTTTTCTTACCGATGGCTCAGGGCAGTGGTTTGTGTGAACTTTCAAGCTATAAAGTGATTTGGAAAAGGCTGTTTTGATTAGCAAAGTAATGATGAAGTGGAATTTACAGGTGTCTTCATATTTGCTGACTTGGAGAATATTTCTTACCTTTATGCAAATGTACATTTGATCATATTTTCATTTGTTACAGCAAATTTCAGTCAGGGCAGGAAAATCCAAGATGACTGACAGCACTTCTGAATTGAAAAGCTTAGAGGAAACCACATTACAAACAAAGCTGTGTAATCAAAAAATCACTCTCTGCAGAAGCTGTGGGCTGTATCACCAAACCTTCTACTGCACAGGTGGTCACTGCTCCCACTAAAGCCATATGGTGATCAAAAGACAATCCCAAAAAGTAAGATGTTAGTTCATCACCACAAACTCATATTTTCTCTGGTTGGATCCAGCACAGCGAGAGGAAGAAACAGATCCAGTATCTTCTGCTTGTGCCGCAAGGCAACACGCAGTACTGTTGGTGAGCCAAGTGGCTTCATCCAGAGCGTTGCTTCAAGATTAAAACCAGACATATGTCAAAAATAACAGAGCCTATACCTATGCAGCCTCTGGGAGACGTGCTCATGTTCTGGATCTAGTTTGCAGAGCCAAATCCCTGGAACCAGTTTCATCCACACTGTCTGTAGGAGCAGAGCACAGATGGGAACCAGCCATTCCTGCCCTGTACCCAAGTTTTCTCATCCAAACAGATCGCTGCAGTCCGGAGCCAAAGGAGCAGCCATCATATGGGCAGCGCAGACAGTCATCGGGTTAAGCTCCCGTTTGAATTTCTAGTCTCATCCGCTCAAGAGATTACAGGCAAAGCCAAAATCCGCTGTGATATTCTTGCCAAGGGTGAAGGAAATCAATAGGCTGCAGTATAGGCTTACGCATGGAGACATACCAAGTGTGCTTGGATGCATGGTTCCCAAATTAAACAGGGGAAACAAACAGGTCTCTGTTGCAAGTCTGAAAGCTGTTTGCAACATGCTTCTCACTGTGCTTGTCAAATTGCCCTGGCTGACTGAAACAGCAGCCCCTTGGCCTCATCCTGGCCACCCTCGTCTTCTCAGGGAAGGCAGGACTGATAAATGTGTCCTACTCTGTGCTGCTTGACCCCATGCTTCAGGAAGGACAGTTCTTGTAGCCTGCCCCTAACTCCTTCAGCTGGCTAGGAATGAAGCTGGTCCTCTGGGTTCAAGCAAGACTTCAGAGGTCTTCATGGTAGTGGTGAAGGGAAACTAGGGCATCCTTCTTTCTATGGAGCCAAAGCAAATGCAGGGGCTTTCTACCACAGTAAAAACCCAGGCCATGGCATGCAGGTTAGGATTGAAAAACCAGTTAATGATGCTATTCACGGTGGTCCCAGAACAGAAGCAGTCAATAAACTCCTCCTTGTGAGGAGGAAAATTGCAACAAGAATCAATTCCTGCTGACAGTTCAACAAAAGCAACAACAACAACAACAAGCCAAAACCAAATAATGCCCCCAACATTAAACCCCTCAAAGAAACGAAGAGGAAGAAGAGGGAAAAACTGCTACTTTTTGCAGCTTCCCACTCAGAAGAGGATCTGACATATTGAAACTGGCAACATTTCAGTGTCCCCTTAAAAGGGAACATTATCCTTCCAGTCTAGGAAAAATATAAAAGGCTATGTGTAACAGCACCCTCTGGTGAATCCTGTCACAAGAATATCCCTGTCCCTATAGATGGAAAGGGGGATATTGCTGCAAACAATCCCAGAAGAAGGCTATAAGTGTAGGTGACCCTTTGGAGATGGGTCAGGGGGGGCAGGCATAGAAAAGAAGAGACATGCCTGTCTAGAACGAAAGAGCACAGATCCATTTGATCCTGCCAAGAAGCCCCAGCTGCTATGGCCTCCTGTGAAACAGCTGTTGAGACATCTCCTATTCAAACCCCTCTGCCTCCTGCCTTGGAGAGAGAGGATATGCTAATATTTCCAAGTAACTGGCTCGCTCCCTCTTTCCTTTTTGGCCCTTTGCTTCCCAGCCCTTGAACTTAAGAGACTACCCAGGTAGAGGGAGGGAAGCATGCAGCACGATGCATTCAGCTAGAGAATACTTTGCACAGACTGAGACAATGCTGGAATTACCCAGAGCTAATTTAGGCTCTGGTGAATGCAAAGTGTGTGCCAGCAGGGGAAGAGCTCATGGAGTTTGCCACCCAAGGTGGATTAAACCAGCTTGGAAAGTTTCACGAGAGAAAGCATTTCTCTGAGACAGGCCGAGTGGCTGGCTTGTAATTCAACCATGAGAAGATCTGGCCTGTATGCAAGTCTGCAAATAATACATACGCTTACTTGCATATTTCCATTTGAGAGGAGAGAAGAAAGTGGAGAATGAGGGCAGCTCAGTGCAGGAACAACCTTTCCAGCAGCAGAAAAATGTTCTGACTGCATACCCATATCCTGCACTTTAGAAAGGTATTTTAAGGCCACCAAAAATGTGTAGTATGGGAAAGGGAAACCAGCCCAATCCCTCATTTAAAGAGCCTCTCCCAACTGCTCCTGCTAAAGCAGTCTCCAGAAGCAGCAGGAAATTCAGTCTGCAAACACAGTTCTGTTCTGCCATTGCTGGGTTATCGTCAGGGTACTTGACCCTGGCTCCTCCATGCCCCTTTCAGGCTGTACCAAGGCTCTGCCCACCTCCTGCCACACAGAGCAGCAGCACACTCGTCTTTGCTTGTGCTACTCACATTGGGGGCACAAGGACCCACATATGGGACAGTAAGGCTGTGTTTGAGCTTTCTCCTCAAGAACACTTTATATCTTTGGTGTGCAAATAGTGTGCATAGCCAGTAAGTCCACAGGACCAGCTGTGCTCTTAATTGCTGTTGCTGACACAGCTTTAGAGCCCAGGCTTTGGCACCACCACTCTTGAAACTTTCTTGGTTTTTTTCTGCCCACTGTTGCTTCTGGAATTTCTCCTCAGCACAGACAAATTTTCTTTGCATGGAGACAACTCCTAATGTCAGGAGGACAGAAAAAAATAGCACTTACCCTAGTAGATAATAATTTGGTGTCTCACAGAGATGCACAAAACCCAGGTGGCAAACAGATCAAGATTTGGATCTGACAGGCTGGCTCTCCTGGTAGACGCACATCGTGCAGGAACAGAGATCCATGAGTTGTGGCACCAGGAGGCTCAAGGAACAGACATTCCCAGTGACCTGCTGCCTGCCTCCTCTGTCTGCCAACCTCCAGCTGGAACACAGCAGGCAGCTCACACTGTTTGTCAGGTACTCTTCTGGAACACAATAAGGAGTGGTCTTTCAAGGACCACTCCTCCTCAAATTTCTTTTGCTTCAGAAACCATGTGGTTTTCCCAGGTCTGTAGCTCTTCTGGAGGAAAGGTTTTTACTTTCTCTAAGGATAGGTTTGGTCTTGTCTGTACTGAGGGTGACAGAACTAACAGTGCCCAGAACAGATGCTTTTTAATATGACCCACAACTTACCTCGGAGAGAAATTTATTTCCAGTCCCAAGGAAAAAGGGAGAATACAAAGGTTGTATTTTATTTTGGGGGGCTTTCAGAGACTACAGTGAATATCAAAAGGTCACTTGTTGCTAGTGCTGTACACACAGAGAAGGCCCTTCTGCTGTGAGTTAGAACCAAATAGGAAACAAGTTCAGAAGGAAAATGTCTTAGGCAGAGCCCTCCAGAAGGGTCAGGGAAAGAAGCAGAAAAAGCAACTTGCTTCCTTGATTCTCAGTGTGATTTATCTCAAGGGTCATCTCTTCCATAATATCTCATTTTTCCCCAACGCATATTCCTAACTGTAAATGTTTCTGTTATTTGCTGAAAGATTCATGCTTTCTCAAAAGCTTGTTGTGCTTGGCAAAAAATATCTAATGGCAGAAAACTCATCACTTACTCCTGATTGCTGTAAAAGCTGCTTGTGTGTGTACATCTGTCAACAGAGTCAAGGAACAAGCAGCACATTCTATTTCCCACTTTTTTTTTCACTTTTCCTCACAAACAGATCTTCCAGATCAGATCATATTGCCATCTTTTTCCAGTCTCTGTCTTTCAAAACATGAGCAGAGGCACATTAGTAGCATATTGCTCAGCTTCAGTGGCAGGGGGTTGGAACTGGATGATCTTTAAGGTCTTTTCCAGCCCAAACCATTACGTGATTCAAAGGTTTTTCCTTGATTCACTGCACAGGACAGCAAAGAGAGCCACAGAAGATCACTTACTTGGTTTTAGCATTTTCTTCCCTTATACCTGCAGAAAGAGTAGGTGTGTTCAACAGAGATACTTACAATGATGCTAAGGTGGTTTGCAAAATCCTGTGGTTGACTTGATAACTGTTCTCTATTCAACTAAGTACACTGATGAGTCATGCAGAAATGCCAAAGGGTAGATAATATGGAGACTAAATTTGTTCTTTGAAGAGCCTGACTCCATCTGCGAAGAGAGGACTAGCTAAAGCCAAGCCCCTCCCATACCCAACAAAGAAAGCTCCCCACTGAACTGCATCTAAAAGTAGGTGGTATACACCACTAACAAAGCCTCTCTCATCTCCTACTAACTCCAGCCAGCTGCCAGACAAGCCCTACTGAAAGAAAAGCTTGCTTTCTGACTTTGCCTGCTTTTATAGATGCCCCAGTTGCCTAGCCTCACCTCCCTCACCTCCCTGTTACCCTCTGTTTTTAATTAGCCTGCCATTTAAATCACCTGGGATACAATTAACCAGGAAAGTCCACTAAAAAGTTCATTACAGAGAGAAATTCCCTATCTCTAGTTTTGATCTTACCCAGTCATAGCACTGAACCTCCAACAAGAATGTCCTTCCAGCTACAGAACTTCTTGTCCTGGAAAACTGTGAACCTGAGCTTTGTGCTAACACCACTTTCCCAGGAGGGAGAAATCCTCACTCCTACATGAAATGAGACATGATCAATGACTACGTGTTTCAACTCTCAGGGGAATAATTCACAGGCACAGAGATCCAATTCAAACTGAGAACTAAAGCAAAAAGCTCCATTATAAATCAACAGAAAGTTAACTAGCCCTCTGCATTTTGCACAGCACAATTTCTAACTGAACACTTGAGCATTTACTATTCCAAACCAGCAACATCCTTTTAAGCTCGGAATTCCCCACAGAGGTGCAGACCTTGTAAACTTTTCTACCCTTCTTTTATTCATGTAGAGGGAAGCTGAGGGAAAAAGAGATGAGAAATAGATCTAGGAACAGATCTCTGCTAATGTGTTGCCAGCATATAAGTCATCAGACTGTGTTCTCTATTTGTTTTCTTTTAGATAAATTAGGTAAATTAAAATATTTTTTGCAAGTAATCAATAGAAGAAAAAACCCCAAACTCGAACCCAAGAAGGCACAGCCTCAAACTTCACTGTGTTACAGTAGCTAGGATGGTTGCTTCCACCACAGAAGGGTTTTATTGAAGATGGCATAACTCTGCTGGTGCTGTGCAGGAGAACTCTTTTCCTGGGCTGTTTGCCTCCATTTGGTAGGAGCGAATTACATCAGTTCAGTCACCCATATCCATTTCCATACTCCACATGGCAGAGCTACGACAGAGCTTTCTTCCTTATGATCACGCTTTATTATTTCTATTACATCAGTGCCTGGAGGCCTTGGGATAGACCAGGTCTCTATTGTATTCACTGCTGAATTTATGCAATGACATACAATCATGGCAGCAAAAATTTCCTGGAGCACAGTATGCTGTGAGCTGGCAAGGCATTTGGGGTAATAAAAAGAGGGAAGGTAATGATAACATGTTCTCAACCAAAGCACAGTGAAATCATTGTAAATTTCATGATGGGTATGTGATTTAGCTCCAATGGTGCATTACTGAAGAGAACAACCTCTATGTAAGTGTCATAAAGCTTGGCACAGCATCGAACCCACATGCAGTAAACCTACAGGGCCGAAGTGTTTCAGCAGATCCTCCCCAAGCCCTTCCTTCCCTTCCAAGGTTTTTCCTCAACTCCCTGTTGTGTAAACTGCGTTTGAACAGCATAACTGTGCTAGGGGTGGGACACTGCAGGGTTAGGACGAAGTCTGTTGTAAATTTTTCTACTTCATTTCTCTTTTTATGTCTTTTTTCTTTCCCCACCTCCCCCCCCACCCCAGTCTTCTGTGTTTCCTGGCTCCTGTGTCTTGAAATCACACCCTTGATGTAACTTCATTGTGGTTCATTTTTCTTGTGGTCTAATTAAATCTGGCTCCAGACAGCTGTGTGTTAGCAACAACAGGAGGAGGAGGAGGTAGGAATCCAGAGATCTAGGAATTATCAAGATTGTCATGGCCTGAAAAATAAAAAATCACGGTGGAGGTAAAGTAGCCCAGGGAAAATGAAGGAAGAGAATTGGAACAGATAAATTCCCTGAACAGTCTAAAGGAAAGTGAGTTGCTTATCAGAGTAATGATAATCCAGGACACATATGGGTGTGGTGGAGGAGGAATGTGAGTTCCTGCAGCCTGGAATATAACAGCTGTACACAAGGTCGCAGATGAGTCCTTGCCATAATGTCTTTGACCTTAACAGAATTACATCAAAGATGTAAATCCCAAGGGATGGAAATCAAATTAAGTGCTGTGTGCTTATAAGGTGAAGGCTTGGTTAGCAACACAGTGGGGGGAGGGTCCAAAAGGGAGAATTTGAGGGCCATCTCAAGGACTGAGTCTTTCTAAAGCAGTGGTAGTTCAAGCAGCTGCTGAGGTGAAAGGAAAGGAGGTAATTCTGAGACAAAGCCTCCACTTGATTTTGGACGCTGGTTCATAATCCTCTTGTTGCTGGCTGTGAAAGTTCTAAAGCCCATCTGTACAGGAGTGGTGTAAAACTCTCATTTTTCTGACTAAGCAGAATTTTAATGCAGAAAATAGGTTTTCTCTTTCATTGAATCTTTATAATTTTTTAAATATTCAGAGTTTTTCTCATGTGTCAGTAACTGCTTGGCTTCCAAAAACTGGACTCCAAAGAGAACATAGAATTTAGATAAAGCAAGCAAGAGGGAAAAAAGTAATGTATTATGTTTTATGTATGGCTGAACTTCTTTGAATCAAGAGCTGGTTATTCATAAGATAAAAATCCTTGCATCCCGTGCTGCTGGACATGCCTGCAACTGTGAAGATTTCTGTGTGCTGTAGTGACTAGCATCCCACTCCTAGCTTGGTGAAATACAGGCTGAGACCTTTATTGACCTGAAAGACGTAGGACTCATGATGGATAAGAACAGAGGTGCCAAAAATTCTGTTTCCCTCCCTCTGGTGAAGAAAAGATAAAGAAGTGATTGAAATGCTGAAGTGGGGTTTGAGACACTTGCTTCTACGAAATTCTCTGTCCTCAGTGTCTAATAATGGTAAAGACTTCAGAGGGACATCTTTCACATGGGTGAATATTTCTGCTTCTCCATGCCTATCATTATAAATATATATTTATATCCCATTAGCTTCTAGGTGAGCTACTATGGGAGAAATCAAAATGTAACTATCACAGAGTCAGACCTACAATCCATGAGCTTGCCTCCTGCCTCAAAGTGTGGAAGGAAAAGAGCGTAAGAAACAGAGTCTATCTGAGTGATCTGTTCCTGGGGATCTCCTCTCAGGCGCTGCAGCTGGCACTTCAGAGATTTACTGAGCTGCATCTTGAGACTGTTGATTACACTTGTTTTCCACAGATAACACTTCCATCATCAAGGAGAGTAACAGTAAAAATTCAGTGCATTCTCGGTCTGTGATCCTATGATGCCTGGTAAAAGCTGTCACAGATACTGGGTACTTGTAGAAGAAATTTACCTGAGTCTAAATATCTAATATTTGATTTTCTAAAGTTGAGCTTGTCACCCTAGACTGCATTTACAGGCAGGATGGAGGAGGTGAAAGGTGGAGAGAAAAATTGGTGTCTTCAGCCTTTCACCTGTGTCTGAGACACATAGTCCAAGATGAGATGAATTGCTCCCGGAGGGTGCATATCTACCTCCATGGACAATAAATGGAATCTAGAATGCTAAACTCGGCCTTCAAAGTTAATGCCAAACCAGATTGGTCAGTACTAATGAGAATAGGTATTTCTTCACGATGCATAGCTAAGCCAGCATCACTGCCACAGGTTGCTTACCTGGGTTCAAATCCTTACTAGAAAGTCTGAGGAAAAAAATACTTTTTCTGAAACACCACTTCTGACTCAGCAAGAGCCACAGGGGACTTTAGGCAGGAAGGCTGCCCTGAGGAGTGCACTGAGGACTGTTTGCAACATATTTGCAGTGTCCTTAATGTCCCTTATCATCTGCTGGTCATGGATGTCAGCACAACCAAACTTGGGGTCTGACCTTGACATTGGTGTTCTTTTGTTCATATCTGGAAGCTTAAGGAGGGACACGAGGATTCTGTCCCACAGCCCTGAGCAGGAATTACTGCCTTATCAATTCTATCATATTAAAAAATGTGTTTCTTCTCTAGTTCTGTAGGAAAAGGGCAAATACAATTTCCTATGTAGTAGAGTCTACTGTTTGATTTTCATTATTTATTTTTAGAGGGGAGGACAGGAGGAATGAAAAGACTTTTTTCTGACTGTTTTCTGAAGAGGAAAAAAAGACCAAAAGAGAGGGAAAAAAAAAATCAGCTAACTGCTCTGAATCCTGGGAATTCCAGTGTTACTGCCTTGAATCTCAGGAAAACGTGGGGAATCCCTGCCATTCAGGGAAATCCCCCACTTCAGAGCAGTTTCCTGGTACCACTGAGGATGCCTGGAGCATACAGAGCTGCCAAGAGCTCAGCTGCTTCCCTGCAAGACGTTGATGAGTTTGGGGAGACAGGAATGTTTTCACCAGCAAGGCTTCTGGCTGCTCAGAGGACTTCTGATGAAGTAAGACACTCCCAGAAGGTTCTCAACCAAGGAACATTGTCTTCTTTCCTGCCCCAGAGGTCACAGTTACGCTAGAGAAGACAGGCAAAGAGTAGGAGGAAAGATGAGTCCCAGGAAAGAGGAGGAACTTGCCTGGGGTTACACAATATGTCGGGGTTAAAGTCAGGAGTAGGATCTTCATCAGTTGAGTCTGAACACGGTACCTTGTCCACTGTTCCACTCTGCTTCATCAGAACAGACTTGTGGTTGACTTAAGGCATAAAGGGGCAACAGTTTCTCTTTGAAAATCTTTCTGGTGAGTCATGTTGCATTTCAGCTCCCAACACCTTTTGTTAGTTCTCTGTTTTTATTTTCGTTATCACTATTCTTCTACCGCTGTTTTCCTTTTTTTTTTTTTCCACGCTACCTTGCATGACTCCATTCACTGAGGCAGCCTCCAAGCCTCTCCTGTAACATTAGCCCATAAAATTTTTTCCCTGGTGAGGAAGTTGGGAACATTCAGTTATCCAAGTTTAATAAAAATGCCAGTGGGAACTGCATAGATTTTTTCTTTTTCTTTCTTTTGTTGTTTTCTTTCCCCTTGGGCTGGTTAATTCTTTTGTCGTAGAATTGCCCAGTGTTTATTTTCTTAATAGAAAATGAGTTGTTTGCTCTTCATCAGCATCAGTTTGGAATCCAGTTCTCTCAATGCCATGGATTCTCATTAATCACAGCAACAGGTTTGTTCTGATGATGCTTATAGCTTGCAGATTACTCTGACAGTGGGGCTACACAAGGCTGGTTAGGAGATGCAGCATGTCATGATGGGTGTTAAACAGCATTGTGCCGAGTTGAAGCAACAGGTGCTAGAAGATGTCCAGAAGAACAAACTCCTTTGGAGTAAGGTTTGACAGTCAAAGGACAGACATATTGGAAAAAAGACGTTCTCTTCTTATGCAAGGCGCTGGCTCAGGTGTGTTTCAAAGAGAATTTCTCTTAGGCTAATGGGAAGGGACTGTTGAGGCTCTGTAGCATGTTATTTTTGGATTCCAT
This sequence comes from Grallaria varia, assembly GCA_013396735.1. Taxonomy (NCBI): domain Eukaryota; kingdom Metazoa; phylum Chordata; class Aves; order Passeriformes; family Formicariidae; genus Grallaria; species Grallaria varia. The sequence goes on from VWZG01009714.1 coordinate 63,698, forward strand.
ACTGAGATGGCTGGCTAGCTTGGGTCAGTGTCTTCAGAGCTGGCATCCGAGTTTTCTACTTGATTTTCTGGATGTGTCTTTACTGTCTGCTAATGGTGACCTCAAGACTGTGCTTGCCTCCTGCCCACGTTCTAAGGCTTTGGCCATGGCCTCTTGCATAGCTGGAGAGCATCCTTCCAGGTAGATATGACTCTGCCAGCTGGATAGAACAGGACTCAGCATGCCTGCAGAGACAGTCTGCAGGCAGGCTGGAGGTATCTGTGAGGCAGCCCAGGGTTCAGGGCAGGGGTGGGACTCAGAGCAGCACAGGCATTGTGACTAGTTTCTCTCTTCAGGGGTTAAGAGGCCTGAAAAAGTGGTGGTCTTGTCCCAGAGTAAGAGGGGCATTCATGCAAAGTAATAAACACTTGTAGAAGGTCTCTTGACTGTGAGTTTGTTTGTCTGGCCATTCCTGAGATGTGTGATAGCTTTTATGAAACAGTAGCCCAGACTACAGACAGTTAAATTTATGTAGTCAAGGGGCCATCTTTAAAATGTCAGCTTCCCCATGAACTCAAGGGAGGGGAAAAGGCAGGTTCCTCCAATTCTGAAAGTCCCACCCACCTTCAGTTTGTTCCTTGAGTGCAAGTGGGCTCATGATCTTTTAGCTAGAAAACTCTCATCATGTCTTTCTTTACAAGACACATAAAGCCAGCACAGCATATTGGTCCAAGTCACTGGTATCTGTCAGAGACAAAGCACAGTACTGTGGAGGTGGAAGAATGTTGGCCTTTTTCCATGCCCAGCTGAGACAAATCATCTCTTCCTTCAGGAAACCAGTGTCTGGTTGCAAAAATTTTGTGCATTATATGAAGACAAAAATTTTTTGGGGAAAAAAAAATGTTTTTCCTAATGTGAGTGTACTACATTGGACCCAGTTTATCCTATATCTCAGAGATATTGTGAAAGAAATAATAAGGGTGTAATTCTAGCAGCCTTGACATGATTTTTAGCACTCATACCTTGTCTATCATCTTCATTGCACCATGAAATACACCCTTCACAAATTACCCAAAAAACTGCAGGTTCCTTGTACACTCAAAGTGATCTCCTCTGGCATTTCATTGTTCAAGAGTTTTTTAAAAACATCCATCTGGGATATTGAAAATACTTCATCCCACCTTTCTGTACTACCTTACGATGTCTGTGCCCCTCTGACCATTTTTGACTGTACATACTGGAAATTCCTAGATTAAGTTATTCAGATCTGTTAACAGGAGATTTAGAACAGGAGGTGAGAGTTATCTCTTCTTGTTCGGCAAAAAATCAGCATCTCTCCAGGGTTCCGGGTCATGATCCTGCTGATCCAAAGAATCCTGTAAAATAGAGAGGTAAAGCAACTCTATTTATACGATGGCGCAAAGGGATTTTTTTAATTTAGGCATGTTGAAGGGGGTGCCTTTACCAGTTCCAGATTGTAGAGATTACCATATGCAGCATCCCACCTTTGCAGGGGGTGGGATGGGCAGCGGCTCCCAGGAAGCATGTGATGTTCCACAGCCCCTGTGGCCAAAAGGGTGAGGATAACTCCTGAAGGACAGATTGACTGATGGCTTCCAAGTGTGATTACCTGATCAGAGCTTTCCACTGCTAATGACTGGATGTCCAGAGGAAGCGGGTTTCTCTGTACATTTCCTGGAGCCCTAAACCAATACTTACCTTAGGCTCTTGTAGATAGGGTTTTGGCTGTCTGAAGTAGGATGCTCTTATATTCATCAACGCCGGGCTTTTCTACACTGAAACACAGACTGGCCTTTGGAGCTGAGACATATACTACCACCTCTAGGTGCTCGTGTGTGAGGTTCTATAACAGGTATTGATGTTCTGCTGCTGGAGTGCTCGGATTATCCATATCTGACTGAAAACCATGTCCAGCTCTTCTGTATTTCGTTATCTTTTTAGTTTACAGTTTATGTTTGGCCATGTAAGGGGTGGCATTGTAAGAAATCCACGAAGGCAGTAAAACCATAAATCCTATTGTCAATGTGCCTGTTCCTCATAAAGCAATATGCACACATAATCCTCTTGTAGCTTATTCCCACCAGTGTATTATTCAATGCTGGCAGAACCAAGTCCCTCTAAGGATATTTCTACAGAGTGAATCATGACAGTAATCCAGATTTATGCTTCTTAATTACTTGCAGCCAATAGGGCATGCGACTGCATTTGCCATACTTGCTGAGATATCTCCAAAGCTTGCATTGGGCCAAGCTGTCCAAGGTTGATTTGTGTTTGTTGTTTCTTTTCTTCATCAGACCTCACTCAGGCAACACTCCCAATGACTTCAAGACAAAGAGCTTCCCATTGTTCCTGATTTTCATTAATCAAGCTAAAATCAGATACAGACCAAAGGCAGTTTCCCTGCCTATAGAAGGAATGAAAATTAAGTAAAGAGGCAAGAACTTCTGTGTCGTATTGTGCTATCTTCTAGTTTATTTGCATCCACTACCTGTTTATTGAAATCCTTAAACAGTCTAAAACATCACAGGAACTGGAACACAAAGGTGTCTCAATTCTTATGACCATATGATCCTCTCTTATAGAATCCCTCCCACCCTCTGAGCATCCACCCATACTTCAAAGTAAAGTGTAAATGCTGGGGCCAAGGCATTACACCAAAAAATTGGCAAAATTCAGAATTTTCATCCTGCAGCAAATCCTGACATTTCAATGTTTGTTTTCATCTCACATTGGAACAAAGAGCTGAAATGTTGAGACTTTTTCTCTGGGTGGAAATTGTGGGAAAAACCCCAAAAAGCAAAAAACTTTTTTTTTTTTTTCTGGAAAAGTCAAGGCATTTTGCCTGACATTTTCAAACAAAACAAAATATTTCAACATTCCTGAAATCAAAATATTTTCTTGTGGTGTGTCAAACTGACCCCAAAATGCTCTATTTCTAGTCATTTCTATGTTCAGACTGTGCTTTCCCCTTGCGTTACAGCCTTCTGGGATATGTAGTTTGGAAGTTTGCTCTTTGCAGTCTCCATGTCTGGATTGTGTGAGAAGCCTGAAAACCCATATAGATAATCATCCTTGCACAAGGCAAAAAGAGAAACATCTGCATTGCATTATAGGATAACAAAGAGTGTCCCATCTACCGAGAAAACATCCCGAACTGTAACCCTGAACTGTAACTGGAAAGTAATTCATTACTGAACACATCTGACTCAAAATGTTTTGGGCCAATTCATAAATAAAATACTCTATCTTGGGTCACTGATTTTTTTTCCATTTTCTTCCCCCCAGTGTATATGGGTTTTTCTCCAATTCACTTACCATTGTAACAAAACAGCTATATTTCTGCAAAGACTGGTTACCCCTTTGAGTTTTTAGTTAAAAATGGCACATCTGCTTAGGTCTAGGAAGGAAGGAAAAGTTGGGAATCCTGGTGTTTCCTTTATGCTCAGAGCAAGAGACAGGGTTTTAGGTCACTCCTGGTCTTGGCCTTTCCATTAGGACACATAAGGCAATTTGTTGATGGTCTAGTTTTTTTATTCTGCTTAAGCCTACCTACAAGGGAAGCCTGAGATAAGTCCGACTTGATGGCTGATACATTAAAAAATATGTGGATCTACTTCTAAGGAGACTTACCCCCATCACGAATGAAGCTTATAGTAGCACAAGAACTCCAGTCTGGGCTTGAAGGTTCTAGGCTTAGGATTGTGTAGTTTTATCCTCTCTTTATGATGGCAGTCAAACACTCACCACTTTTTCTGCTCAGGTACACCTTCCTTGTTTTCATGATCTTCAATGGGAAGGCAACACTTTATTACCTTAACAAGAAAGTATCAAAACAAAGTAGTCTTGGTAATCTCTCTCCTGAGAGTTCATAAATTGGACTTGAAATCTGGAGCATTTATAATGTGTTCATTCTGAGAATTGCCTAGCGATAGCTACCTCTCTCATAAGGTCTTCACTCTATGGACTGATCTAATTCCTTCAAAGAGTCGAGCAGAGCAGTGCAAACTAGTAAGGATTACGTACAGTATAAGATGCCCTTACTGCAAAGTAGGGCTCTTGAATGGGCTATTGCTGTGTTACAGATCTTAAAATTCAAGTAATCTTTCTGAGTATGAGCTCTCCACTCTGCTTCAAACTTCTGCTTTAATACTCATATTCATTCCATCTATTTGAAGCACTCACAATCCTGCCTCTGTAGTCTATGAGTAGAATAATAGAAACAGAATTGTTTAGATTGAAAAGACCTTCAAGATCATTAACCCAGCCAAGTCCACCACTAAACCATGTTGCCAAGTGCCACATCTACATGTCTTTTAAATATCTCCAAGGATACATCCAGTGGCTCCTCCACTTCCCCAAGCAGTCTATTCCAATGCTCGACAACCCTTTCAGTAAATAAATTTTTCCCAATATCCCATCCAAACCTCCCCTGATGCAACTAAGTTAATTTTCTCTTGTCCTATCACATCTTACATGGGAGAAGAGACTGACACCCACTTGGCTGCAACCTCCTTTCAGGTAGTTGCAGAGAGTGAGAAGGTCACCCTTGAGCCTCCTTTGCTCCAGCCTATGCCACCCCAGTTCCCAACTCCTCACTGGGCTTGTGCTCCAGACCCTTCAGCTGCCTCATTGCCCTTCTCTGGACACACTCCAGTCCCTCGATATTATTCATGCAGTGAGAGGCCCAAAACTGAACACCATATCCTTCCTAGGTGTGACCTCACCACTGCCAAGTGCAGAGAGACAATCACTGCCCTAGTCCTGCCGGCCACACTATAAAGGCCTTCAAAGACTGTTTAAGGTCTTAGCTGTGATGACCCTTTCTCAGTTGACTATGGAGGGAGGCTCAGACTCTCTCCTTAGCTTTGCCCCTTTGTTAGGAGGCTGGAGATGGATGGGAAGAACAGAAGCATATGTGCCTCCTCAAGGCTCCTCTGGGTGTACAGGTGTCAGCTGGCTGAAAGGCAGTGAAGCACAGCCAATGTGTATTTTCTCAGCAGTAAAATACAGTCCTAAAACCCATGGTAAAAAGCCAGTAATGTATTATAGGCATCTTTAAACACTGACTCTGCATCAAACTTGTTCACGTTGTATTTGTCAAATTATGGTCGCACACATTTGTTGACAACAGGGTATGATTGCATCTTTCACCGCAGACTGCAAGTCAGACCCTGCTAACAGATGTATCACAGTCTGCGGAGGCAAAACCTGGGGAAAAATCCGTTTTGGTTATTCAGGCAAACACTGTTCTGACTTTTCCCACTCTTTGAATATGGCCAGCCATAGAACATGAGCTTTTGGCAGAGCGATGAGTGGGACATATCTTTCCGCACATACAGAGATCACCTAATACACCCTGTGCAGTAGTACAGTAGCAATAGTAGTAGCAACAATCTCGTACTTTCACTAACCAGTGTTACCCCGGGTTGCAGACAGATAACTAGTCTTTGTCTGGCACCATAATACTGCAGGATCTGTGTGAAGTGAGCGCTGGCCCTGTTTTGGAAGATGCCGTTTGTATGTCTGTGCTTCCATTTCATTTGTAGCTGAACTTTTATGAGTTAAACACTAGTAAACAAGGTTAAGGTACAGATGGTGGTGTGAGTAGTTTCAAGCAGATTCCTTCTTTGATACAGAAATGATTTTGTTGGAGGTGAGTTGTAGGGGACAGAGCAGTAACACAGCCAGTCTGATGACATGTTCATAATATCTAATGACCACAAAATAGAGATTTCCATGAGATCATAGTTAGTCTCACACATATTCATTATAAGGAAGAATTTGGACAGGAGATCACTTTTATTTTTCTTTCTCCTCTGGCATCAGTCCTGAACCACGACAGGGAGAGTACAAAACATTATGTGTGTTCGCTGTGAACTTGGCACTGACTTCCAGAGAGTCCAAAATCTCATATCCTGCTACTGCAAAGGAATTCATGTTCACCTATCCAGCAGGTGACATTCCTGAGCATTTCTTTTTTTGGTCAAATATGCAGGAGTTCTGGTAGGATCTCAGTTCAGTTCCCAGTGAAATAAATATATGGTAATTATCTGCAAAGTGGAACTGCTCCTGAATGCAGTGTGGTCAAGAACTTAAAATGCCCAGAACATTTGAAGTGAATCAATCTTCATGAATCTTGTGGCTTTGTCAAATCTGTACCCCATTTGGAATAAATATTAACAAATACTTGAAAGTGAAAAAAACATAAAATATTTTAAAATGCTGAATGTTTCCTGGCAAAAATAAGTCCCCATCCTACGGGTGCTGTTGTCAGAACGCATTCATGTACTTAACTGGCTCTCAGGGTTTGTTCTATGCATGATAGGCAGAAACCAACTTCACCCGAGTAAAATAATATCAAATCTAAGGAAAACACAAAGTTGCTCTTCCAAGGTGATCTATTACACTGATTAGCAGGGAATCCTGTTCCAAACCTCCAGAAAAGAAGGATTTCTAAGAACTGTCAAAATTTCTTCTCAGAGAAAGCTGAGATTTTGTTCCCTAGGGGAACAAGATCAGCCTTCATGATCAAATCAGGTCCAAGCATTTACCTAAAGGGAAGGAGGAGTGTTGTTCCTTATTCCTGTAAATGATATAGTTATATCCTGACACAGGAGAAAGTTTATAACAAATGTTAAACTGGAGGAAAAGTATTAGGATGTTTTCATAGATCCTTATAGATTATCTGTACCACAGAGAAGAGAAATAACATGGATACAGGATATATCAAAAAATGAACACCCCTGTTTCTTTAGCCCCGAGTGAGGCAGTAAACCATTTATGCAGAGCTGCTGAACATAATTTTTTGATGGACTCAGAGATTACTTTTCCAGCTAATCTCAGATTATGACTGTCTGACCATAGAACTTCTTTTTAACATCCATTTGCTATGCCTGGCTTTCCTAAATAAGCTTTGGAGATACTGCAGAACCAGTAGTTCTAATTATGCAGATCATAAGAATTTAATTAAAAAATCAAGTTGCATTACTTGCCCCAAAGAGCTTTCTTCAATCCAGAGGATGCAAATTCTCCATCCCGTCATTTTCACCTTCTAGCATCCATTAACCAGGAGAAGCACACTAGGGTTGTCCCCACAGTGGCACCATGTTACCTGGGGTGGGGTTGGCTGAGGTCTCTTTACTTCTTAGTAACTTTATGGAAGATTGACAGAGAATGTTGTTTTAATTCTTCCAGGGTTCCAAGATGAAGAGTGGTTGACTTAACCTATCCACCTGCTGTAATTAGCTCCCTCACACGTTTGACCTAAAAGACTGGTTTAAGAGAAGCTAGAGAAGAAAGAATGGAGGAATGTGGTGCAGAAGGGGTTTCACATAATTTTTTAAAAATCTATTTATCCGGTTGCTATCTTTTATTCTTTTTATAGCTGATTGATGCAAACTGAGCTCCCCCAAAAGGGCAAGTGGAATCAGTGTTGTCAGCTGACTATTTCTCTGCCTTAAACTAAGAGGTGCTTGACTGTATCGGGTAGCTACTGTTGGGTGGGTTTCCTACTGTCACAGTGCCCTTCTTTATGTTAGAAAAAAGTGTGTCTTTCTACAAGAGCATTCACCTTAATTCATTAGTGAGGAGACATATTAATGAGCACAGAAATGTAAATGATATCCAGCCTAGGGCCTTTCTCACTTGTTATTTTGTGAAAACCATCCTGTTCCCTGCTGACTTTCATTTTGCGGTTAGGAACAAGTGTGTGAGCTGCTCTAAAGAGGATTCTGGGGTAGCAGCCATCATTACTGGATTCAGATGATTGGAAGCTGACTTATGTTGTGGTCACTTTGGTATCACTTGAGGAATTGTTTTATGCAGAGATGAGTCATGTTATTGATGGAGCAGAACCTGACCCTAGGGCCTGCAAGCAGTGGGAAGAACAACCGTTGCACCACCCTCTAATAACACACAGACTCAGGCAAGAGCACTGGCCAGCCAATATAAATTAATTGCATCATCTAGTGGATATCGTGCTATATCAAAGCCTCCTTGTCACTTTAATAAGGGTAGTAAAAATGTTTCTGTTAATTGCTTTTACTTCAACTAGACGGCTTGCACCTTCCAAGCCTGCTGAGGACAAGGAATGGTGTGGAGAGATATTTCATTTCAGAAGCACTAGCACAGTGAATCCATTGCAATTAGAAGTCCCAGGACCTTTGTGTTTACAGGAGATGACTAAAGTGTACCCATGATTTTCCAAGTTTTTGCTGATTTGCCTTCTTTACCTTTGTCATTCTACCTGCTACTGTTCAGCAGAAGAATCAGGTGGCTGTGATGGAGATTGTAGATATGATAGCAATCCCTCTCTACTTCCATCACTGGTATGCTCCAGGACTGAGAGTTCACAGCATCACTGGATCACTCAAGGAGAGAAAAGAAACACAAAAAAAAAGGGAACCCTTGGAATTTAAGGCATTTGGCCCTCAATAAGCAAGATTTCAGCGAACAAATAATGAATAAGAGGAAGAGAATCTGGCTTGGATGACCTGAGAATTCAATGCTAGGCCATCTTGGCATTGATAGAAGCATGGATCAAGGTAAAAGACTAGAAAACTAGAAGGACTAATAGGCAAAAGGGTGCAAAAAAAAAAAGGGAATATGGAGGTTCTGGTGCAGGAACAAACACAGAGCTCTTGAGAAGTGCAGAAGTAAAGGAGCAGGGCAGATAATCTTCTCTTGGGAAATCTGTCTATTCCTCCACCCCCAAAACCTTTAGAATATGGCTGAATCCTACCACTGCTCATGGTATTCATCCTCCAAATTTCTTTTATGCCTCTCATAAATCCTTGTTTAGACTTTGATCCACCTAGCAACTTTTTCCATTTTTACTTCATCACCCCTTTCTCAGCTGCTCTCCACCCCACCCAGTCCACTGGCTTGTTTTGTAGCTTCCAAGCTCCCCTGTAGTTTCTACTAAAGTTTTTGTGTCTGCTTTGAACTAAGAGCTCTGATTCTCTTTTCAGTCCTGAGACTCACTGACATCCCTGGCGGCTTCTTAGCCACATGTTGGAAGTTAGCATTTCCCAAAGTTTTGTTCTTAAAAGAGATGAGACATTAGGGTGTGAGATGAACAAAGTTGAATGCACATTTAAGACAATATTTTTATGCCCAGTAGGGAATATGACATTGCTGACCATGTATAATGATGTCACAGGCAGAACTAGACAGCACATCTGAAGTTCATACTGGACTGTGACTGGCACAGCTGGAGACTTAAAGTACCTACGACTTGAAGACCAGCTGATTCTGTCAGTTCTGGGTACAACTAAAAGAACCCTTTGCTTTGGGATATCTGGGCCAAGGCACTGAGGTACATGCTTTCTGTTGGATCACTGTCATGTACGAGGCTAAGCTGTCTCATTATTTTGGTATATTGGTATCCTCCTTTCAGGCTAATTTCTCATTCTCTTTATGTCTTGAAGCAATGTTCTCCTTTCCAGTGTGCCAGATAAGATCCTCCTGCAACTTCTTTCTGCAAGACCTTTCAGCAATTGGTTATTTTAGGTCCCTGTGCAATCTTAGCTGGGATGCCTGTTGAGTACAATAGGATGTACCAGGTGCATATATTCATTTTCCTTTAACCTAATGCCAGTAGCAAGTCTCTTCTTGTATGGTTCCAGTGGGAAACAGATGTAAGACAAACTGCAGAAGAATCCTCCAGTGATGGAATCAGCGAGGCCAGACACCCAGGACAATACCATCTGCCTCACTCAGAGACCAACAGTTGTGGGCATCAGCATGTGAATCCCTGGGAGCACAAAAGAGCAGATGCTTCAAACCCTTTGAGGTTGACCCATTGCTGAGCAACATTTCTAGTGTTTGGCTCTGCCTCAAGAAAAGCCTTGAGTTTCATGCATTTATAAGGGCAGAAGTCAGCTCTGATAGAATCAGAACAGGTCACCTGAAATGAAAGCTCAGCATTGGGTGTGTAGCAAAAAGCATGCCAGATGTCCAGCTGGGCAAAACATGAAAGAGGTGTGAGTGGGTAAGAGACACAAACCAAGCCTTTCCTCATTGCTTGCTACACAGATGGTTTGTGTGTGTCAATACATGATAACCCATACTGGGGCTGGACCCATATGGTGTGTGATAGAAATTAGATGGTCTCAAAACCTGGAAGAATACTTCTTGTTGCAGAAACAAAAGGAAAAGATTCCTGATCATGGCTGTATGTAGACACAGTTTTCATGGCAAACCCAAATTTTCCTGTTCACCTCTGCAGCCAGGATAAGGGTGAGCAGGATTTTTGCAAGTAAAATATGAATGATATAGCACACTAGCAGATACAGGCAAGTAAATGTGGGTTTATATAATTGATTCCTGTGTCTCATAAAATGATAGTGTCATAGCAAAGGGTGAGAGTCTTCTAAATGTAAGGTATGCTTATAGAAGCTGGTGAAACAAAAGACCAAATCTGATATACAGACTGGGCAGAGTATATTCAATGGGAGCTATTTGCCTTGTTTGTCTTCTCAGAGCAGTCAGATAGAGTTCAGCAGGAGTGCAATGTTAAAAGTGGACTTGAAGAACAGGTCCAACAATCCTCCTTCCCCCATCCACCAAAAAAGAAGCCTTCCTGTCCATGATGAGCTCATACATGTGCACAGAGTCTTTTCCTCAAAAAGACAGAGACTTTGCGACGCCAGATGAAATGAATTGCATGATTTGATGGATTTTATCTTCAATCAAAGTGCACCTCTCCCTTTAGCAGAAAAGCTGTAAAAATGTCTTGATTAAACATGGAATCTCCAAGGTGATTCTTCAGACTGAGTAGTGAAATGGTTAGAAAGTGACCTCCAGGTTAACTTCTTTTAGGTTCCTGGCCCTGAAGCTGATAAAAGGATCCTCCATGAGGGCATAGTATTGTAGCATGAAACCCAGTAAAAAAGAAGATAAACACAGATGCTTTCAGTTGTCAGAGGGGAGGTGACAGGTCAGATGGAGATTGCATGCATGATTTTAGAGGTGGAGGAAGGGGTGTTACTCCTGGGCTCCTGGAATGGCATTTTCTTATCAGGAAAAAAAGGGACAGGAGAAATATAATCCAAGCGGGTTTTCCCTTAGGTGGTTCAGGAGTCAAACCACTGCAGTGGTTTACTCACCACAGCTGGTGTTTTTGATACAGCAGGCCCTGCAATGTATCAAGCAGACTTTGCCTAGCAGGCTGGGTCAAACCCAAGCACATGGATGAGCCCAAGAGAATAAACTCTGCCTACCCAGCACTCATTTTAGGAACATCTAGGCTCCTTTTGCCTTGGAGAGATCTCAGACTTCCAGCATGTTTTAATGGTTCAGAGAGAGGCATCACGGGGAGTGTAAGCAGAGAGGCTCAGTCTCCATGGCTGTGAGGTGAACAGTTTTAAAATTCATATAAATACACTGTATTTAGCAGAAGAACACTACAGAAGCTCTTTGCTGAGCTGGACTGGGTTCAGCCAAGCCATGGAAGTCTTCTCCCCAAGATGGTGGCTCTCAGGTACATCCATTAAACAAACTATGGATAGCAGAGCACATGGTTGCATAAAATGCCCTGGTGCAGAGTCCCAGCTTGTCCATCTTTTCTGAACAGCCTTTGGTGGCATGGAAACTGCCTTGTCATCATCCAGAAGAAGCATGGCCAACTGAGAGAGTTACCCAAGCTGGAAAAGTTAGTGCTCATCCTCCACACCCAACTGACCGCACGAGCACTCCTTGCTGGCTCTACTTGTAGAACAGTGACTCCAGTTGCCTTCCTGTGAGAGATGTGGGAAGCAGACAGCCTCCAACCAATGCCTGGGTAAACCCTTGTGTTTGTCTTTTCTCCTTCCACACTTTTGTCTGGCTTGTATCTGTAAACCATAACTCCTCAGTGTGGGAAGCCTCTCCTGCTAAAAACAGATCCCAACACGAGAGAGCAAAGTGTAGCCCACAGATATGACTGGAACGGTAATGCTAGAGGGAAAAGCCTGATGAACCCCATTGAAAAAGTCCAAGTATTACATCTTTCATTCTAACTGAATTCTAGTCATGCAATTCTAGTTTCAGATTACTCTGCAATTTCAGATAATGGCGTTCTACCCTTCTGGTCTTGAACTGTGAGGATTATGTTGCCAGTTAGTACTTACAGGGTGACTCTCTCCTGCAGGTGGGCAGACAAATGACCAAGAGCAGACTCATGTGGATCAAAAGTTTGGTCCCCAAGTATCTATCCAGGAAGTGATACAAGAAAGGCTGCATTCATACCCATAGTCTTTATGCCATGAGGACCATGGCATAAAGGCCAGCTAAGCTGAGGCTCCATGTACTGATGCTAAAAGTTTCCACTGGTCACAGGCAAAGGAGACTCAAACCTTGACAGCCTTCTCTCCTTTAGGTTTTCAACCATAGCTTTTCTGCACTGGGCTACTGCTCGTCACAGCTAGTAGAGCTTTTAAAACATGTAGCTTAATCCTGATGAAATAAAAATAACTCTCCCACCTTAAAGCAGGGGGAAAAAAAAAAAGGCATGGCAAGGGGCTGCCTACGTGTATTCACAGTTTTCATAAAGCACAAATTGTCTTTCCCATTCCCAGTTGTTGGTGGGATGTGGCATTTTTCTCTGTTGGTATCCAGACAAACAGACCTAGCTCCTTGCTTCACTCACACTTTTCCTTGATGAAGAGGCAGCAACACTATCTGACATAAAATTCTGGAAAGGTGAAAGAAAGAAATAACTGAATTCTGCCTCTCTCAGGCTGTGGTTGAGGGGGCGAGACAAGTAAAATGCATCAGGCCACAATAACTGTGGGATTAAATTCTAGCTCTTATGTGTCTTGTAAGGGGATGACCCTGGCAATTTCTCTCTGTGTTGGGCTCTGTGTGTGTATACTTGATTTGACCATGCTTTGTTCTACTTTACTTAATTTTCTTTTATTTTGCTCTACTCTCCTTCCCGTGTTTGCAAATGTTCCCAATGAATTTAAGACAGCTCTCCAGCTCAGATTTACAGCTGCACGGAAAGAAAGACTGTTGCTATTTATAGTCATCTCAAGTTTGTTTCATCTGCCTACACAATCAATTAGCTTCAGCTCCAGCTAATTTTGCAATCAGCCCAAGAAAAATGTCTCTGGCATAATAGCTTGTTTTCTCCTTCTTCTCCCTGGAGCTATAAAAATCTCTGTTCCCCTTCCGTATCCAAGTTCTACACCTTAGTACAGCACTAGCCGGACTCATCCTCCATGTCTTTTGCCATTTTGAAGCTTCTTCCTGACTGACTTGACAGAAAAGTATTTACTTTACATGATGGAGACCTTTTTTCCTCTCCAGTGGAGGTTTGGAAAGAATACTCCACCGTTTATTTTTCCATCAGCTAATTGCAAATATTGAAAGCGTCTAGACAGGGGGGAAATAGCTTTATAAATCATCAGCAAAAGGAATTTCAATGTTATCTTAAATCCCACACAAATACTTTTTTAAAAATGTTCAGTAAATATATATTTGTATACAGAAAAATTATGCTAACCTGGAACTCCTTTTAAGTGCACACCAGGAATTTAAATACTCAAGGAAAGGAATCATAGAACAAGGGTGTTGTAACCACCCCACAAACAAGCAGTAAAACAAAGTAGATTAAAAGTGAAAGTGTAGGGAAGAGCAATGCTGAAGATAGTCTTTTGGGGCAACTCTTCATTTCCTGATTACTGAAGTCTTGGACTTCAGCAAATCCTTTTGATCTCACCTGAACTAGTAGTTCAAGTGGTATAACCTGAGGAGAACCATTAGGAGTCTTTGAACAGTAACTGAAATCTGTGCTGATCCTGTCATCAGAGCATCTATCAGAGTCACAAGTGGAGGGATGTCTCCTCAAGCCACAGCGGAGACAAGACACTGGGACGGCAAGCTTGCAATTCTAACGAGTACTTAATGGTTATACCCAGTAGGGCTCACAAGTTGTCCCTAGTGCAACTTCTCCCATATGGTAGGATCAGAAATGCTTGAATCAGTCCTGACAGGTGCTGCATAAATCTTTACTGTAAAACCTCCAGATATGAATGTATTACTCACTCTTCTTCTGAGCACTAAAACATATCCTGTGGTTATAGATCTAAGTTGAGCTGTAAGCCCAGGACTTTGCACACTTACATCTGTAAATTAGCTTCCAGAGGGTCATGGACTGAAAACATTGCTCTTTGGGGGTCCAGTCTCAAAGGACCTCTCAGCTCAGACATGAGATTCCTGTGGGTTTTCAGTAATTCTACATGCCCAAGACAACTTATTTAGAGAAACAAAAATACTGTTTGTCCTTGTGGGATAAACTATTTACTCAGTTTCTTTTAAACTGTCACATCTCTTACAAAATTCTAAAAGTTTGTTTTGGTTTGGTTATGGGTTTTTCAGTTTCTTCTTAGTGGAAGAGAGAGCGTCTTGAGGAGAAATTCAGGCATGTGTTCTGTACTTACTGGGCATTTAGAAAGAGGGTTATTCCCTTAGAAGGGTAACAGCCTCAGGATGGCCTCTTTCCCTTTAGGTTACTGTTTGAGTTTGGGCAGAGTTGAGGGCAAAATATGTAAGTAAGAATGGAAAAGAGTCTGTGAGAGTATGAAGTACCGAGAACAGAAGAGGACTGTGTTCTAACAGCATACAAGAAAAGGTTTAAACAATGAAACCTTTCATTGATGATCTAAAGCAATCCCAACTAACATATCCAGCATGCATCCATGCCTGTTTTGGCGTCTTGTCTCTCAGTTCCTGTCATCCTTGAACTGTGGTCCAGGTGTGTATGAAGGCACACCAGGCCCTTGTGAATGATATTTTTTCATTTAGGTTTGATAATCACATTCTGCAAAAGTTTTAGGAGTTGTTTAGTGTCTTTGTCTAAAAAACAAATTTGCCCTTCCTTTCCCTGACACCAGTGCTCTGACTCTTTATGGAACTGATGATCCATTCAACTTCCCTAGAATCAGGATCACATCCTCCTTCTCCTTCTCCTTTTCCTCCTCCTTGTCCACCTCCTCCTCCTCCCCCTCCTCTTCCTCTTCCTTCTTCTTCTTCCTCTTCCTCTACCTCTTCAGCAGGAGTGAACACATTTTATGCCCCAGATCTGCAGACTCAAGGAGCAGCCATCACTGCAACATCTGTCCTTCCTGCTGGACTCTATTCCAAGAAGTGACAACTAAGCCCCAGCCCTTAAAATAGTTGATTTGCATGGGAGGGTGATACTAACCTCCATACCTATAATAAGCCAGATAAGAGTTTCTACCTTTTGAGAAAAGCCAGATTAGGATGCAGATTATTCTTGAAGACATGTCTATAGAATGTCTTGTACTGTTGGGATATTTTCTGTCTGCATGGAAAGAGAGAGAAATGTTCTGAGATCTGAGGATCACTCCTATCCCACCTTGGGCTGCTGCTAGATTTGGAATTTATGACAACATATGAATGGAAGAAACCATGTAGGCTGAAGGAAGCAACAGGAGGCAGTGGGGACTTGGTTGTGTTTTTGGAGGAGGACAAGTGTTGGCTGTTTCCTCCTTGACAGTGAGCTGGTAATTTGCCTGCTGGTCCTACTTCTGTGACAGGTTAACAGAAGTTGTTACAGGAGTACAGCAAGTTCCTTTGAGCTACAATTACTTCAAATCTGTTACTAAGGCAGATTAGAAAGGCTGTGGCAAATAGACTCCCTGACTGACTGTGAGGAGTGGAAGAAGTTAGAAGAAGCATTTTCTGCTTTGCACCTCAAAGTTGTTTCCCAGCACCATTCCACTAAATCTGGGAGTCCACCACTCCCTCACTGACAGCTGTTCACTCCCCTTCTCCTTCTCCATGATAGAGAAGGAATATGCTCTAATCAGCAACACAAAGGGCTCAGAGCATGGATCTCAACAGCACTGCTTATAAGACGAGTAGAGCAACGTGCTGTGGTTCTGTGGCTGGAATGGGCAGCCAAGGTTGCATGGTGCCACAGAAGCTCTTACAGCTCGTGTATCCAATACCATCTGTCTTATCAAACAGGCTTAGATGCTGATAGTCTCTGACCTTCATTTTTCCTCTACCTCACACTTGATCTTGCCTTTGCAGTTGGATAAATGCTACTAAAATCAGTTATAAAAGATGAGTAGATGTTGAACCTGTATTTTATTGTCCCAGAATACTGTCTGGCTCAAAGCTGTCAGAGCTTTTCTTAACTATTTATATGGCCATGGACATTATCAGATACAATGTATTTGGGATTGCTCCATTGACTTTAACCAAGAGACCAATCTGGTTACACATCCTCATAATCCACAAGCCAAATGATGTTGTTCCTGGCCTGGTGATTGAAGCTGAAGAAAGGAATGTCCATGACCACATACATAATCCTTCCTGGTTTGCAATAAAAATATTTGATGTTGATTTTCCTTGATCTTTCCTTAAGTTCTGTCCAGATCAGAGAAATTTGCTGTCTTTGAAACTCACCCTCTGAAGCAAACCGAAGTTCTGGGCTTCGTAAGTTTGAAAACCGACATATGAAATTTGTGAGGTTGTATTATTTCAAAGCATGTTGTGTGGCTTTCCATGGCCTAAACTAGTCACTTTCTTTCAAGATGAGGAGGAAAAGAAAGTCAAGGGACGTGATGTTAACAAGTCACCTGAGACGAAGATTTCTTTGACTGATGAGCCTTCGTTGACCTAGGCTTACATAATGAAAGACTTATGTAAAAACCTATGCTAAAGTTTCTGAACTATCTTGTAGTACATTTTAAAATACATTAGGAAAATAAAACACATTCATTGAAAGGGCTGAAGCAGTGCTTCAAAGCCCTGGCTAGTTTGCTAATGTGGTAACTTCCGTCTCCTTCAATTTCCCATGTAGTTTGGTCTTGATACAGCATTTTTCTTCACTTCCTGTTCTGTTTCCTACACTGAAGATAACTGCATGATCCTTACAGCCAATATATTTTAGGATGAATTTTAGCTCCCTTCAAAAGACTTTATATGTGCCTATCTTCATCCATGTCCAGAACACCTGAGACATAAAGCAGTGTGGTTTGAAAGACAGTAAGAGTGTTTTGGTGGAAAAGCTGCAAAGGAACATGGACAATTCCTCTTCTGCTCCCACAGGCTGGTCATTTCATTGTGCAGCTTGTAGAAGCTCTGGCCTTAGGTGAGATAGTGTGCCCTAACAGTAGGGATTTGTTTCTGGAATTTTGGTGTTTCGTCCCTATTTCAAATGCCACCATAATCACCTTGAGATGCCCACATCAGGAGAGAAATTTCCGCTCAAAGGCAATCCAGAAAGGAAGACAGGAGTCAGTCAGATTTGATCCCATGGTGCTCACCCACGTGGGTGGTTCAGATCAATCATGTGCCTAAGGAAGCCCATGTGACAGAATTTGAATAATAATAAAATTATAAAAATTAGAACATCCAATGGCTACTACAAACTGTGACAAGGTGAGAGGGACTCTACCCAAAGACCTCAAAACCATCAGGAATTTAGTCAGCTCTACTACAACAGGCTGAGCAGGAAGGAGGGATAAAGGGCTCAGTTTTCCCAGGAGGGATTTGTTACATACCTCTATCATTTCTTTCAAAGATTTCTTTGCTCTGCCTGGTGCAGGCACTGGACTTGGGCCAGGTGCCCTTTGTGCCCCTGGATGCGAATCATCCAGGAGCCAGGGGAAGCTGAAACTGCAGTATAAGCAGAGCTGCCAATGCACTAAGCTGAGCTGCCCTAAGGACAAAGGTTATCCTTTGAGCGTTTAATGCCAACTGGCACGGTCTCTCTCTTATTCTCTCACACAAGTGTTGCCTGCTTCCCCCTCCCTCTCCATGGTATTTTGCCTTTGAAGTCACTTCATCAAGAAATTCTTCCTCTGTCAGACTTAATCTTCCACCTGCCAGGCCATGAATAGTCACCTTTTTGTGGGTCTGCAGCACGTTGCCAAAGAAAGGAAGCAGAAAGGAGTGGATAAGCCTGGAAGAAGTAAATGGTACAAAGGTTCACCAAGAAATCCTACCAGCACCTTTTATTCTAAAACAACACAAGGTACTTGCCTCTCCAAAGCCCAGTCCCACACACAGTTTTCTCTAGTTGGTTAGATTCGAAAAAGTCTTCAAGCCATAATCCTATGCAGCCAGATGCTACAGAGGAATTTTTTGCTGTCTAAATCCATGTTTAGAGCAAATACCCAGGTTCCTGACACTTAAAGAAACCTGAATACGTGTTTTCTAGAAATGAAAACATGGGGTCCTGGTCTGAACCATGACATTGGCTGTCCCTGGTGTTGTCTTTTTCAGTCCTTCACAGAGAAGCTCACCTACCATTCCTAGACATCTCTGATACTTATTGGGATTCAGACTAGCAGTTATTGGTTTGAAAATCTGTTCCCATGATGCTGAGCAATCTGAATATGAATTCTGAGGAATATCTGGATCATCTGGATATGTAATTGCCCTACAACTATGTAGAAGGTAGCTAAGAAACACTGAAGTAACAGGGCACCTTAGCTGAACACCTTGAAAAAATCAAATCAGACCAAGTTAAAATCCCATGATATGAAGCATCTTCTAGGACATGTGGATACAAGATGCTTTGTAAGTAGTAGTAGTCGAATTAATACTTTTGATTCTTTCAGGGAGTATCCTAGAGAAAAGGCAGTTGATTTTTGTGCATATAAACTTCCATAGCTCCTAGTACAAAGAGTCTTTCAAGGCTGCATTTCCCAGATAGGACAAGAGATTTTCTTGGTACCTGGTCAGATACCTAATTTCCTACAACAGGTGAGATCAAGTGGCTGTATGAAACATTTCAAATGCAAACTTGTCTAACTTCAATTGGAATAGGATGCCAAACAGTCCTGAATCAGACTTACTAAGGCGGATACATAAAAAATTCCAAAATCAAGGCTCTTTTGCCCTGGACACTCGTGTGTTACCTCTTGCTCTCCCTTAGGTGTAGACAGTAAGCAATGATGTGTCTCTTAAAAACCGGAAGATTTCTAATCACAAAGCAACATTCTGGTGGTTAGATCACTGGGCTGGAATGCAGGGAAATTAGATCCTATTCCTATTCACAAAATCACAGAATCACAGAATATTCTGAGTTGTAAGGGACCCACAAGGACTATGAAAGTTCAGCTCCTGGCCCTGCACAAGACAGCCCCAAGAATCACATCATATGCCTGAGAGTATTGTTCAAACACTTCTTGAACTCTGGCAGTGTTGTGACTGTTCAAACTGATAGTTTTGACTCTGAAAAATTGAGATTAATTTTATTGTCCATATTCATCCTTGCCCTCCTCATCCTTTAAGGCAGCTGGAGGAAGGGCTTTGTCTTCACATACCTGTGACTACGGACTAGAAGAATTGAACAATTTTTGGTGAGATTTGGTTGTTGGATTTTTTCCCCAGAAGCCTCTCAAGGTTCTCGAGGTTCTTTTAATATCAGTGCTGCCCCTTAGTAATCTTTCCCTTTGAGGAGCAAGGGCAGCTCAAAGCACCCCAAGCAAGGGAGGCAATAGAGCATTAGACACCTAAATGTCAAACTGAATCTCTTACTCCCTCTCACTCCCACAACTCCTATATGTAGTCAGACTTCTTCACAGAAACTCTACCCTGGAAATCTGCCTCCAGTTCCATTTTACATTCCTGTAGTTCTAAATACAGCCAAAACAATTCCACTGTATTGTTAAAAAATTATCTAATGTGAACACTGTTCCTCCATGGTATAAACATAAAAACTTGTGCCTCCACTTTTTTATTTCTTTGAGATGCAAATAAGTAGTCTTCCTAATGGTGTTCAGTGCTGCAAAATCAGGGTGGAGTAAAGGTTTGAACCACATCTGTGTCTACTCCCCAGGCTTCAGACTGAAGGGGGAGGACGGGACCCGAGGATTCATATGCCAAGCTGAACTTAGGAACAGGATTTTATGGCTGATTAATAAACTCGTGAAATTGGGGGTTTATTAATGAAAATGTTGTCAGACTTTTAAATTTAGTGGTGCTACTGAGCACCGCTATATGTAAAAATGAAGCCTTTCTGCACTTAACAAATTTATTTGCTGTAATGCTGTAATTTTTTTTCTTTTTTTTTGCTTTCCACATATAGAATACGTGCTAGGAAAATAAGAGCACTTTGTGTCCTGTGAAACCAGAGGTGGTGTGTTTTTTTTTTTTTTCCTTGAGGATTTAAGGGTCTTCTTTTCCGTACATGGTTTCGTTCTCATGCTCTGGCATGTCTGTAAGGTCAGCCCACTCCTGAAAAGCTCAGTGAGACTGTTGTATAATTTCAGCGCAGCCGTACAGCCAGACTGGAAAGTCACTTGCTGATGAAGGGCACACACCGGAATGAGTGGCTCAGAGAAGGGGAGAGCCTTGTTTCCTTCTCTGTGAAACCCAGCTTACTTCACCCTTGCCATCACCTTGTGTGTTTTCCCAAATTAGAACAAATCCTGCCAACAAAAATTATGGAGACTGACTGACTTTCACCCAATTACGAACGAAGGAGTTTGCCTTCGCATCTCAGAAGCAAGCTGTTCCCCCAGACTGACTCCCTAATCTTTCCTATTCTTCCTGAAAACCTTCTCTGCCTTCATGACTCTTCCAGTGGACTGTGACACTGGTCAGTGGTTTGGAAGAGGGACCCAATTGCTTGCTCCTCTCCCAGGAAGTTATACCATCCTCTCCAAAAGCTTCCTCCAACAAACACTACTACTCTGCTAATTATTCTGGAGTAGGAAGTTCCCTGAGTGAATTAGTTTTCTGAGACCTCTCCTCCTGCATGAACTAGGCTGAACTTCTCTCTCCTTTCCTGGCTGTGACCACAAAGCGGGTGAAGGATACAGGGCAGCCTGTCTAGGATTGGGAAAGCCAACTTTGTTTCTGAGTAGTAGAAAAAAGAACACCACAGTAGAAAACAGCTCCCCACACTATGAACAGGACCCTGTGCATGGTGTTTTACCTTTTGATTTGCGGGCAGGAGCTCATGGTGCAGCCAGGGAGTCATCAGCAGCTTGCTTAGAGCAACTTCCCTTTTTTTCAGACTCCAAGAAGAACCTGAAGCACAGCAAAGCACATGGTCACGGTATGGAACAAATCAGCCTAAAGTAACACAGGCCACATTGAAGATCTGCAAGTCATTACCCATAATGATTATTCAGAAAGGGAGCTGGCATCAAAACCATTTTCCCTCTCCTACAGTCTAAATCTTTCCCCCTCCTTTTTTCTTTCACTCCTAGATGCTTTCAAGGGAGAGAGTATCTGAGGATGGTTTCCCTCCTGTTGTGAGTCATCAGAAATCCACTCAGGAGCAAGGCATGGTGGAGGCACAAGGAAAGGCTAGCAGGAATCAGAGAACAGAGAGAACTGGTCCCATTCAGCTGTGCCCATCCCTGTCCTTGTGGAAACACGTAACCGGTTGGGGTGGGAAAACATTGAGGCACATGAGGAGACAGGGACTGTGAAAACCTCTCTATTCTGCCTTGTTGACACACAAAAAAGAGGCAGGGTGATCACTCATTAGAGTAAAAAAAATTCTTCAAGTAAGAAAGCAATGGATGGTGTAAAGTCCAATGTCTTGCAATTCACTTCTGATTTGAAAATATCTTAGGCCACTCACTCCTCTTCCCTTTCTGGCAAGTATTCACTTTGTGACACCTGCAAACACACCCCTCACCCCACATCATTCCTTGCATTTGCAATAGCAAATATATTCCTTTTCTTTACCATTAAAGAAGGAACGTGGTTGAATGCATTTGGAAACCTTTACTTCTCCTATTGTAATGCCAGATGCACTAAGATATTAAAGAATAAAAGCACCACAGAGCTTGGGGGAGCAGAAATTTTGGCTGGGGGTGATGCAGAGTACAGAAAAGCCTGCAGAAATGTTTAACTGTACCTTTGACTGAGAGAATGAAGAACTTTTCTCTGGGGCTTGTTAGAACTGTTACTGTCTAATTTAGAGGAGCAGGATAGGATGAATATTTTATGAGGGTTTTTCCACAGGGCTGTTAACATTTAGCAAACAAAAGACATCCGTGATTCATTTTCCTTCTCACAGGGGGCAAATGAGTTAACAGATGTAACAGGGGAATTAAAAAGGGATGCTCCCAGCACTGAGAACAGCTGCTGCCTTTTCAGGTGCTTGGAAAACTGGCAGCACTGAGCTTCGTGCAGCACCTATAGGACAAGGTGGGTTTAGGGCAGAGTTTGCAAACTGATTCAAAATTGTTTTCTGCTCCAGGGTCCCTGAGCAAGTGCTGCTAGTCCCAATCCTGGGACTTCGGTGTCTAAACACCTTTGATAATCTATGGCTGTGTTTCCTTTCTCTAAAAAGGTGAAGGAAATATACAATCTGTCTCCTGATCTAGTTAGACGATAGCTCCTGGGCTGTGGTCAGCACGGTGCAACTAGACATGACCTGACTCCAGGTACTTCCCCAGGTGCTCATCGTGCAGAAAGGCATGAGATTGCCTTTCAGGAAGGGCCCTAACCATACCAAGAGAGGGAGGAGGCAGCCCTGTCCACAACAGCTGCAATCTCTCTGCAGGGCTGTGGGGCAGGGGATTAGCACCAGTGGGGGATAAAAGAGGTTCATCTCCTGTTGCTGTGAATCAGTACCTCTGCAGCACATCCTGTCATCTCTGTGGTAGGTCAGTTGGGGCAAAAAATACTTTCTGTCCACAGGGAGGTGTGCAGCTCCCAAGCAGATGGCCTTGGGCATCTTGCCCTGTCTTGCCAACTCCACCAGCCTACGTAGGTGTCCTGAAATTAGCCCAAACCTTTGAATAGTTTGGTCCACTCTGGGCCTATGCCTGCTGCATTGTTAATGAGTGACTGAGCATGGCATGCTCTGTCTTGCTTCTGCCTTGCATAGAGTCTGTAGATAGCCTTCTTACACTTTTTTTGTAATACATGTCCCCAAGAATGCCCTCCACCACCCTGTGTTGTGAGTGTCAAGTTTACAATGACCAGATTACAAAAAAAATCCGTCTAGAAATACCCCTAGAGATTGTTTCTTTTACATATATGCAAGCACCAGCCACACATACACTTCTTATGCAGACACATAGATATGTGCATTCAAACAACACAGTGCCATAAAAACAACACTAACTCCCTAGGTGAGACACATTGCCAGCCCCATCACTGGACTGTTGATGAGAATTTCAAGTGTTGCCCTTGCTATGCCATGTCACACAAGGTCTGTTTCCAGGAGAATGTGTCCATTGCTGTAGTACCAGAACATTTACAAATCGAAATAGGAGTCAGATGCACAAAAGAGCTCTAAGAGATTGAATGTTGTTTTTTCCCTAGTTCTTCCTCTCCACTTTGCCTCCTTATTCAGAAGTTCATGTCTAGCAAGAGCTGCAAAACCTGTTCTTGCAGCCTTTTCTAGAGAACCACATCAAAGTAAAACAGAGAGATGATGATCAGATATACTGGTGCAACCCTAATCTTTTCCAATCTCTAGGCTTTCCCTCCCTCCCACTAAATCTGACCACAGCTCTCTGCTGTGGGGCCAATACTGCTTTAGCCCTATTTAATCCTATCTTGGAAATCTCTTACTACTGGTTCTACATAGACTGGGAACTAAACACAGATCACAGGCATGATGGAGGTTTTTGAATTGGTGGCAGAAGAGACATTATGCAGAGCCCAGGTCTAAAGCCAGGCAAGTCCTTCTTTTAATTGAACTCTCTGTCCCTGAAGTGCACTTCATATTTCAGCAAGGCTCACACACCTGTCTGTGCTGGCCTCTGCTTTGTTTTTCCCCTGCATAAAGTGCAATATTCATGCTCAGTCCTTGTTTTGACATGATTCTCTGCAGTGATGTTCTGCAGAGAGCTTGCTTTGATTCTGGAGATACAAGGCCAGCCACATTCCATGCTTGAGGGCCTAAAGTCATGGCAGAAGTGCCATCATATCTGTCATAACACCAGTGTCTGCCAATAGCCACCCTCTGACTAATCTTGGTGACTGTATCTGAAAACCACAATAATGCCAGTTTAACAGCCAGGTGTCCCAAACTTGCTTGTAGCTCTGTTACCACTTCAGGGAGCAAAATTATTCTGGGCTTCCCCTCATCTGCAGTCACCTCCTTGCAGTACTTTCTGTGTCGCACTTGGACAGAAAAGTCATGTCCAAAACAGATTTCTGTTGTGTTCTGGAGTATGATGGTGAGAGCCTGGGCACAATTCATCCCTTACATTGGTCCCAACCATGCCTCTATCTATGTGTGACTTTCTCTACATCCTTGCAACTTTAGGAAACCAAAAATAGGCAGGAGAGTCTTCTTGGTTACTTCCTAAGGGACTCTGATATCTCCTGGAGCAGGGGAGAAGAGGTAGAAAGGGCTGCCAGAAGTTATGCTGATGGTGATGTGCTCACACAAAGCACAGATGAAGAGCACGCTACATCTCAGCCTGGCACACACCCCTATGGAAGATACAAAGGCAGCCTACAAGTCTTTGTGCTTGGATTGCGCTGATGGAAGTTATGCAATCTGCTTCTACATCCCATGAAAGCAAACATGGGAAAACACAATGAGTCTCAGGTTCAGACTCTCTCAAATATTTATTAGGCTAGTGATAGAGGGACAAAGGGGAAGAGGACCCAACACATACCATAGAAACACACAAAGAAAGACTAAACAGTTAATTAATTTTGTGGCTTTGAACCAAATACAAACCTATCTGTTTCTCCACTGACCCATCTATGAAGGGGGAAAAAACTATTGAGTTAAGACTGCTGATTTTATTTAATGGAAAAAATAATGGCATGTGACATAGGAAGGCCACATTTACATTCAAATTTGCACCGATATTTGTACTGATAGTAGAATGTATTATTACATATTATCAGGAAGCTGGATGGCATGTGTTGGAATAAATTAGGAGACTTAGAAAGGGGTGTTTCAACAAAACCTAACACAAAAGGCTAAGTGGCACCCAACAGCCAATAGCAGTGTTCTGAAAGCAAAGGTGAGTGGCTCTGGGTTGGAATGCATTCAGCCTTTTCCCAGAGATATACCAAGAGTGAAATTGCTACGACATTTCAGCTTCTGTTCCAGTCCTTTTCATAGGGTGATATCCTTTTGATGTTATTTATCTTTGGGACATCATCATCTTTCAGAAAACTATTGAGTGACACTTGTGAGAATGAGACAGCATGAAGATTTTTTAAGGTCATGCCTAACGAAGTGCTGAGCACTTCTTCCTAAAGCCAGTCTTACTAAAGCAGCTCACTTCTGACTCACCAAATGTATCATTCACCAGTGATAAATCACCCTCAGCTCCAGGTTTCCCTGTCATGATTTAACACTCTCCTTAGTATTCTGTGGTTGAGTTTCAAGGCCACTAATGCATAAACAGCTCCTTCAGCCCTGAACTTCCCTGGAGTACAGTCTGCTGTTTTCTTAGATATACAAAGAGATATATATGTGTTTATATGCATGTATATGTGTATGCATAAATATGTATATATGCAACATACACTTTTCCAAAGCTCTAACATTACTTAATTAACTGTATGACACGATTAATTCATTCATTGTTTGGAAATTCCAGGACCATTAGATGAATGACTCCAGCAGGAACTTAGTCAGACAGACAATCTCAGAAACTCCTCTCCATGACTTGGTCATTCTGGGAAACAGGTTTTTTTAGCAGAAAACTTTTACAGAACAGATGGCTCCTGTGAAATACTTGAAATTCCACCAAATTGGAGCTGATAAAAACAGATAGCTCCACTGAAACTGGTGGGCGTTGGGTAACTCAAATGAGAAATAAATTGTGTGCGAGGCTGACACTGTTAGTGATTATTGCTTGGGAGTTTTGCTGTGTCCCTTGCTTGTATGCTTTACTTTTTAATTAAGCTAAAGCATTTGCATTGTGCTGAACAGTACATAGAGCACACGAGTCTTTCCACTTCATTGCACTAATACGAGCCTCACTGACCAACACAAGGTTCCTTTTCTGGTCTGTGATCAAACAGCACAAGGTGACACGCACAGCAAGCAGTTGGGTAAAAGGGGATTCCTTACCAGTTCCTGTGACTGAAAAAAAGGAGGAGAACCTTATATATTCCTCTGACTCTGTGGCTGTACAGGATTTAGGGAAGAAGAAAGGAGGAATTTTCTTCAAGGATCTTCTTTCTGTGAGCAAAAAACCAAAACAAAACCAAGTCTGTCTGGGTCAAGACTGATATTTTATTGACTTTCTTTCTCTTAACTAGCATTTTTCTGAGAAATTTTAGCAGTTTAGTTTCTACACTTCCGGTCTGAATTTAACTTTTAGTACTTTTGAATGCCAAGTGGAGGGAAAATGTTTCCATTTTTTTCAAAACAACAATTTCAGACTAATGTTTGAAAATCCACAATTTATAAACAGGAAAAAGAAGAGTAGGGGAAAAACAAAAACAGGACTTTTGTTTCTGTGTTAAACTCCTATGAAGCTGTGGGGGTTTTTTGGTTGGTTGTTTGAATTCCAAATTTGAAATGAACTTAAAAGTGATATTCATGTCACAATCCCCTTTTATATTCATTCACCCGTGCTGGATTGGTGTCAACAACAAGAACAGACACATGATAGGTGGAGAATCAATATTATTGTCTTTTCCTTTGGTAGAGTT
The DNA here is from genome assembly GCA_013396735.1 of Grallaria varia. Classification (NCBI taxonomy): domain Eukaryota; kingdom Metazoa; phylum Chordata; class Aves; order Passeriformes; family Formicariidae; genus Grallaria; species Grallaria varia. The sequence goes on from VWZG01009714.1 coordinate 90,272, forward strand.
CAGGGAGTAGTTCTGCTTTTAGGGAATATTTATCATTTGGAAACATCCCACAAAGACCCCAAACAGAGAATTGTCCTAGATTGGGAAATCAGTGTCAGAGCAGGGATACTTTTTGCCTCCGTTACACGTTAACTTATAATCTTTGACCTGGTAAAGGTAAATTTCTTCAGTAGGGGTACCTCAATTACCGGTAGATATGAATACTTGTAGGCCTGCATATAGACTTCTATTGTCAATATCCCAACATAAAAACTCATTCCTTTGAAGGAGAAAATTCAGAAGGACAACCAAGGCTTTGCTGACGTCTCTTTCTCTAGACAATTTTTAATGCTACCAGGTATAACATAAATTACATGTGGGCATTTCCTCTCCCTTAGTACCTCCATGAACTTCCTTTCAAAACTCCTCCACAAAGTCCTGCTCACTCCTACACTGTAGGTGGAGGACAGAAAAATCATCCGTACAAGGAGAAAGCTGTGCTTGTCACCCAGATATCACCAACTAACTTTTGAATAACCTAGAGGTAAGTTCTCTTGGGAAAGATAAATCCCTTCTAGAGGGTTTCAGTATGGAAATGTTGTGATCTGCATGGTTGCTAAGGGCAAAGACAGTTTCTACAGTTGTGCCATGCTGCAGAAACATAACATTTCCTTCTGCTTCAAAAAATAATACAAATGGGATAGACAGGCAGTTTTCCTAGCCAGGGTTTAACTCAACGAAATGTTTTCAAATGAAAAACAACCACATCCACTGAGTAGCAGTAGGTATCCTGGAGGTTTCCACTGCCATTCTCTTGCCAAAACCACATGAAATGTCCTTTGCCTCAGTAGATGGTGACATGTGGACAACTCTTGAGAGACTTTGAATTGCCTAAAATATGTTGGAATTCCCTTTCCCCCAGCACAGCAGGAAGGAAGGCACTAGATGGGTAAAGGGCTTCATAAAGTTATGCAGATATTTTCAGGACAGCAGGGCAATATTTTTGCGTGTATACCAGGTATGAGGATTAGGAATAACTAGGTCAGGGGAATTTGCTGTTGCCAAAGAGCCTGGCCAGAGGAGCTGGGAAATGCACCAATTTAATGATGAATCTAGGGGCTGTAAGAGGGTAAGTACAGCAAACATTAATATTGTTCAAGGCCTCCTTTTTACAGGAGACCTGAGCTAGCAAAAGCATCTGCCAAGCTCCTGACTGAGCATATGAGCCTGCTGCTGGGCACATATGCTGAGTGAAGGCTTGCAGAAGGATCTGCAAAAAAATTTTGCTTCTCCTTTACTACTCATGGACTGTATCTACAGAATAGCTCTTCAATGATTCTGCAGGAGGACACCTTGCTTCTTCTGGATCATATACATATGATTGGGTCCACTTTCTTTGTATTCCTTTATAAGGGAGGAACCCTCAGTGAATTCCAGATGAATATTTTATTTTATTTTATTTAATTTTTTGTTCCCTGTTGTTTTACCCAAGTGACCTCCACTGGGGCTTGAAAGCTGAGCTGATAGATTTTTCTTGTATTATCAGCCTTTGGAATGTATCTCTCCCATTGTTTCAGCTCTCATTCTTCATGTTTAGCAGTCAAATGTGTAAATTATAAAATTTTTTAGAACTGTTTTAACCCTTTCACATTATGCAAGACATCAAATAAAAAGGAAAGTGTGTCACACTCTCTCCTGATCTAATTAGTCATATTTTATAGTATTTTTATGACTGTGTTAGTATCCTCATAGAGACACAGGAGGATGCAGCCTTTGCCTTATATAGCCATTGCCAGTTCAAGAGTAGGCAACCAGAATTTAGAGCAGGTACAAGTAGAAAAATTGGACTTCCAGACCCTGGACATTACTTTCCTGACTGCCGTGCTAAGAAGCAGTAGGTGCCATCCATACAGAATCCGAAAAGCTATTTAGAAAATTAAAACTCTGAAATGATCTGTGCCAGCATTTCACAGAGGAAGCCTGCAGTTATTACACACCTGATTTGGACATTTCAGTTTGATGTCTTATATTTAGTGCCTGAACTCTGGCCTATGGGTCTGGGAGTTGGATGCTTTAAATACCTGAAGTTTTTGTAGAGTTGATGATGTAGGTGCCTCTCACCTCTCAAAACCAAATTCTTAATGGTTTCTTCAAGTGAGTTTCCATAAGGAAAATGAATTTAATTCAGAGCTTACTAGTCCAGCCTGAGTACGTTTGGTCATCTGGTTCATAGGCTTGGGATTTTCTCCTCTGAACACATACATCTGTCTGTGCTCACACTAAGAGGAATAACTGTGTTTCCCAGAACAGGACCTGCCTCCGCTGGTTCCAACTAAAGAGCGGAATGAAAAAGCTGGTTTAAAAAAAATTTAATTAATACTAGTGGAAAATAAATAGATACATATGTTCCCTGTGGCCTGTGATGGCCTTTTCTCAGAATGCTTGTTCATACTTAAGTGCAGCAAAGAGTGTGTGGTTTTCAAATGAGCAACCACCTCAGGCTGGAAGTTGGGAAGGCAAGGAGAGGAGCCAGATGTCCTGAGCAGAAGGCTGAGCATCAACAAGATCAGAGCCCATCCTTGGTGGAGCTTATAATATAAGGGATGTCTCGGCACTGTCCCATACACACCATTGCATGAAGATGGCTCTGCCCCTGCCACCTGTCTGAGCTCAGATGGAACTGGGCCACCAACAGAACCTGGGTTTAATTAACCTTCTTATTCATGCAGCATCAACTAGCTTAATTTTTTTTACTATTGCTGTGAGAGAGCAAAATTAAAGAAGGAGTTGCCTGGCATGGTGCATCCTACAGCTGTTTAATCTGAATTTCGGAGAGCAAGAACAGAAGCATGATGAGACTTGGCTGACATGGAAAATGTTAAAGGAGGATCGGGTACATAAAACACAGCTGCTGCTGGGCAAGGGTCTGACTCCTGGGCCAGAACTCTGGCTTGCAATACCCTCTCAGAAGCTTGGAAATAACATCTGTATTGATTGATGTTTGTCCTTTTAGCCAAATCCAGCTGCCTTGATGTTTTGATAGAGCCTGATACTCAGCTTTTTTTTCTATCCTGTCTTCCCTCCCCTTTTCAGTCTACTTTCTTCTTGATACAAGCAAAACACACCACCAACCCAACAACCTCTTGCCCTTGAACCTCGTGTACTGAGGACTGGCACATGAGAGAAAAACCCCTGAGTCCTGTTCAGCATTCCTCCCTGCACTGAGAAGGACTGACTCTGCTTGGGCTTGACATTGCTGCACTTTAAGGAGTTGAACGTCTAGTATCTGTCTAGCTTGTGGCAGCCAATGGTGCCACACAAAGCACTTTCAGAAAAAAGGCTGACGAAGAACCTCAGAAGACTCTTCGTCATGTTGATTGAGCTGGCCCCAGAGCTTAGACTCGGTGACTGATGTAATTTTTCACCTCCAAGTTCAACCTGGAAAATTGCATTTAGGGCTATCACTCTGCCTTCTTTTATGGGCTTGAAATTCCAGAATGATTAAAATAAGGACAAGAAATAATCAGATACATATTTTAGAAATAATAATAAAAAAAATAGAAAGAATTTTTAAAAAAAGACAGACAGAGAGAGAGAAATTAACAAAAAAAAGCAACATTATGATTCTTGCACTGAATCTTGTTTCCTAAGTCATTGCAAGCAAAGAAAAAGGGCCAATTTCCCAGGCGAATACTGTACATGGACTTTATTAGTTTCTCAGAGGTTTAAACTGAGCTTGACATTTCACTGAACATTACACTCATACAATGGGTTGGGTAGTATGTTTTTGAGCCAAATGTTCTCAAACAAGGGCGTTTAACACTGTGAAGCCAAATCCCTGTTTGGGCACCTAAACTTTCTCAACACCCACAGCTTTTTCTGATTTTGATTAGATTTACTTGTACTCAGCGCTTCTGAAAAATCCCTTCAATTTTATTTAGGTGCCTGTTGGTAGGGATGTCTACACTTCAAAGAACGAAAAAAATCGACAGAGGAAGAAAGTGGAAAAAGCAGTGTTCTAACTAGAGTTGACTTATAGCAGAGGATCAAATTTAAGTTTAGGATTCTTTATTGGCCTAACTCAATCTGTTCTGAGTTCTGAATTGTTTTGGCTACACTATTTCTCTAAATGATGTTGACCAGCTTAGGCTAACTATGCCAAATTAAGAACATTTCTAAGTTTAATTTTTGCATTGATTTACTCTGTTGATTTCTGTATGTTACCTTAAGGGCCACATCTGGAACATTTTGCCCCAATATCTCAGTCATTGTGCTCCAAAAGAAATATGACCAAAAATGTGGAACATTGCCCTCTCAAATCTTATTTCCTTCCAGTATCCAAGACCAATTCCCAGTACGATCTGCATACAGGACAGCAAGTAGCTGGCAGAACCAGAAACCCTTATAAACGGGCTCATGCCCCATCTTTTCATACATCATGAACAGCAACAGACAACAAAATTGATGCAGTGGAGGTCCAAGGATTATGTCCAAAAGTAGCTCTATAGAAGAGAGGCCACATCAAGACAACACAACGAACAGGAAGTTATCTGGTGCCTAGCCAGGGGTGTCCCAAGGTGCAAACCTGCTGGAACTGGTCATTATGGGTCATGAATGAGGTAAGAGGTCATTTCTCCTTCCAGTTTCTATGTCTCAGTTCCTCATATCTCCTGCCATTTTCACTCTATTCCTAGTCTTGCTTCAGAGAAATTTCCATTGGTTTTGCCTGAGGAAGTACTGAGTAACAGCTGAGTCAGGTTCTGATGACTTGGATGTGTGATCTTCTGCACAACACACCGCACAAATATGCTTCACTGAGTGATGGGCTCGGGAGCGAGGGAAAGGAAAACCCCAGCTGCAGGTGCAACCTCTTTTCCCCAAAACCAAAGGCCTAGAGAACTTTTTAATCTCTCATAATATTTAGTTTTAATCTTTTCAAGGGGGAGGGGGAAATCTGAGCATCAGATTATGTAACTTTAAAAAATATGTTTCTACTTAAAAGCTAATCAACATCTCCCACATCAGACGGTAAATGTGGTGCTGTTGAACAGGATTATTCGTGATCTCTGCTTTGTCTCAGCCATGGATTAAAAGCTGTAATGTTATCCTGTTTAATATTTTAACCGTATGGGCTGCAATTTCATGGGCAATTATATGACAAGGGAAGTGCTCAGCAAGCCAGTCACAGCTCAAAAGATCATTATTTCCCTAAAAGCTACACTGAAATCTTTGCCAACAGTAACAGGCATCTGTCTCATCACATCTTTCTTACACAAAACTCTTTTTAAAATATTTTTTTAAAATTTAATTTATTTCTTTACACCTTTAATAAGCTACTTTTTTTTTTTGCACAGGGGTGCAGGGAATGCTAGAACTGGGCTTTGTACCTGCAGAGTAGGCACTCAGTGCAAGTTGCACACAGTTGAATATAAGAAGCCATTCTCAGCGTATCAAGATAACAACTATATCACACCCCACGGCCCTAGCCAACGTTCCCTGTTTGAATTGGCCAGCGGATTGTGCTCTTTTTGTTTGGTATGTCCTGCACTCACACAGCAACAAAGATGAATACTAAGGGAAAAATAGAATGGGTATTAGTTGGGTGTCAAGAAAGAGTCTTGTACAGAATGAATGGATGGGTTCTCTCAGCTCCTTACATGGAATGCAATGGATTGGAAATTAGAATAGAATAGAATAGAATAGAATAGAATAGAATAGAATAGAATAGAATAGAATAGAATAGAATAGAATAGAATAGAACATTGCAGTTGGAAGAGTGATCATCTAGTTCAGCTGCCTGACCAGTTCAGAGCCATGACCAATACTGAGTCACTGTAGTTTCCAGCTCAGTTCTATAGAATGCTGCAAAGCTGAAGTCTGTCCAGTGACGGTCTTATTTCCAGCCTCACACTGAACCTTCTCTCTCTCCATCAATGGCATGTTCTGGACAACTTTAGTGTATTTTGTAAAGCCAGGCCCTTTTAGTGTTGATGTGAAGATAAAATGTTACTAAAACCCACACTGAATTTTTTTTTCTTCAATGAGGTAACTTGATTTCTTTTACCCAAACTCTCACTGAAGGTGTAATGTTGTATATCTCCTGTCATATCTCACATTGAAATGTTGCTGCACAGTCTTTTAAATGACTTGTAGCTCATCCCACTTATCATGGCATTTCACCTCTAATGGTACACCTATTAGCTAGATATAGCTAGTTTTAAAATATTTTGTAAATGAAACCTGGAGTTATACGAGGGCTAAAATCTGATGCCTTCACTCAGACAGTACTCACATGCAAGCCAATAATAATTTGGCTTAAGAAAAAAATTCGGAATCTGACTCAACAGTAAATGTTTTTAACAACACTAACACTACATTAATAGAGTTCATGCAGAATACAGATTGAATTACCACTTTTTTTAGAAAGAGTCAGATGGTTTGTATAAGCAAATAGGTTAAGTCTTCATCCTAAATGGGAAATATATTGGGTTACACAGCATTTCTCATTTTTAGAAAGATAGATAGATAGATAGATAGATAGATAGATAGATAGATAGATAGATAGATAGATAGATAGATACATAGATACATAGATACATAGATACATAGATACATAGAGAGAGAGAGAGACAGAGACAGAGAGAGAGAGAGAGATTTGTGAAACTGAAGATAAGAAGTTTTTTAACTTTTTTCTGGCGTGTTCAAGCTCATAAAGCAGTGCAGATAAAATAGCATGTATTTTGATAGAGTGTGTGAGTTCCTAGTGATTCTTTGTGATCAAGCCAGGAAAACTGAGTTGCACTGAAAAAAAAAGGACAGATACAATCGTAGAGTGAGTGAAAAAAAAATCAGTTTCACATGTACCAAAGCTGACAGCTGATCAAGTTCTGGGCTTGGTTGTCCAAGCTGACTGTTTACTAACATCCTGTTGTTTTAGAGATTTGATTAACTCCTTCTGTAATTTTTAATGTTATCAAAAAGATGTAAATACAATTGCACAAAGTATAATCCATGGCGTGATATATTTGAGCTCATGAGTTCCACATGGCTATAGGAATTTATTCACTATAAAAAACTAACAGACTATGGAACATATTTGTTTCCTTATTGTTTTCTGGATGCAATGTATGTAATTTCACATTTGGATGGATTTGAAAACAAAAATGAACAAAACACAGCATGCATGTAATTTATGTGACTTCTCATCTGTAATTTGGAAATGGGTTAAGTACCTGTGAAATGAAAAATATCACCATGTAACTTTATCAGTTTAGTAAGAGAAACTGAATTTCTCTGCATGGACCTGTCAAAGGAAATATGATACAGGGAAGATTTTAATTAGCTTATAACTAAAGGAAAAAAAAAACAAACAAAAAAACTGTGCAGGGATTTTAGTGAGTGAACTGTAATACTGGTCTGTCCTTAAGCTGCACAAAGAGGAAGCTCTGCTTCTCTGTGTGCAGAGACAGAATTTGGTGAGGATTCAGGTGAAACATCTTTGCTTCTACAAAGGACACACAAAGAGGTATTGTTCAAGTTTCTGCACAACAGGAGTTCCCAGTGAGTGAGGTGTGGGGACTTTCTTGCCACATCCACTACATCTCACCAGCACAATTTTGGAGATGAGTGACCTGTTTTCTGGTACATGGTGTGTGAATAGTCCTATGGTTACTGCTCAGATCTGGTCCCAAATCCTTGTCTGCTCACCAGAAGTACCTAAGTGCTAGGAGGGAAAAACTGGCCTGCAAAACCAGAAGTATTTGTACAAAGAAGACCTGTCTTATATAGCTGGGCAGTTATTTTTCTGATGGTCACAAAAAACAGAAGGAAGAGGAAATCCTGTTTCCTCTAACAGGTTAGAATTAGGATTTTCAATCCCAATCTCAGGCTATTGAAGAACATTTCATGCACTTTTAGTGGCTTTTTAACTACACAGATGCTTTTGCAAAGGAAGATTTCCAAGCAAAGACAGGTTAAATCAAACCAACTAACTCTATCCAGCATTAATAAGAGAGGGAGATAATTTTACAAGTCAGAAACTCTATTTATGTCGTTTATAGCAGAACACAGACTTGTGGGCATATGCTGTAGAAAGGTGTTAAAAAAGCTAAGTACACTGTGAGCTGGAAATTGTACCGGCATCCAGTCTTTACATCTTCAAATTTTTGGCAACATGGAATCCACGACAATTAACTGATAATTATAAGGAACTCACCACAAAAGGCTGTCTTGCAAGAGCAGGCAGAATATGCTGATTTTTTAGTTTGCCTAGATTTGCCTAGTGAGTCCCACATAGACAGGTCTCACTCTGAACTGAAGGCCATGCGGCTTGTATGCCTTTGTAGAACAGGCAGAAATTATAGGTAAGATCCAGGACTCACTGCTTACTACAATCCAGGTTAAAGAAGAAAGAAGGTGGAGAGAGAAATGATAAATTGTCTTTCAGTATATGGCAAGTTGCTATAAAGAGTTTGATGGTGACTCCTTCACTTTAGTAACTGATTAAAAAGATGAAGGGGAAAGTGACCAATTTACAGCAAAGACAAGATGGGTTAGAAGTAAAGAACAGCATAACTGTAATGGGATTAAGAAATTTAGGAGGATATATAATCTCTTTTTGCTGAATCTTTCTGAGGCTTGATAATGGATTCTGCCCATACATCTGCCTCATTGGAGGATAGTGAAATAGCATTTGTCTTGAGACTCCTTGCTAATATACAGAACTGCAATGCCTGGTATTTTGCAGAGCATAAGTAACTATGTCTGACTGTTTGGATATCTAAGATGGGGTCTTTTTTTGGCCCAAAAAATGCCAGACAGAAAGGAGTAATTGTGAATATTAAGTCCCGAATAAAACCTCCCAGGAGTTTAGATTAATTCAGATATGGGACTTTGATTCCGCAGGTATTTTGGCTGGCTAGGAAATTAGGTCATTAACTATCATTATCATTTTAAAAGATGTTTATGGAAGCTCCCTAGGTGCTTTCCAGGGATTCAGCAACTTCTGCACACTGCTTAGAAGAGCTGACATGCTGAGAAGCAGTCTTCCCGAAGTCTGGGGAGGTCTAACTCTGTGGATTTAACTATAACCATATTTTGAGCAGCAACTGCTCAAAAAATGCGAAATTAAGAATTTTTACAGCTTCTCCGTCCTAGTAACAGTCTGGAAGAAAGAGCCAGGACTCCACTCCCTGTTTTCCACAAGCTTACAACACTCAAGATTTTTGGAGCGCTGGCTGGGAAGGAAGCAAAACCATGCTAAGACTCATCCCAACAGTAGGTGCATCTCAGCAAACATTAAAGGAGAGAACTTGCATCGGGTATGAAAATCCCAGATGTGAGAGCAAACCTTGGTGTCAGGTAGAATTTGTCTTACCTTTCACACACTTCCCATAACTGCTCTTACCGCATTAGGTAATTATCTGGTCCTTCTGTGTTTCAGCTAGTTGTGGGCAAGGCTGCCGAAAGCTTGGAGGTTATCTCTGCTTAAGCATCCAAGTATTAAAAGGCTTAGTCAAAGCTTATCTCAGATTCTGGAGGCTTCTACACTGGCCTCTGAATCACCTTCCCTTGCAGGATCCAAAATCTTTACTCTCCTCAGTCAAAGGCAGCCATGGACTTCGAGGAAATCCAGATACATCCTATCCTTAACCAATTATTTTTACAACACTGTTGATTGCAATAACAATACTATTACTAGGAATGGCCTTTCCTTCTTCATCTGAGGACAGGGTTGAGCGTTCCCTGAGATGGATATCCTGATTTTTGTTTGATTTAAATGGATTACATAGTAGTGCTTCAGCAGCACTCACACCTACATCTGAGCTATGCAAGAGTTCAAAGCTGTTAATTTCTGGTTTATTCCTGAACACTTGTGTTCCTGCACCAGCCACCAAATTTATTTTTCAGTGTCTCCGTCTTCTTGTTTAACTGATAAAACAGTCAAAATGGAACTTTAAAATACTTCCTGGCTTTAAATCATCTTTTATGTGAGAATGAGCCAGGCACTTATCTTCAGTAATGAACAGTTTTGGAATTGTTTAAGAAGACAAATGCAGCTGCCTGAGGATAATGGGAGATGAGCCAAACTGAGAAGAGTTTAGGTGGGAAAAAGAAATAATCAGTAGGGTACCAGAAAAGAGAGGCACATCCAAATTTGTCTCTGGGCATTTAGTCCTGCCACAGTTCCTGCTTGAAATTTGATACTGTAAAGTCCAAAAAAAAGTTACAGAGTTGAAATTCCTCCTATTGCTGCAAATATATTCTGTTTTCAAACTGTTGCAAGTTTCTCTTCTCAGTCATATATTTCTTGTGTAGCAGCATGAGGCCACAGAAACACACAGAAATCAGTCTGGATTCCTTGAAGCATTCAAATAATAGTCTGAAAGTACTAGAGAAGCAGTTAAAATCCTTGTGAGGGTGGGTTTATTTGGTTGGTTTCTTTTTTCTTCTTCTGTTTTTTTTTCCCCCTCCCTGGACTTCTTCTGTTTCCTTTTCAATGTTATCTTAAGCTTTCAGGTTCCCTTTCCCAACCATCTTCTTGGAAAATGGGCTGTCGTTTCTAAGCCATCTCCCCAATGATCAGTGGTTTAGAAATGTTTGTTTTTCAAATACCTTAATTGTATGGTCTACCCAGAAGTGATCAGCATCGAAAATTATATTTCAGAGCTAAACACAACCAGATGGAGAGAGAACAGCCAGTCATTTGAAAAAGCCTAAAACCCCTTTCTGAGCTCCCCATGTGGTCTGGTTGATCACTGGTTAATTTCGTAATGATTTCTCTTGCAGATGGATGAAAATGATCCGGGGTAATATTTATCTATCAGAAGAAAGAGCCAGGCTTTCAAAGACGACTCAAGACATATCAGTATCAGACAGGCTGTGGAGCTGGTACAAATGCAGCTACTCCTTGCTTCAGGGAAACATAAAACGCATTTCAGAGGCAAAGCTTTTCTTTGTGACATGCTCACATTAACGCTCGCTCATCCTGTTTGAAGATTCCTTGCACCTTGCTTTTGCACTCAGGTGGGTTGAATTACTTGCCTTTTTAATTCAGAAAGAAATGGAACAGCAGAAAATGTGATTATATTAATTATGTTGAGGAGAAACATTACGTGCCACCTACTCTATTGACATAGACTTTATATTGAAACCTCCAAGTGGGCTTGTCAGAAGCCTCCAAAATAATACTCTTTCCATAACGTGCTGGGACAAACTGAAATGAATTGGGGTCACTGAATTAACAGGCCACAGAATTAAATGACAACTGCAGAGTAGGTTAAAGACAAATAATGGCTTTCACCTCACTTGTCTGTAGACAAAAAGTTCAATAAGCACTGGAGGAGGAACCGAGGCTTTACAGATTTGCTTAGCAAGGGGAAACAGAGAATTTTTTGAAATACTCCTCTTCTCCTTTTTCTGTTCAACCTGCTAAGATATCCAGAAATGCAGAGAGCAGGGTTCTGGGCGTGTTTACGTTGGCTTGATACGCTCAGCTCTTCCCAGTCTGGTGCAAGCCAGACTGAACTCAGACACTTGGTTTTACATGTGTTGCCTGAGAGAAGACAGGCACCCTGTACTTCAAAAAACCAAAAATAAATAAATCAACTATTATGAAGTTGCATCAAGCAGGAGCCCTCTTCAAGGCTCACGTTTAAAGGCACAAGTGAGAAATGTAGAAGTAAAATAGGCCTCCAGATACAAAGCAAACACACCACAGGGTTTCTTAGCAGAAAGTGACCTTCAGGAGTCTCCACAGCTGTTGGACAGTTTCTGATACCCTCACTTCAAAAGTTCTCGCCTGAACAACAGAAGCCTTTGCTACTGAGGGAGGAAAAGTCTGATACCTCTTCATGGAGATGCTTGATGGATAAGGGGGATTTGGAACATCTAAGCAGTGAGTAGAGGGATAGAGGAGAAGAAGGCTCAAAAATACCCCCACAAACCCAAGACTCACTGATATAAGTGTGAAAAGCAGACTGTGAGTGAGTGGATAGGATAAGCGAGAGAAAGACACGGAAAGGAGGTGGGTGAGGCTGTTTGCTGCCATGTGACTTGGAGGAAGAGAGGGTCATTTTGCTCCTCACAGAAGGGTTAGAGGAACACAAGTAAAATTAAGTTCACTTGTCAGGAACTAACATTGACAAGAAGTGTATGATAGAAGAGAAGGAAAGAATGTTGTCAAATCATAGATCTAGTCAGCTTGAGATCTAAAGAAATTACTGCCATGCATTCCTAGGTATCAAAGACCGCTACAATTCATCGGCCGTCTCTGTTATTTGACCATGAGGGTCCTTGTCTTCACTTTTGCCAATTTTTCATTGCTTTTTGTGCCTCTGTATAACATTAAGGCATAGAGGAATACACTAGCTACCTTCCTGGCTGCTGCAAAGAGTAAAAGTCTGTAGTCTGAAGGAGAGAGAGTACTTATAATCGAGACTGCTCTGAGAGAAATAGTTGAAATGGGCTGGTGCTCAGTCCTATGGAGCATAGCTCTCCTAAGTCTCAAAAGGCTTGACAAATAAAACTAGGGAATAACAACCTTATTTTGTTCTAAGACCAAAAAAAAATTATTGAAAAAAACCCTCCATTTTATTTTGTACCAAGATACTGTTTTTGAGAACAAAATCACGAAATTAATTATCATTTAAAAAAGAATATTAGGCTTCATTTTGAAGTAATTCAACACTTTTAAAATCTTCTATGAAACTTTTATCTAGAAAAATATCAACTTAAAAATAAAACATAACTTCAAGGAACAAATTATTTTTATTTGATAATGTCAAACCAAAATTTTTCATTAATTTAAAACATATTTCCACTTCCTTTGACTGTAATTATTACCTAAATGTGAAATAAGTTTATAGATAGCTTACACTACCCCTGAAAACCTTAAGCCTCAATGAAATATTTTCTCCATCATAATTTACATCATTCTTCTGAAGAAAGTAAGGGCAATGATATCATTTCGATACAAAACTCCTCCCTGTACTAGTATGACTCTATTTCCAATTAACACTCCTTCCTGTATGATTAAAACATCTATTGAATTCTTTGTTCCACTAAAATGTTATTAAATTAGAATGACTTTAAGATCCCTTTCCAGCCTATCTCCCTACCATAATTCAGGATCAATTCCAGCTGTTTTAGCTCTACAGATGGTTCTCTAATTTGTTCCTAAAGACCTCCAGTAATCCTCCCAGGGGAATGACACCTGAAGCAATGCACTGGAGTGATTCACTGCCTTCTGATTACAAAGCTTTTTGCCCTCATTCCTAGCTGGGATCCTCTCCTATTGTTTGAGCCATGACTTTGGCTTGTCATGAGCATGGGGAAAGAGAGCATTGATTTCCTTTCTGCAGCATCCTTTCACATTTCTAGAGTTCAGGATAGACAATGCCTCCTTTTCTAGATCTCTGACCTCTCAGCTTCCTCCAATTGACCTGCATCTTGTTTGGCATCACTGGTCTAAATTACCCTTAGGACTTTGGAAGAGCCTCCAGCAAGGGCTCTGTCAATGCTGAGTTGTGGGAAAGGATTATTGCACATATTTTGCAGGCGACACTTGTGTTTATACATCTCTACACTGTTTGACATTTTAGCAATATTAAGACACTGTTGACTCATGTTCAGATCACGCTCCAGTGCAACCCCAGATCCTCACAACCCAGAGAACATTATCCATCCCATGTTTGGGAAAATTATAGTTGCTGCCTAAGGAATGAGCAATTATAATCATTCCTACTGAAGACTACCTTATTTTTTTCAAATTATTTCTCCAGTTTGTTATAGTCATACTAAACTGTCCTCCTGTCTTCTAGTATTTACGTTTGCTCCTAGCTTGGTGTCATCTGCTAACTTGGCAACAAATCTCTGTATTCCATCATTCAGTCACTAATGAAAATATTGAATAGCACAGGAAGCAGGAACAAAACCCTGTAGAACTTTAGTCCAATATCCTTCCATTTTATCAGTGAACCATTGATAACTACCCTCTGAGCACAATTTTCCCACATGTTAAATCACTTACCCTCTATGACCCTTTCAGAGCCACTGCTTTTCAGGAAACAGTCCTCTGTATTGAGGGTATCTTCAAAATTATTTGTTTGTTCCCATGCATGCACTTTGTTTGAACAAACTCGATTTGTAAAGCACCTTGATCTTTTTAATCTATGTCTTTCTTCCCTTTCAAGAGGAAAAAATATCCTTGCAATATCTCATGAGGGGCTGAAATACTGAATTTGTTCTCAGTCAAGTTAAAATTAGGGTATGATTCAGATTTTTTAACTCTTTTCCATTGCTTCCTTGCATGGCAGGAATGTTTGTGTGTGGAAAGACTATTCTGTGTTTTAAAAAAAAAAGAAAACAAAAAAATGTAACTGAATACTGCTGTTCTTTGCAGTTTTATTTGATCAAGTTTCGTTGTTCATAGAATGAAATTGTCTTGGTTCTACATTGCCCATTTCTGTTAAAAGATACTGACTGACAATAAGTACATTTGGTCTATATTTTTAATTATTTGAGTCCTGTTTTTGTGGTTTGGGTTTTTCAGTTTGGTTTGGTTTTTATTTTTGCCTGAGACTGATGTCAAGCTAACTGGCTTGCTAGTAGTTGGGTCATCTTAAATGGCCTTTTGCATACTGGCTAAAAACTAACTGCTCTGATCTACTGGAATTTACTGGGTAGGCCAAGATTTATTCAAAACTCAAATGAGTTGGCTTGAGATCTCTTCAGACAACCTTTTTAGGACTCTTGGGCGCAAGTTATCCAGGCCTACTGATTTCAAAATGTTTATCCCTGACTGAACTTGTTTAAAACCGTGCTTAGTTACTAATGGACTGGGATCTGAGTTCACTATTCTCTTGTCGTAAGAGCACAACATCCTCCTTCTTGCTAAATGTAGAAACAAATACTAAACATAGTATGATTTTTCTACATTGTTGCTAGCAAAAATTTTGCTGTTCTGTTCCAACCATGAACCTCTATCACTGTGATGAATCAGATGTGATGCTGTTAAAAATCTGCAGCTCTTAAGATACAGGAAAGGGAAAAAAACCCCAAGCAAACAAAACATGATTTATTGTTTCGTTCAATAAGTATAATTTATGTCTACTGGATCCCATTTTCTTATCTCCAGTGCCACTCGTTCTTTCATAAATGGAGAGAGGTGCTGGATCCATGCAATGTAAACACCTAACCTGCCTAGAGGTGACTTTTCCAACTTAGCCAAGATGCAATGACAGGGAGCAGTACCACGCTACCATTGCCGGCAAGTGCCTTTCATAAATAGATACACATGATCAGTCAAATCCAACACCCAGACAATTTGTGGATACAGCGATCACTGTAGGGACCAAATTTCTTCTCTCCCCTGCCAACTTGACTTCATAGAGGCACGCAACTCCTTTGCATCTTTCAACAACTGAGCTATTGGCACAAATGTTTTTGTGGACAGATGTCTCCTGCCATGTTGCAAGATACAGATCAAAGCAGACCTTCTCAGAAAGACTGTTCTATGTTTATTTGTGCTTTTCTCTCTGACCATGATAATCCAAGCCAAAAGCCTTAGGGAAAAAAGGACAATATGCTGAGGAAAACCAGAAAGCAGAGACACTAACTTAACCTCCAGGTGTTGAAGAACTTGCAAAAGTATGACGGTGTAACAATTCAGTGATGGCGATTAAATAAAATAACCTGGCTGTGTAACCAGGTTAAAAACGATCTGCTGATGAATTTGAGCAATCAGACTAGCTCATATAAAATCTGTAGCATCTGTCCATGGCCATGACAAACATGAAAAAGGTGTCTGTAGCCCTTTGGTCAGCCTAGAAAGGGAAAAGCACGTGTCCAGATGGCATTCACTGATTTTACACATTCCTTAGTCTGCAGATGCTTTACCCTCAGTTACTGTCACCCAGAATGCAAATCATTCCTTAATCTTTACAAAGTTACACTTGATCATGAGATTTCTAGGGGCCTAATATTATTGAAATTAGATCAGAATGAAGTGTCTTGTATTCCTTCTGTGCCTTGCATAAGCATATTACTCTAGCATGTTCTGGGAATTCATCTACCTCAGGAGCAACTCCAGATGCTTTCTCTGGGGCAAAGTGCCAGTTGTTTTGTGCTACCTGGGCACTATAGACAGGGCTGGAGATTTAGTCCAAGAACTGTTGTTCTCCATGGGGAAAGGAAGAGGTCTCTCTGGGTCTGGGCTTCACATTAAAGCCAGTGCTGAAGGCTCACCTGGCATTGTTCAGCCAGCCACACTGTTTTTGCAGGTGCAGACTACTGAGCCCTGAAGGGTGGAAGAATAAACAGTCACGGTTTCACGCAGAGAAGCCACGGCCTCATAGGTATGAAAGGGTTAAACCAAGCAAATTCCCACAGGGAGGAGGGAAAGAAAAAGGAAGCTATATGCAGTGAAAGTTTCTCGTGGTGTTTTATACCTGAATAATGGGTCCCTCAGGGGTTAGCTTCTGGGTTCAGAGAAGGTTGTTATCTTGTCTAGACGTAGGATCTGCACATCCCCAAAGAGCTGGCGCCTGAAACTCACAGGAGTCAACATTTACCCCCCGCTAACTCCCATGGGATGCATCCAAGAGACTTCTATTTCAGAAGCACCTGCAGGTAGATGAGAGGTGAAAGGGGAGTTGGGAAAAAGAATTTCGATTATCTTCTATGACTGTTGTTGCTTTTTAATGTAAGTAATATCCAAACTCCAGGATCACTGCATGCAGGAGCTGTGAAGTTATAGTGGCCTCCCACATGACTAATATAAGGAAACATAACCAGGATGCCCTTTAGGAAGCCTGGTGACAACTTCATACAATGACAGTTCATGCTTTGGATGAGTTTGGGACAAATTTTAAGTGACTTTCAATCAGTTATAATGTCAGGAAGATAGAATGCAACCCTCCATGGGCCAAGTGTATCCTAATGTTTCTCAGGATCACCTTTACTCAGCAGAGAGCGCAGGCAGAGGCTAGGAAATCCTGCATGTGATTCCAGCCCTACACTGTTACCTCAGAAGACCTCTCCATGCAGCACTCTCTTCCTCTAGTTACTGATATTTAAAATATAAAAAGAATTTATAAATCCATTCCTTTGAGCACTACTCACAAGTGGAATTATTTTATTCTATTTCTGTTCAGTCTAGTTAAAAAAAAATACACAGGAGCAAATTTTCTTTCAAATTCACAGATGCACTTGAGAGGATGGCATTTAAGCAACATATCATGAATGGAAAAGAAAATGCAATGCTTCCCAGTTTTCTCACGGTAGTTTTCCTATGCTACCCTGACACAATGGAAAGACTCCCTGATGCAATGAGGCTCACAGATCCAAGGACTTTAACACTGATTTTGTTTCGCCACTGGCATCCTATGTCTGTCCAGAAGAGAATTACTCTGGTTTTGGCGGATATCTGGTCCTCCTTTGTCACACCACCATCAAACCTTGTTCACATATACTTGCAAAAAGGCTATTTGATATCTGAAGCAGAATTGTGATTAAGTCGCTTAGGAGCATAAAAGACATCTTTCTACACCATGTTTAACCTCAACATTGTGCAAAGTGAAATTATTTAATACTATGAGAAAAAAAATCTGCAGAATACCAAAGGGTAAAATTAGGTATGAAGTCTTCAACCATCACATGAAATGTTGCCTTAGGTTAAGGGGGCACCAGACATATGTCATTCATGATTTCCTGAATAGAAGGGAATCTCAGTGGTTAGGTTTGGGGTATCCTGTGACTTTACAGATCAGAGCTTGATGCTCTATGGTCTTTGGGTGACTCATATAGACAATTGCTCTCTCATTCTTTCCCTTGTTTTGCCTCAGTTTCCTAAAATGGGCATGAGAACATTTCCTTGCCTGTTTCCTGCTTAGTTGCCAGATACACAGACTCTCAAAAAAGGTCAGCAAAAAGACTGAAAATCTCTAAAAGAAAAAGAAGTCAGACAGGTTCTCTGTATTCAGGTAGAGGAACCACATCAGAAAAGTCAGAAAAAGGACTTTTGGATACTGGGTTCAGAATAAAGTTCTAGTAGATGTGAAAGGATGATGCAAGAGAGATATAAAAACCCAATAAACGCAAATGAAAAGCATGGTACAACAGAGTTAGAACACAATGAGTAAATCTTAGGAGTAAGGAAGCAGGAAGGATACTGTAGAGATACTAGATGAATAAGAATGTGAAGAATGATGTTCTCAGATAAGATGGGAAAATGGCATAGGGCTTAGAGGTTTCAGGATGTCTCTCTCCCTCTGAAACCAACACAACTTGGCTGGCTGAGTATCTCCAAAAATCTGGGCCATCATGTGTATGATTCTGCATAGACTTACTAAACTAGGCAGTTTATGAACCATGTACTCTTGCTGCAACAACCACCTTTAGGAAAAAAAATTTAAAAAAATATTTCAAAGTCTGTTGAATGTAATTGTAACTGATCATCCCCAAAGTCGTGCCACAACATTGAACCCAACGTCTATGTACACATGGCCTGGGCGTTGTTACACAGAGCTTCCTACCAGTGGTTCTGTGAAATGAATTAGTGAGCTCAGCACAGTTCCCACTGAGCAGGTGTCCATATCAGAAGAAGCACCATTAGGATAGAATGACCTTAAGGGAAGCTAGAAAGTGACCTGAACAAAGGAGTTTTCTTCTTTTATTTTTTTTCCTCTTCTGTCATTTTACTTCCTTTTTGACAGCGAAAACAGGTTTAAATGTTTCACCTCTAAGCTCACAGCAAGTTGAAATCTGACTTTCCTTGATTTGTCCCTGATTTTCCCCACATTTTAAGTAACTTTAAGTTGTTTGATCTCTGTCACAAATACAGAGACAGCAGTTCATTAACAGTGTTTTCTCCATTCAGTTAAACATTACAGTATTTAAACATTCCTGTCAAGTCTCTTTTTAGTCTTCTTCTCAGTGATGAAAGCAGTAATTTGGGGAGAAGGGTGTTCACAAACCTGATCTGCTGAGAAGCATTCAGCATACCCTCCTGAACCAGCATAATGGTTAGGTTTTGCTTTACAGTAAATCTTCTTTCTTGTGTCTATAACATATATATAATCTTCTACATATCCTGCATATATGTTTGTGACACTTAGACATTCTCCCCAACTTCTGTTGCTCTTTTTTAAAAAAAGAATTCTTAGAGTTGTAGGCTTCCTTTGAAGATACTGTTTGCAATAATAGGGGTACAACAATTTTCCCCAGTCATACATCTTTCACCCTCATAAGCCATATTCATAAAACCCAGATCTTTTTGTGTCTGAAAGATATGGACACAAAAGCAACAATTGAGTCTGCAGTTTGTGCATTAAGGATCGTTTTTACTTTATATGCCAGTTGCCTGGCTATCATGACCAGTTCCAGGTGAGAAACATAGCTACAAGTTTTTTCTTCTTCCTTCTAACTCCTCTCAGAGTCTAACCAATTAGTCTTTGTCTATTAACAATATATTTTTATTCTCTAATAACATGGCTGGGGATCAATCCCTGATATGAAAGAAGAATATGCAAAAAATCCATGATTCCCAGAGCCACAGAACCACTAAGGAGGGCATTTCGTGGGGAAAACCCCAACCAAATCCAAATAAAATATTGCCATTTATTGGTTTTGCAGGACATATGTCTCCGTTTGGCTCATTCTTTTTCTCCTCCCTTCTTTGCTTGATCAAGCAAAACATTTTCTTGCAAGAAGATTCCATCCTACCATGACTCTTGGAGACTTTACAGCACAAATGCACATAGGATTTCAGTGAAGGGAAAATTCACTGGGATGAGGTTGTTTTGCAGGAGTGGGTTTTCTTAATCTGTTTATGGTTTACAAATGCAATCCCTGGAGAAGCAGTTCACAAAACCCATGGCCCCAGCCTAACTTTGGATTCTCTGAACATATTGAATTTCCTGTCTTTGTTCCAAGGGAGATTATAACTGAATGGCTATTTTACTTCTGCATTGCAGGATTAGCTTCTAAATTTGCCAGTTAGTGCTTGCCAATTAGTATTGTCATATAGTCCACAAAACCCGAAAACTTAGTTGCTTAGTTGGAAAATTAACGTCTTTATATAATTTGCAAAGATGTCATCCCATATCTTTCATATGTTCTAGGTTCTCTGGGTGGTGGTTTACATTTTAACTCTGTAAAAGGTCAAAATCTGGGCTGGATCAATTTATTTACTGAAAAAAAATGAAACCAGTCACAGCAAAAGAATCTTACTGGTGATAATAGGAATGCCCTGGAGGTCACGTTCGAAACAGATTTACTAGAAGACAGTGTAAGTGTCCATCCTTTTGTGCCAGCCCAGCCCTGGCCATGCATTGTCACACACATCAGCCCCTGTGCAGAGCTGTCTCTAATGCAAGTAATCCATGTGACAGGAAACTGCGAAAACAGGGGAAAGACGATTGCAGGATTGCCTTCTGCTAATGCTCTTCTCCAGGCTCAAAACATCAACATCAGCAATCCCAATCCTCCAAGGCAAAAATCCTCCCACCAATTTATATCCAGTAGGCAAAAATCAAGTTGGAAATGGTTGCAACAATAGCACCCTTTTGCAGTGCAGCCACATTTTATGGGTCCAGAAGAAAAGCTCCATTTCTGACATGGACCTTTGTCCTCAGGAGGGTGGATTTCTGCTCAGGAGGGATGATTGAAAGTATCAAAGTACGAGTGTCTCACAGATGGTTTTCAGTACACACCATCTACCACTTTCTTTTCTTTAGATGGCTCTTCTTGGAACAATCTCTGCAAAGGCATAAAACAAGGAGCAACCTAGGTTGCCAGAACATAAGAAATAATTATAATTAATCTTCAACAAATGAGGCAAGACAGAGCAGTTCTTGTTTTTCATGATTTGCCAGAGCTCTGCTAATGTTCACGTCTCACCCACAACTACCCAATCTTCTGAATCCTCTTCCCTAAACACTCCAAGGGGCACTGTCATAAAGCACAGAATCAGTTACAACATAAACCAGCCACCACCTTCACTTCTAGTCTGTTCAAGCAGAAGATGGAGGTAGTGCTAGAAAAGAATTCAAACATGTGGGGCTTGAAGCAAGATTTTACTCCAAAACTGAAATATCCCCAGTGGGCCAGGAAGTTTCGGTTTAGCAACCTGGTTCAGCCCCCTTATTAAAACAAGCCTGAACCTGGGAAATTCTAATCTTGATTAAAATCTAAAGGTGACCTTTATTTTTACTTTTTTTTTTCCCCCCTGCAGTAGAGGCTGAATTTGGGTGCCCTGGTTCTGAATCACCCTGCAGCTTCCTTTGCCTTGACAAACAGGCTGGACACGTGTTCTCCAAGGGAGGGATTGGAAAGCTGGGTCCCTGTGCTTATTGCATGGCAGAACCATGTTGTTCACTGTGCTGGGAATGGATGGAACGTCTCATTAAGAAGGGAATCAAGGCACCAGATCCAATATAAAAGTGGGGAGGGGGTTTCCCACTGGGGGAGTGGCGGGGAAGTTAAAAATTAAGAAATTAAGAGGAAAAGAAGGTATTGTTTAGTATTTAAACAGTGTACTTGGCAGCTATTTCCCTGCATCCCCCTCTGCAGCTGATCTGCGTGTGTGAATAAGTTGGGTTTTTTCCCTTGGGCCTGGTGTGTCTTTTTGCTGAATTCTGCACTGAAGTTTGAATATGAGATGGGCCCAAGCCCAGCCCCACCACCCCTGAGCTTTGGATACAGATTCTGCTCTTGTGGCTCAGGCCCCATCTTTTGCTGTAATCCTGGGCTAATGATTTCACCATCTACTGTCATCATGCCTGTGCCTGGAGCTCCCTCTCTCTCTCAGTGTGCCAGGCACACATACCCCTCCTTGTCACAGCCCTCCGGTCATAAAGCCCACACAGGCAAAGGAGTGACAGTAAAATCATTGTCACCTACACTCCTACCCTGTGCTGGGGCTGGAAGGGATGGGGAGATTGCATTGCAAATTGGACCACTGTCTCTGGAGGTGCAAAGATCTCACCAGCTCTCCATGGTACAGGGTGCCACTTGTCGATCTCCCTGCCTGCCTGCAGATACAATAAGGAGCAGGAGTAGGACAGGAGGGTGTGATCAGGGCTTTGATGTGCCCCAGGATCTCAGATTACTTTAGCGTCTCCTGGTGGATATTGCTAGCCAGTAAACTTTAAAGTTAAATTCAGACAGGAAAAGGCACCAGGGAAGGCACTAAAGGTTACGGTATTGTCTATTGGAACATGTAACATTTTTCCCAAATATGGCTGAAGACCAGATTTAAATGCAAAAATCTGTGCTGTCCTGTTTTGGAATCAGGATTTTTATGGCATGTTCCTGTATCAGACCATTTAACAAGGTAAGAAAACATATGCCACAACACAACCACTCTTTGGAGCTTAGAAAATAGACCCCAGGTGAAAATGAGGAATTTTATAATAATAGAGGCAGTCACATCGCAGAAAATTATCACAAGGGTATAATTTTCTTACACTATGTCTGGGAGAGCTACAAGTTTTCAAGGCGAGGAAATCGAGGCAGTGTAAAGGACTGACTCTCCAGCTCCTCGCAGCTTGTACAGGCACATGTAGAAGCAGAGCAGCAGGTGATGAGAGCTGTTTGAGGCATTTCTCCTTGCTCCAAAGCAGCCAGAAGATAATGCACTCTCTTTGATACTGGCAAGACATTGCAGTACTGGGGAAGACCATGGAGACAACAGCTGTCTGATCGCCCTATGAAGAACATGTAAGTCTGCTGTTGGGGCCAGGGGTGGAAGAAGTGAAGACATAGGTGAGTCCCACGTATATCTCTTCCCAGAGGATGGACTTGAGCTTTGAGGGACAAGGTGCTTTCATTTTTCTAATCCTTGTCATTTCATTCCTTGCTGATCTAACTCTGCCCATGACTGTTGTCCCCAAGGAGAGGTTCTTTTCCTGCTCAGTCTTGAATCTAGTGTCTTGTGGTGTCGTTTTGCTAAGAAGCTTCACAAGCTGTTCAAAGAGAATGAATAGGGCTCTGCTGTTTGTGTCACTGCCTGATCTTACTTTTCTCTGCATTTTGTGCAGCCTGTCTGCACTGGAGTCAAGACCAAATCTCCGGCACGCAGTGGCTCAAGTCCTGTTAGAGGAGTGTTTTTTATCAGCAAAAGATGAGCTGAGTAATGTCCTGGGAAACTGGTCCTCACTGAGTTGTATTCACAGAAGTGGGCATGGAGTTTAACTGCAACATCATGGTGCCTTATTGTATTACAATAAACTAGTGATGTGCTGACAACAGCCACGCAAGAGATGCCCACAGAAATGTCTCCTCTTTGCTTGTGATAAACACGATCAAACATGTAAAACATCAGACCCTGCAGAGCTTATAGGACCCATCATGTCCACCACTTCCTCTTCGGTATGAGAAGTCAGAAGTGTCTCCAGAGGCACCCCTCTACCATGCTGCATTAACAGCCCTTCATGTGGAGTCAGCTCCGCTGCTTGGATTTTCTGAAAGGCTTTGTTCATTGCTAGGACACCAGTTCAGCTCCTCTCTGGGCCAGAGTGAGTCAAATTTCTCATAACTGAAACACAAATGAACTGGAATCACAGCCTGGTTCTGAGAGAACAAATATCATCTCAGCTGCCCCCTAGGCTGTCAGGCCAAGGAAGATTATTTTCCTAGCTTTCAGCCTGACACATGAAGAAAGTTCCCCTTTGTTTTGTTCAGCAGATAAAATTGGCCAAATCTGCAGGATCTGGGGGGTAAGATCCACCAGAGCCCAGATGTGCTGTGCCTGACAATGCGCTCAAAGCTCTGGACTGCCATTTTGTGCATGTGTGGAAGAGATATCTTGCCTCCAAGAGCAATCCCTCCACAGGCAATGCCTCCACAGAGATCCCCCAGGTAAAAAGTGAGCTGCTTTCAGGTGCTAGAACAACTCTAGGTTTAGGCAGGGATGTTGTGATTTTCTTGCTGACATTTGGAAACCAGAGAACAGGAAAGCCCTCCAGAGAGCTCATCCATTTCATGACTCCTGTACCAGGCTTAACTGAAGTCCTTTAATATCCTCATCTAAGATCCTATGAAAATGCAGGAAGAAGAGGTGTTGAGAACCAGAGAACCATTCTAAAAAACTCTGTAAGTAGCATTAAGCATATTTATCAGGAAATACAATGGAAAAAGAGACATACAGAGACTGCTTATCCTAATTCCAGCTTTGCAATTCTGCTCCAAGGAACATACATACACCCTTTTATACATATATATTTACTTGAGTATGACACTTATTTGCTTATTTATATAGCTAGATGGACAGTTATCCTGTGGTGCCTGTTGGTAGCAATTCAATAGGCTACCAGCATCAAAAGTCTTCCTAAAATCTGCTCTTCCAATTGAAGATATTTCAGAGAATGCTTTGCCTATTGCATGCATGATTGCATCTGTTTCTCGTGCCTTTCCAAAATGGAATTCCATTTATTTCTGTCTTTGTTAAGAAGGTGGTACAAAGAGAGAAAAAGAACTAAAATAAAAATAAGGGTAGAAACCAATTCAAAAATAGTGCTGAAGACTTTGATTTGTCCTTAGAGAAGCATGCATATTCTAGAAAGAGAAAAAGTTGCTGAGGCTTTGGAAAAGGTCAATAATGAAAAATAAATCCTGCATATTCCATCACCTGCTGATTTCTTCCTCCTCCATGAAAAGAAAAAGGAGAAGGAAAAGGGATGGCAAATGAACTCTCAAACTTTGTTATGAATAACAACAATAATAATAATATTGTCCAGCTCTTGCATGGTGAGTTGTGTCAGCAGATCTCACAACAGACTTGCAAAGGAGATTCTGAAATAATTTCACTTATTTTCCAGAGGAGGAAACAACTTGACAATATCACTGGCCTGGTGGCAGAGATAGGAATGAGATGACAAACTTTGAAGGCTGAGCTAGCCAGGAGGGCACAGTGTGATATTTGCCATTTCTAACCCTGAATGATTACAGGAAAATTGCTGAAAATGAGGCAAGATCAGTGGAAAAAAGCATCCTTGTTATAAGCAGTTTAACAATTTGTGGGGAAAGGCTGAAAGTTGATAAGAAACAGTGGCAGGGGCATTGCTATCACAGGAAAACAATGGCACTGCCCTTTCTTTCTTTTATTCCTCCTTCTAAAATACACTCTGCAAGCTCTTTGTGAGATGGCTATAGCATTATCCTTTAAAGCATCTTTTCCTCATATTTTAAAATCAAGTGCCTGTGCAAATCAACACCAAACAGGGCAGTCCCTGATCAAGAATTTCAATGTCTGCAGAAAGTATGTCCATATGAGGAAGCAACACAATGAAGAGTAACCAGAGCAGTTTGTACTTGTTTTAGTACCCAGCGCTACAGAGGAATGCTTTGCAGAGAAACAGCCATCTCGACTTTCAGGAGAACGTTCAGAGGAGCTGTTGATTTCGTGAATGTGGCTGCGTATTCAAAATAGCCATAAAAAGGGGAAGAGGCTAAAGATGTATCGACAATTGCAAAGACCCAATCAACTTTCTAAATCTGGAGATGTCCCTGATGCTAGGAAGAAGACTGGAAGACGGATACTCCTGGTAATTTCAATGCTCTGCTTTTTTTGAGGAGACTGCCCAGGTTGCCAGGGCACTGCTGCTCCCATCTGGGTGTGAAGCTGGCCTTGGTTCAACCATAAACCATTTACATTATGCTACCACATGCCTGGCAAATAAATGCCTGATTCAAAGAAAACCGAGGTGAAAAATTACCATAGCCATACCTGTACAATTTGTTGTATCAATCTATTATTAACCACTAATCTGTTTGGGTGACAATAATCCTGGCTGTGGTTAAAAGGGCTCTCCATTACCAGATAAACTGCTTCTCTGCTAAGTTTGTAATGAAACCAAGTGATCAGGAAATTCTATTTCCATAAATAGAGTTTTGATGAGTGCAAAGCAATGCACATGGGAATGGGACCTTTAGTCCAGGATGACTTTAAATCACACAGAGGCCATGGGAAGACTGCTAAGAAGAGCATCATCCTACATCTGCCTTGTTTCTTATACTTCTCCCCCAGATATCCCCTATGTCTCTTTTCCAGAGGTAAGGCACTGGGCTGGATTGTGATTTAATATCATATGACTGTTGCTCTGTGTTGTGTTAAATGTATGCTGTCGGTTCCAGGTGGCACCTTGGCAAGAACCCAAGGCCTGTGCCAAAGTTATGTCACTGCAAAATATTAATGCACATGACCCATGTTATTTGCTGTCTCTCCAGGCAGAGAAGCCAGTGGGAATTTTTTAAGTTCATCAGCAAAGGGTGCTTACAATTAGTTAACTTTATCTTTTTGTCAGAAAATACAATTGCTGATGGCATTTCAGAGACCTCTTGGCAGGAGTTAAACTTGGTATCCAAGTGGAAGATTGCTTGAGAAGAATGGATCATATAATTAACATGGCAGGCACTCAGCAGTGCCCATGGTATGGAAATGCTTTCTATTACAACTCCCTTTTTCTTACAGATTACTGTAAGATCAACTTCTGACTTGATGTTTCCTACCAATCATCTATTCAGGAAGGTAGCAACTAGTGGAAAATATGTAGATAGACCATTTTATCAGGTTCAAATCTGGCAATGAAATGAAAGAAAATGTATCCTAATTTTAAATGCTTAACAATAATTTCTACTTTTAATCTGTGCAAATGTAAGTGTTCTTTAATTGCACAGCTAGCTTGAATTTAGGTTGTCTGCCTCTTTGTTATTTGTGCTTGAAGTTATGTGTGAAATAGTAGCTCAAAATCAGGTTCCATTGCCTGCTCTAATCATTTAAAAATGTCTTTGAAAAAATGTGGCTGTGATTACTTAAAGAATAACTAATGAACTGGTGCAGTGGAATGTGTTTTTGCAATCACATTATAAAGAGGCTTTAGGGACATGAGTGTCTCTTTAAGGTTGCACTTTCTGGAGAGTCAAAAGCTTTGAGGATCTTTTGGGTACCCACTTTTGCAAAGATAAGCAGCATTGCACTATTGGAACTGTAAAGTGTCTTGTTTATGGTCTAAAACATAGCATCTGGAAATCCATACATAGATATTCCTTGCCTGCATAAGATTTTAACTGAAGTCCTTTGGTGACTTGTATTAATTCAAGGAACTCAGTCTCTAGAGATGCCACCTAGACAGAGGTGAAGAAAGGAACTTTTTAGCCTTACATAAGTGGAGCAAGACAAATAGTTGTTCCAAGGCAAAGATCCAGCAGAGAATCATTGTTTCTTTTTATCTGCTAAAATACCTACAAAATTAAAAACAAATGATTAGAATTCCAGCAATCAAGAATGTGATTTCCTTTACTGCTGGAGGTGCTTCCCTGCTGTTGATGTAATTATCAAGGTTGAAAAAAGCTTTTGGCTTTGAAAGTCTCACATATTCTTAACTCTGACAACTAAGGGGACAGCCGTAACACAGGTTTTCCCTGACTGAACATACTCCCTTATTCTCATGTGTTTTTCTTTAACCTACTGCTTTTTGTTACAGATGCAAACAGCAAGTCAAATGGGACATGCAAATCATAATGCTTCATGTTGCCAAAGGAACCTTTGGTTTGGAAATTGGACTTTGGAGCAAATGACTTTGTAAAGCTGATAGTGCATTAAATACGGTTCAAACTCTTATTGAGAAGGGAAAAAAAAAGTAGAATTGCATACTTCAGACTTCTCAGTCTCAAGTTTTGGAACCTCTTCCCTTCTTCTCCATTCCTGGATGTTCCCGTAATGGAGCTGCTAAACTAGTAATCTGAGAATAACAAGACCAATTCTACTAAATCTGAATTTGAACTAGGGAGCTTTTGTCCAGCAAGAAGAGATGAGCCAAGAATGATCACTCTTTTTCTCTCCCTGACCAAGGGAAGCCTCTGTGATAGATGATGAGGAAATAGCACATGTTGTTTATGACTCTACTGGCTATAGGGCAGAAGCCATCTGGGGAAGTTATTTTAAACCCACATGGTCTTTACACCAATGGCTCTGTGCCATCAGCTAGTATATTGTTTCCAAACTCCATTCTCCCTTCTCCGTGATGTTTCTCCTACACCGTTCGGAGCAGTTCACCTCATGAAAGCAAGGGTTGTGGATCTTGATGTGTGAATTATGCAGTGGGATGCATTCCCTCCTAGATGAATCATTCAAATCCAGCCTAGCTTATTAATAAATGCAATCAGATAAGGCTTTTGCAGCAGATTCCCTAGTGGGGCCTCCTTTGCTGGCACTATCAGGGAGATCAAAGAATGAACAATGTCATTCAGAATGAATGCCTTGTAGATCCTCCAGGCTGGGGCAGAAGTACCTTTGTAAGTGACTGTGTGTGTGTTTGTTTCACTAGGTTGCTGCTCAAGCTATGAGGACAAATAGTGGCCTCTAGGGCCCATGTCAGAATCAACTCTGATATTAAGACAGATAAAATACTACCAGTCTTTTCATCTTCCTACAGGGAGAACTTATTGAGGAAGGTTCTGCCAGAAATTATCGACTAATTTAGCATTGGGCGATGATTGTTAAAGGAAAGTGTCTTACTTTGACTTTACTATGACTAAGTTCATATGAAGTGTAACTATTGATTGCACACCAGGGAGGGAGTTTGGCTCATTTTTGCTTTTGTAGCTTCAGCAGATAAGGAGGGAGGATTCATGCTGACGGTACCTTGCAAATGATTCCAACATCCTCCTGGAGGGCAATCCAGTGAAGTAAGAAGACTAACTAAGGGATGCCAGAGCGGGTGGCAATGGAAAAAACCCATTTGGGTAGAATTTGATTCACGTCTTCAGAACATCCCTGCAGCACCAGTTTCTGTTAACATTTGTGTCTCACGGAGTCCACATTTTCAGGGGAGTGACACTCTTTTTGTCCTGGCAGAAGTTGCCCTTTGTAAAAAGGAGCCTGGGTTGACCAGTGCTTGCTGAAAATTCTTCACTCAAGAAGAATGTTTCTGTTTCCCAAAGTAGGTGCTATTTTATTGGTAGTCCATTGGTGGACAGCACTTCCAGCTATGCAGAAAACAGGCAATAGTACAGCACATGAAACTAGACTCTTAAAGAAAGTCCCCAGATTTTCTTCATGATATTACATCAACAACAAGCTTCTTCACTAGCAGAGTAACTTCAGCACCCTTAGAGGTCCTTTCCAAAGGGCTTTGGTTTCTCTTTCAGAGCTTTGAAACACGGCACACCACCTGCTTCATTTTCTGCTCCTCCTGATACAGTGATGGAGACCCCCAACTGACTCCTTCTTGGCCAAACTATCTGCTGGCTCCCTTCCATTAAAGGCAGGATTGTCCCCAGTAACAGCTGTTGCAGTAATGTCTGGGCAAGACAAATCCTAGCTTAGTGGCAAGATGTGTCTCAAGGCTGTTTACAACAGCCACATATTCACCCACATCTATAGCACAGTGTTCTGTGATCCCTAGCATACACATATTAAAAATATAAATATACCATTATTCCAAACTGTCACCAATTTCATGAGTGCTTTCTGTCCCCATGAAAAGTTCCTTGTGCTCTTATGGGTGGCAGCTGCAAAGGAAATTAATTTTGTTTGACAAAACTACCCTGATGCAACAGATCTTTCTTGCTGATCTAGATACAGCTTCTCAGGGTTCACAAGCCATACTCAAGCCTTTCTCCCTCAGCCAGTCCCGTACTTTGGGGTACTGGCTTATTTAACCCTATTCTCATGGCACCTCTCCCAGCTATGCCCTCCAGGTCAGACAACCACCCTGACGCCAACCAAATGGCCTGAAATCCCTCCAGTCTGGATTCCTGTCTGGAGCTACACTCTTCTACTACATCAATCTTTAAGGACATTCACCATGCCTGTCCCAGCTGCCTCCGCATTTCCCAGCTGCTCTTTTGGCAACCAATGTTGGACAAATAAGCCCACCCCAGAATTCACTTTAGAAGAGGCTTGAGATCATGTGCCCCAGAGGCAGATGGGATTTGCGGGCTGTGTGAGCTCAGACTACACTTCTACAGTCATAGGCTATCTATCAGAAAGAGGATGAATATCTAGACATGTATCAGAGGAGAGCACCAGAACTCAACCCACTCCTTGGCTTAGTCTTCCTGAAGAAAGTATTAATGCAACTTCACTTCTTCCAGTCACATCTTGTGATCCTCCACTATTTTGTGTCTGTTCTTTGCCAACTGGGAAGGCACCACACTGACAAATTATCTGCTATGACTCTGCCAGTGTGATGCAAGAGGGACTGGGTAAAATCGACCTTCCTGTTTCATTCTGGACAGTAGCACGACAGAAGGTACACATGCCAAAACTGAAGAGGAAAAAAAAAAATGTTTATGTGTTAGGTTTATATTTGCACAGCTGAATTTTCAATGGAATATGAGTTTTAAATCCTCTCTTTTCCCTCTTTCTCTGAAAATTTTTTCTTCTACTTTTCCTCCTATATTTTTTCTTAATTTTCCTCTATGTCTTCTTTAACATCCTAAAACAAGTGGGTTTAGATTTAACATGAGGGTGTGGATCTAGCTGGTGCCTTTGATACCCTACCCACCCTTTCCTTTCCCCTCCCCAGAAATCAAAGCTGGAGAGTATCAAATGAAAAATTGCACAGCACAGGCCCTGTTCTGTCAGCATTTGGGTTCAGATCAAACTTGTCCAAAGCCATAGATGCAGCTGGAGATTGCTAATGGTTTCAGCCACTTTTTCTCTTCCCCTCTGAGATCACTGGGTCGAAGTGTTTTAGAGGATATGGTTCAGCTCTGAAACATCCCCGACTAGTAATCATATTAAAAATATTAATCCAAGTATTTTTTAAAAAAATGGGGGAAAAACAACAGAGGGGAGTGTGAAAACTCTTGCAGAACTGTACTTTACTCTCTGTTTATTACACTTTTGTTAAAATAGGTGTTTTGTGCCCAACTCACCAAAATGGTATACCACAAGAGTCTGCTCTTTCAACTGAATTAACATTTGTCAGTACAATAAAAGGCAACGTGAACCCAGAAACCTTTGGAGAACAGTTTTTGTAACAGCGACTGATGAAACTTAAAGGACATCCATATCAATGCTTATGTTATTAAACACTTTCAAGTTAGAGGACAGTTCCTGTAGTCTTCTGTCATCCCCCTGTCCAAGACTTTACAGAGTCCCCAAAGGGTGCGTGTTTATTGCACGCTCGTGTAAACAGCCGGTGTGTACAGCTGCACACACGGGCTCCTCCTCTACAGAGCACTTAATGGAATTCTTTTTTCTTGGCGGGGAGTGAGAGGATGCAATCTCAGATCCTTGTGGCCTGAAGATTTGTAACCTGGGCTCCTGGGTGAAGTTGAATTTGGAAAAGGCCCCTTCAGCAAAGCAAGTGAGACAGCCTCCACACTGTAGCTCCCCTCCCAGGGTGTGTTCAAAGTCCTGCACCAGGACAACAGCCTCGCTTCTCTCCTGCTCTATTTTCATCCATTATTTCAGGTGTGCAAATTAAACCATAAGAGGAGGGAGAAAGTTCTCTGCCAGTAGGGAAATTAATGAGGATTTGGGAGATAATGCTTCATATCACAGCTTTCTTTGGTGGTCTTCCTTGCAACCTCAAGCAGAACATTTTGGACTCCAGCCAGCCACTATACCACAGAGATTGTGGCAAGCTCAGGCAGCTGCAAATGGTGCATGCATTGAACAGAACAGTGGACAGCAGAGCCCAGGACTGTCAGACAAGGCCACTGGACACAGACCAGTGTGGAGTTTCAGGCAAATGCCTGTATGAGGTGACATAGTCCCAGTCCTCTCCCCTCCATTATTGAACAGTCAGTAGCAAAGACACACCAGACAAGGAAGATCACCCTTGCACCCCAGATGCAGGTGTGAGTCTGAAATGTGGCAAGTCTCAATTGCTTTGCCTGCCCCAGGGCCTGCAGTCTGCGCTTAATAAACAAACACAAACATGTGTGGGTGTGATTAAAGGAACTGCTGGCATGAATTTGGGAAGTGCAATTGCATGACAACAAATACAGGGGAGGCTTAAGGATCGTATGAAGGGAGTTCTGGATAAAGTTCACTTTCCCCCTATAGCCCTTAGGTACCCCATACTAGCTCCACTTGCTACAAGAGTAAAGATAAATGTGCACACAGTATTCATGCTCACAGAGAGCTATGAGCAAGTCTTTCTGGGAGAGCTTTTTTCAGAAACAGATACTCTGAATTTTTACAGTCGTGACCATCACAATGACATTCTCATTTGTTGAAATAAAGCTTTGAACTGTTGGAAAGGAAATTATGAGAAACCATTTGATTTTGTTCTCTCCTGAATCTTATGCATTTTCACTGCTATTGTTTCTGAGCCCCTGCCAGTAGGGCAGAAAATAACATAGCTGCCATCTGCCTAGTGTTTGTGCCTTATCCTTTTCCCTAGGGGAGATGCACATAGAGAAGAAATCTTTGTCTGAAGTGGGTTTGTTTTGCTCTGGGTTTTGGGTGTTTTTGGGGGCGGGAGGGTGGGAGAAGGGGTACACTGGATTTTTGGACAGTGAATGTCACAAGTAGCCATCATGATGGAAATGTGGATGGACAGAGCTCAGATAATTTAATCAAAGAGAGTCGTTAATGCATTCTGTCCCTGGGAGCTATATTGTCTCATGTCGTGTCCTTGCTGTAAGTGGTACCCTAAACTATCCACAAACCAAGTAACACCTAATTGTGTGGCACAAGACTGAAGCAGGGGAAGGAAAAACAGTCCTAGTTTGTTGTAGCCTGTAACACTCCACCTTAACAGCACTTGCTCATACCACAATATCACTGAGAAATAACTCTGACCAGATGATACATTTTTGGCTTTTCCAAAATTATTCCTGGAGATTCTACTCCAAAACTCACTGTGGCTGGCTTAGCTATAAACATTGTTTCATGGAGACAGATGTGCCTACTTGGATTCTGCAAGAGTCTCATTTAACATATTCGTTAATATCTGGAAATGGAAATAATCAGCCACTTCATGAAATTTTCAAACAGCAATAATTTAGAAGGGGTCACAAAAATAACCCCAGCAGAAAAGTAGAAGAAAGGCAATTTGGGGAGTATAATTTGGGTGTAAATAGCATAAAGGAAGGTTGCAGTCTAATTGTATTCATTGCTGACCCTACAAAAGGAAACTTCACAAAGAACTAATGGGAAAGTAAGATTTATAAGACAAATAAAGGGAAAAGAGCTGAGGGCTTATGGCACCGTTTGTTTTATGGCATAAATTGGCAACAAGATAGGTCAGTGGGAATTGTGCAAAGGGATCAAGTCACTGAGTTACAAAATCTAGAGAGATCAAAACCCAGAACAATTAATTTGATTCTTGAAAGGAAGACAATGACAAGATCATGAAATTTGAAGAAAACATCTTTAAATGTTGAAAGAATGATATATGCAGGAAGAATAAAGACCTGAAGATGAAAAAAACCCCAATCCAAAACCCAAAAAACCAGGCATGGAGTAAATAGGGAGGGAAGGTAATCATCCAGACTGCAGAAAATAAGAAGACATTTGCTATGAATAATGTAAGAACGCATAAACAAAGGAGAAGTTTGAACCTTTTTTTTCCTGAAAGTGAGATCAGTGGCTCTGTCATAAGGTCTTCTATGGGGGCCATCGGGAAAAACAGCATTTAGGGCTGTCAGATCTCATCCTGAAGAAAAAACATGGATAATATCTATGTGCCAAATAGTCCTCTGAAGGCAGGGAAGCTGCCAGACACCCAGTGCTGGTTTTCTAATTTCCGTGACTGTATTTGCATGGAGTAGACCCTGTCACTGTCTTTACACAACTTGCAGTAGATATTTTCTTCTCTCTGTATTCTAAAGAAGGATCATAGCAGGGATATCATAGGGACATAGTAGTGACAACCTGGTATTCACAGTCGGTCACCTAACTAAGCAGTGACAGATCTAGTCCTGCTGGCCATACCTAAAAATGACTTGTCCACACTTCTAATCATTTTGGCTGCATCTTTGTCATAGCTCACCACACACAGTATGGAGAAACACACATTAGTCTAAAAGTTTTCATTAAAGTTTCAGTTCATGTATTTGTAGGATTTATGGCTGGAGGAGACCATATTAAATATCTATCTGTTGTGCAACACAACAGTACCCAGTTCATTTCTCCCATTTACTCAAGCCTTCATTCCCAGTTTGAGTCAACTTCTATTTATATGTATTAAATAATGACACAATGGATGCAACTTCTGCGAAGTGCCTGAAAAGGATATTATGTAGATAATGTTCAGAACTGCCAGAATCAAGACATTTATGTTTTCATGAACACTTCTGTATAAACATTGAGGTTTGTGTTTGCTTTCTGTCAAGGACATACAATAAACTCAGATTTGTCTTGAAAGCCCTTACATAAAGAGCAACTCATTTCCTCTTGAATGTCTCTGTTTCTTGATTGTGTGTGTGTCATTGTGAGTATGTGAGCATGCATTTTATTTTGTTGAAGATTTTTACGCTTTAAACCTCCAGAGTTCTTCCCCCCCTCCCCTTTTTCCTTTTGGATAGAGGCTCAACATTTCAGTTGCTTGTTTTATAAGGCTATGCATCATCTCTTCTCATTGCCGTTAATTAGCTAGTGTAATATTTTCCACATGAAGTCACAGGACTTGAAATGAACATATTTCGGCATCAATTAGGTCTCTGCTCATGTGAGGGCCCAGCTGCACTTTAAATACTATTTATATAATGGTAATGAGCCAGTCATCACCAATGCTGGCTTCCAGCAGGTTTTGTACAGTGCCTATTTGAATATGATTAGAAGTGTGTGGATCCTTCCCCAAACTCTTTTTTTTTTTTTCCTTCCCAGAAACTATGCTGAATAAAACTCCCTGGTTTTTAAAGTCATGAAATGGGCTGGCAACAGAAAATCGGATGTTATTCTTGGTGTCTGTTATATTTTCTTCTATTTTCCTTGGAAAATGCACCCATCAAAGGCAGGAGTTTCTCCTTTTAACATTCCTCAGTCTTCCCCCCCACCACCCTGTTGCCTTTTTTGGGGGATAGGGGTGGTTTATATTTGGCGTCTTTCCTCTCATATACGTATTATTTTAGGGAAAAGAACCTAAAGACATCTAAGTAACCATGACTCGTAGATGGTATTATCAGAGGGATCCAAAGGAAAAAAATGAGGTTAGAGAAGCTCTGGCAGTACTCAGTGAGGATTAGGTAAAATCCACAGGGATAAAACAAGACCTGACCTAGATCCCAAACTCCACACTCAAGAACAGTCAGACTGAGAGTTCAGAAAAGTTTCTTTTGAAATAAAACTCTGTGTTGTGGTGTCCACAAAAGCCCTGCCTGGTGCAGCTGGAGGTAAGTGTGATCATTGGTAAATAAGGCAATCAGACTGAGCCATGTGTGTGTCCTGCAGTCTCAAAAAAAAAAAAATCCTCTGCAAATATACTATAACAGTCCTATTTCTTCTCTCACTTGTGCTCGAACAACCAGACTGCCCCTCAACATGACATTCTCATCCCTCCCAAGCATTCCCAAGGAGAAGCAGCGTTAGTAACCACCTGATCTGCCTTTTCATGGTGCAGGAGAAATACCTGATCTGCTTGCCTGTGCCACTGTGTGGATGAACAACTGATTAGGGTAAAGGCAAATCACAAACTACTTTTCTCTCTTGTCATAGTGAGGTTCTCAGTCTGAATTGGTTAGCGAGGAGCTGCAGATTCTTGGTTCACCTTGCAGGAAAGATTTGCCTCTAGGTGCCCTTTCCTGTGAAGGGACCATGTCAGGTCCTGGTGAACCACGGCACGCAGGTGGGGTGAAGAGTCAGATTGTAACAGCTCAAGTGCCCTGAGCAACTTCTAATACTGGACAAGACAGAAATGGCATCATCATCACAGCCATTCCCTCTGCTGGATGGGTCCTAGGAGTCCTACCATCCTGGTTATCTCTTGGATGTCACTACTTCTCAGAAAAACAAAAAAAACCTACTTGCTCCTGTAGCAGATTATATTAAGTTCTTTTCTCTATGTAAAGGACAACAGGGCCTTCATTAAAAAGGACCTCATCATCTTTTCTAATTAACGTCATCAGAAGTAGATGGTTTAGCCAGATGCTGGATGAAAAACAGTTCCTGTCATCCCCTCATGGAGTGATGGAAAAGTGGCTGGTGTACTATGAGGTAAATATTAGCAGGATCCTAAAAAGTCTTGCCTCAAGGGCAAATTCTCCATGGTAGCAAACAGACATCACCACTGCAGATATTCAGGGCACGCTTTTTTAGAAACACAGAAAATCTGTAGCCCAGGTCAGGCCTTAAAGCCACTACCATATCGGTGGGGCTCTGAAGGAGCTGCCAGGGCAGAACAGGAACACTGTGGGTTTATCCTGCCCTGATTGGAGGGTTTCCAGGGGAAATCCGCTGTCCAGTCTCCCAGCCAGCATCTCCACTTCTGCAGTTGCAGGCGGGCACTGAGGCCAAGGGGAAATAACATCTAAATGTGACCTTCCAACATCTTGTTGGTTATTTCCTCCAAGTGTTTCATCTGCCTGTAGTGAAAACAAATAAACAAACAAAAATTGCCTCCTATATCCCAGCTATAAGCCACCAAAGTCCAAGTGGAAGGGGAGGATTTAGAGACACTAAGGACATCCAGGTTTTGGGTAGTGGTGAGTTTGTTGTTTTTTGGATTTTTTTTTCCCCCTGATCTCACACATTTTTGTTTTACTTTAAATTCCATTTTCATGCAGTTTCCCTAATTTCAATAAAGAGTGCTTTTCAGCAAGGGAGAGGTTTAAAGCCTGAGATCTGTAAGGAACATGCACATTACAGAACAACAGAGGCAGGTAAAAACACGGGGGCTGAGGGGAGGAAACCTCAGCTTGTTGTGCATCAGAAATAGCTGCTTGTTGTGATTCTCATGGAGGGGAGTGAAGTCTGTGCTATTTTATCAGGTTATGTTTCCCAAACTGCTATTTTAGCTTAATCTGTTCTCAAGGCTTTAATCACCAAATTCACAGCAGCGAGAGTATCAAACCCTTCTTCCTCATCCTGCCTGTCCCTCAGCCCAAGTCCCAGGATAAAAAGCACAAAGACCAATGTGAGATATGGAAAAAGAAAATCCCTGAGATGGAACAGACCCAGTACAAATTCTTAGAAAGTATAAGAGAGCTTTAAAAAAATCAAGAGTTGTTTTATCCGGCTCTAACTGAACAAATTTCTGGACAGATGTTTGTGCTGGTGAAACCAACCCACGTCACTGACTAAGAACACCACTGGTGACTGCCTCCATACCCCTAAAAAAGAAGTAACACTGAGGGCAGCAACAGAAAAGAGGCCAATCTGGCAACCATTTTGTGGCTCCATCAGAGGAAAGAACTTGAAAAAAAAGCCAACATTTTGGAATGGGTTTGACCAATGTCCAAAATATCATGACGTGGACCAAGCTCTACCAACAGCTCATTTGAATAAAACCACTTTTTATCTATCAGAAATCTTTAGTCCTTTCCGGGTCACTCTCAGAGAAAGACCACAATTGGGAAGGATGGGCTGTTTAATTGTCTATGAACAAGTACTGGAAGGAAAATACATGCATTAGTTTAGCTGTGATTCTATTGCACTTTCTTTTCCCCCCATTCCACAGTCTTTCCATCTGTAAACAATATTTTATATCTCTGTAAATTACAAAGATTTGTGTGCAATGCTCTAGGAGACCTTCAGTGCATCAAAAAATTCCTAAGCAGAAAGCAAAAGGGTTTTTTATAGATCCCTGTGAAAACTAGGGGAACTCCATCCCATGGTGGGGCAGGTCAATAGGCTATTAGACCTAGGAGCAGTAACAAAACATAGTGCCTTAACTTCTCAGATGGAGGACAAAAAAAAATCCAAACCAGCTATATTTAAAACAGCTGTTTCCTACATCCCACCTCCTTTGGACCCTTTTCACACTGTGGTGTAATCTATGTTGGTCTTACAAAGATGGTCATATTTCTGAGAGCACAGTGTGATGTGGAATTTGAAGTGGGGAACATGGAAAAATGACACAGTTTCTTTTTTTCACCCAAAAAGATCTTTACATGAGTAATAATCAGTATTAATGAATAGTATTAACTCTTCAAAGCTGATCACTTTGTAAGGTAAGACAGCTAAAAGGCGACATTATGAAAGTAAAAGAAAAGTATAGAAGGAAACTCAGTGCCCCTTTCATTCTGACAATTTTGTTCTTTCCTTGGAAAGAACAAAGGAGTCTATCTGAGTAGCTGTATTGCTTAAAAGCCTGGGAAGGAAACACCCTTCTAAAATACAGCTTGACATGGCCTTTAAGCAATGAAAGCAAACTAAAGAGTTCCACATGAAAAAATTATATTGTATGAAAATGTACAGTTCTGCTTTCCTTCTATAGGGCTGATCTGTCTATAGTTTACCATAGAAGATAATCAGATAATTATATGAATCAGCTTTATTTTATGCACAATCAAAGCTGTATTTAACTAGGGCAGAACATTTAAGGATAACTTGATCAGACATTTTGGTTACCATGGGAATTACGAAGCTCATAGTTTTTAAAGTAGGGTGGAACCATTATAAGCTCCAAAGATTATTAAGTTGTGAATCCAGGAAGACTCCTTGGTTATCTTTCCTTTCCATAATGCTAAGAGATCACAGAATCATAGACTAGCTTGTGTTGGAAGGGACATTAAAGATCACCATGGGCAGGGATACCTTCCACTAGACCACATTGCTCCAAGCCCTATCCAACCTAACCTTGAACAATCCCAGGGGTGAGGCATCCACAGCTGCTCTGGGCAGCCTGTTTCAGTACTGCACCACTCTCACAACAAAGAACTTCTTTCTAATATCTAATCTAAACCTACTCTGATCAGTTTAAAGCCATTCCACCTTGTCCTTTCACAACATGCCCTTGTAAAAATTCTCTCTCCATCTTTCTCATAGGCTCCTTTCAGGTACCAGAAGGTCCCAATTAGGTGAGAAAAGTCCCCAGTGACAGGCTGAGTGTGACTGGGTTCTGCTGACCTGTACAGGTCTACAGTAAATTTGTGTGTGTGTGAGTGTGTGTACGTATATGCCTATGCATGTGTACTTATGTGTTCACACATATAGAGGCAGTGAATGTATGAGTATATAAACAAATATTTTACATATTTAATGTTTCAAATGGTCCAGTTCCATCAAGCCAAAACTAATAATTAAAGTCCGTAAAGATGAAGAATTTGAATCACTGGCAAAAGTATGAATGATAATCAGGAACGTCTGAAAGAAATCTTATTTGATTGCCCCAAACTGAAATGATGTAAATCTAGATGCTGGTTATAAAACCATGTTGGCTTTGTAGGGATTTTGAAGGTCTCATACTCACTTGCAGATACAATGCACACACATGCAGACACACCAGCATGTCTGTACTACATAAAGCAAATTAAAATTAGGAAGGTGATTAGAAAGCTGCAAGGAAAAACGTGTGGCAATGAACATTATGGACAATGAAAATATCTTGTTTTAAAATAAGTGTCACTAAAATAAAACTAACAAATGATCTGGTACTGGGGAGGATGTGACAATTCAGTGTATGAAAAAATGTTCAGAAAATCTCTCTCTCATGTGCTTGACAAAACATCTTGTATGAAGTCTGCACATTACATGCTAGCAAGAATGAGAAGGATACTAAAGAGCAAGGATAGAGGGTAGATATTATGATTAGACAACACACATCTGTGAAATTTGAAGGAGTTAGACAGGGCATACGCTCTTTTGGTGGGATGATTCTCACCTAACATCACATATCCCAAAGTTAGGATTATTGTTTAAGATTCTCAAAGAGCCTTTGAGACTCTCTCTGTGACAATGAATGCTAAGGTACAGTTAAAGGGATTTATCCCATCCAAAGGTAGGTGTAATAAGCCCCCATCAAAAGTATTCATTGATCTTCATTTACAGTAGGGAGTGTAGAAGATATAGCATGGGATGCATTCCCAGTTGTTAAAGTACCAAGATATGTGATACAATCAACAATTTTTACTGTTGCAGTTTTCAGTGAGCTTTCAGGGGCTGGAGTACATAACATACAGTGGGAAGCAGAACTAGATGGATTTATTCATCCTGGAGAGGCGAAGGCAAAGGGAGAACATATTTCTGTCTTCAGCTGTCTAATGGAGACTTACGGAGAAGATGGATCTAGAAAACTCTCAGAGATTTGCAGCAAAAGGATAGGAAAGCGATGGGAAATTTGTAGGTATTTTTCACCTCTTGGGAAATTTGGCTTGCCAATCAAGAACAAAATTTGTACAATGACTGTGTTAAAGCACTGGGAGCGGTTCCCAGAAAGGCTGTGGAATCTCTGCTGTCATAAAGACTCAAAATTAGACTGAACAAGGGTCTGAGCAGTTGGCCCTCCTTTGAGTTGTGGGTATTGGAGAAAATGACGTCCAAAGTTTCCTTCCAAACAAAATTTCATGATTCTGTGTTTTCCCATTATAGCTGGAAGTCTGACAGCTTGACATATATCCCAAGAGAAATCATGACATGACATGGGCTTAGCTAATAAACAATTACATTAGGAAATATAAATTAGGCAAATCAGCAGGGTTTTATGGGAAACAGATCCTGTCAAACTGACTTGATATCTTCATTTGATAAAATTACCAGTTTGGTGGCTAAAGATAATCTTGTTGATGTAACAGACTTCTGTAAGGCATCTGACTTTGAACTGCAGGATGTTTTAATTAAGAAACTAAAAGGACATAGAATGCATTTGGCCTCCATCCAACAGTTCAGAAATGTCTGACTTATGGGACTCAAATTAAGCTGTAAAAGAGAGAACTCTTATGAAGCCAAAGCATTTGTGGAAAGGCCCAGCTGGCATCCATTCCTGCCCCACTGTTTTTCAAGGAACTTGGGAGGAGCTATAATACCAACACCTACAAAGTTATCATTGTTTACAAAGTCTTATTAAGAAGATAAATGGGATGGAGAAACAAAAGACCCTAAACAGTGAAGGCTGGTCATTGGCTTGGGTCATCCAGCAAGCTCAATGCAAGAAAACACAATGAAACACAGGTTAGATGCATCCGGCTCTAAAGTTGTCCATCTAGGTCCAAGTGTAATGAGATTTATGTATAATATAAGGGACTCTGCATATGGCAGCTGTAATTTTAGTAATTATTTGAGGGCATCTGTCAACACAGTATCAAGAAGAGAAAATAAGACTTCTGGAAACAAGATACACTAAGAAGAAATAGAAGGGATAATAAATGACTGTCTTTATCATTGACGTGACAATTGCTGAAGTAGAGTGTACATATCACATCATCAATGATTCAGGCGGCATATTGATAATTTGCAGAGGGCTAATGGTAGATCTGTTTGATTAGTTACATTGGAAAACATTCCTCAGAAAGAAATAATTGAGTGACATATCAAGAGACCTCCAGAATCCCATTGAAGGGGTGCTACCATCCTCCAGAACCATCCTCATCTGCTCACTGTAGGACCGACAACAGACATGTCACTTCTGATAGATGCTGTATAATCTGCTCCTAAAAAACTTGCATCCATCACATTACAGTATTAATACATAAAAGGCAACTGCAGTGAAGAGGGAAATCATCTGTGCTATTTATTTGCTGAGGCAAAACCAGAAATCATGATTTAAAGACAGTTGTGCATCTTCTCATCAGACTTCTCTTATCTAGACTGAAAAACAAATGTTCTGCCTCTTTTCCCCATTACTCTGCTTTTGAAGACTCTGACAGCCCTGAGCACTCATCTCTGGACTGTCTAAACATTATTCACTTCTTAAAAGTGTGATGCCTCAGAAGGGACAAGGACTTCAGTGTGGCTTTACCAATTAAGTAGAACAGAACTTTTATTCCACACATTTGTAGGTAATAATCCTCTCTGTACAGCCTAATATAATGCTTGCATTTTTCTTGGTGATCTACTATTGACTTACAACGAATATGGAGTCATCTCCATCAGTGGAAAAAAGCTTATCAAGAATGGACTCTTCTTTTCTTTTCTTTTCTTTCTTTCTTTCTTTCTTTCTTTCTTTCTTTCTTTCTTTC